>JAGTXR010000389.1:0-198998 GCA_022606575.1 Glossosoma conforme
ATTTATGTGACATTACAGAAGCTTCTCGTATTACAGGTTCTTAGCATAATTTTAAGCATAACAATAATACATGAATATTATAATTGAAGCAGAATATAATAAATAACGATAATATGATAAAATATATTATTTAAAATAATGTCGATCTTTCATTCTCAAAAATATCTTTTTTCGGTATTATCTCGGTATTTCTAATTGATAAGTTTGAATATTTTTAAGTGGGTATATACTTTCAATATTTTTAAAAATTTCTAAATTACTGAATATAACAAATTATATTTTTTTTGTGGATTTTAAATATATTTTAATACTCTAATATTTATATATCTTACTTTGTATTAAACATCCAAAAGTCTTTAATGTAATTAATATAATTATACTCTTAGATGGAATCTGTCGATTCATACAGTCGGGTACGACACAGGGCATTGACCATCACAATATTTTGCCACTCTATGTAAATTGAAAGGATCAAGGTCCAAAACAACAGGTATCGAGGAATTTGCGGTGTATAAAATTCAATTTAATAAATGCTTACGCATGTTGTATACTAAGATATAAAAAGAGGTATGTTATTAATTATTTAGATTTTTTCGATCGATATTTCTTGGTGGAATTCCATAATATCGCATGTTGTAAATTTGTTTACCTGTGTCCCTATTTCGGATTTAAAACTCGCCGTAAAAGACTTTATACAGCAAAAAATTGACATAAACCCAATCGAAAAAACAGAAATCGCACGATTGATTGATACTTGTATTGATCAAAACTATTTCCAGTTTGATGGTACTGGTATAGATATGTCGATGACATGTTTATGGAAAGGTACTGAACGACAATTGCAGTCGTTTTTTAAAGAAATAAATTCGATTAGTACTTCAATTAAATTTACAATGGAATTGGGTATTAGTACGATTTAACTCCTAGACCTAACTATTAATGTTGTAGATAATAAACATGAATTCATCATTTTTCGAAAACCTACATACAGTGATAATATAATCCATGCTTCATCAAGACACCACATATCACAAAAAATGTCTGTTTTCCACAGCCTGGTACATAGACTTACTCATGTTCCTTTATCCCAAGAAAACTCTAACAATGAGCTGGATGTTATCAAGATTATAGCTATTAATAATGGTTATGATAGTAAAGTCATCGATAGTATACTAAAAAATAAAAAACGTTCAAATGCATTAAAATATGCTAGCCAAGACTTAACATTCCAAAGGAGTAAGTCCGAATTTAAATGGGGTACAGTAAATTATTTGGGTTAGACTAGTGAAAAAATTAGTAAGGTTCTTACTAAAACACAAGTCAGCTAATGTACTAGTAAATCTCTAGGATCCTTGCAGGTAAATAATAAAGATAAAGTCAGTAATTTTTCTAAAAATGGGGTCTACTCTATACAATGTAACGATTGTAATGCTACATACATTGGACAATCTGGGAGAGCTTTTGATACAAGACTCAAGGAACACATGAGAAGCTGGAGACTTTCAGACGATAAATCGACTTTTGGGAAACATTAATGGGAGAATTCACATAATTTCAATCGCGAGGATAATTTTAAAATCTTACACGCAGATAACAAAGGCACTAAGCTCACAAATTTAGAAATCCTCGAGATCAATAGAGCAAAATCGGACACAACTATAAATCTTATTAATGACCAAATTATATTTTCTTCTTCCCCTCTTTTGTATCCTATAAAACGTTGAGACTGCTTTTCATTTTTGTTTCACCCCAAATTTAGCCGGACTTTATAACGCCTTCATCAGTATCATCAATTAATTATATTTTTACCTAGAATTGTATATCTTCCCCATCTACTTTTGGATTATCCACCAAAATATTTTTTGCTGCAATCATCTAGAATTCTTACTTAAGTGCATTTTGATGTAAATGTTTATTGTTTTTTAATGGCCTTTGTAATTATAAATATTATTTTGTTGTGACATTAATGAATTCCTAAAACCACATATACCCATCACACAATTCATATACACCTTTTTGCTCACTCCTTTGCTTTACATAGAGCCAAAAAAAAATAACTAATTGACTTGAAAATGGCCATCTTATGGACTGCACTTATATACTGACGGAACCTTGGTATTCCGGCATCACTATTTAAGCTGATGCCGTCATTTCGGGACCACGACCTCGTTTCCGGAACACTCTTATTATGTGTCAACTATGTATTATATATAAATGGCGCTCGTTGTTAATTATAGTGGATTTTAACTGCCTCACACTCGCAACATTCGAGGAGATGACGTTGAATATTGTGATCTCTCTCGCAAGAAGCAAAGTCTCTGGCAGGTAAGTATTAATATATGGAAGAAGGAAGAATCTTAGCCTCCTTATCCGAAGCTAATTGTCATCAAAAAAACAGATTTCTAATAAAATATCAGGATATAATAAGCTTAGGCGGCTATTGAGTGTTATCCATTAGAGCAATATTTGCTTTGTCGTTAGCAAGTATAATGTCGGGTACTGTTATAATACTCGAAGCAAAACAACTTAAACTATCGATACCTCATTTAAAGCTTACGTTCTCACTTTGCTGATCAGTGTAAACCAGTGGCGGCTTGTGGGTGTGATATTTGAGGGCACTGTGGGTAAATTAAAAATCGATAAAAAAAATAAAAAATAGCTACAGCAACTAATAACTTCTTAGGTTTTCTCGGCCGGATTGATATTGTGGCACCCCTGTAATAGCGGTCGAAATATTGGTAAGAAGAAATTCGCCACACACGGCTAAACCCAAAAGCCACAATATCAATATCAGTAACAGTTACAAGAAAACTCTATTTTAAAAGAAGGTCTATTTAACAATTTTTGTTATAAGCAAATTTTTTAAAATAGTTTTCGTTAAAATTTTGGTATTTTTCTAATCGTATCAAACGGCATAAAATTTTTTGAACGCGGCGCCTTTTTGGCCAAATTTTAATCGATTTTTGGGAAAATTAAATATGTAAATTATATCTTCTAGTTCACAAATATATGAAATATTGCTAATACTTTTTGACTGGAATTCAATATACTATTTTAAATTCAGTTATAAAGAAAGCGCTACACAAAACCCATAAAGCTTTGTGCTGATGCACTTTTGGCCGCATGGCAAAAACCTTGGTCATTTCCACCTTTCTTTTCTTTCCAGATATAAACATCAGACTAACTGCTAAGTAGATAGCCTTGATCACTGCTCTATCCAACTAATGACTGGGCACGGTGCTTGTAATGACAGATTATACTCATTGAATTTAGTTTCGAACCCTAGTTGTCCCCGTGGCGCCCCCTTCCAGACCTCAGAGCACATTCTCTGGGACTGTCATTATCTTATGTTAGAAAGAGGAGTCCTTTTCGATGCAGTTCGAGGGAATCACCTCTGACCTATCAGGCATTGTGGCCACTATTTTTTTCCATGCATTTACCATTTTTGCTCGTATTTTCGGCATGAGAAACTATCTTCCATCTCCATATCTTTACAACACGAGAATGCGATTCTAATCTCCTTCACGGGTTCTTTCTATTTAGCACTTCTGTGCAGTGGCCACAATTGTTTAGAAGGGACTCCTACTGGACTTATCAGGTGCTAAAGGATCATAATCTTGAGCCAGCGGGTAAAGTTCAATAGTCAATGTGTTTGCTTTGCAAACCAAAGGTCGTGGATTCGATCCCCGACGGAGATTAAAAAAAAAAGATTTTTATTTGATTTCTAAACTGTAAAATACCCGTAGTTCGAGTGAATTTGATCCCTCACCCGTAAAATGCCAGTCATAGCCTATTAATTAAAATTGGTGGAGATGAAAGTCATCCTGTGAAGACCGGGTGGTTCATAGTAAATTCCTGTGATAATAAGGATGATGCGTGAATCTCGGGCTGTAGTCTATGACGTTGGCGGATCAACACTCCATATGCAGCGCTTAGCCATATGCAGCGCTTAGCCATATGCACCATGGTTGGCGTAATAGAATTCCATAGATGAGACTTTATAATTACTATCACCATCTGTCGGTATTCTCTTGTATGTGTTTACATAAAAATATCTGAATGAGCGCATCATCAAGGAGACTTAATTGTTCTCCGGTGTGAGGTGGCTATAGTCCAGTGTATACGAACGAGTCGCCACTGGTGTAAACAGAAGCCCTCGAAAGATATTATAGATTGCATGAAAGTTTCCATCGCGGAAACTTATTGTAACCTGCTCATTTCATGGATAACTTTAATTGAAGCAAGTTTTATCTGTTGTATCGCATGTGTACTTGTAGTAAGCGAGTAAATTGTGTATTCTGATCATGTGCGAGAAAAAATGGAAGCACACGGACATTCCGAACATACAAAGAAAAGAAATACGAACACGTTATATTATGACGGGGAATTTAATTTCAGTGAGAAAGCTTAATATTTAAACAATTTCAAAGGTTTAAATATTAAGGTTACTAGTAGACAGTTTTAACTTGGTCGTTCGTTGAGCGGGCACGTAACACAGTAGTTTCTCCGGCGAGCGGCTTGATGATTGATCAGGTTACGGAGGAGGTTGAAAATGAAGATAGAAGAATGAAGATATCTGGTCCTTATGGTCGTATACTTATATAAGGCCTGCTTAACTTTCACCTTGATAGGTGCAATAGTATTTGAAGTGACCTCAGGTGACGGTGATTCTAACGACATATATGGGACATACAAGGCAAACATTAATTAGTCATAGATACTGAAATCGGTACAATTGATAAAACAGAAGTCTGCCACAAAACGTTTTTCTGTGAAGCTAAGTGCATTTTTTATTTGTTCTACTGTACCAGAGGTAAATAACCCCTTCTTGGTAGTGAGTAGCCGTCTTCAGAAAGATTCGTTTCTGTTTTTAGTACTAAAGTTTTCCCTTCAGGTACTGTTAAGTGGGAAACTAACGTGTTAATGCTGTGACCAACATTTACATTTTATTTGATATAAATTCCATTTATATTTTCCCAGCAAAACAAACATTTGATAATTAAAACAATACAAGTTTACGAAACGAGGGTATTGCCGAGTGTAAAATCGACCCCTTTTTATGCGAAAATTTGCGGATTCGATCCCTAATGAAGCTAAAAATAGAAGTCGTTTTCAATCAACGTATAAACTTAATATTAAAAAAAAAACTAATTTGTGTGATGTATAACCCGTAAAATACCTGCATAAGCGTATTATTTATATTGATGGTAGACAAAAATCATCCCGTGAACACTACCTTTTTAATGTCACATTGAAAACATTGCGTGAATGGCGGGTTCTTGTAAATGAATGATTGTGGCGTATCAATACTCTACATACAGCGTTTGATTATCTTTACCTTAGCAAGCGTCATAGAAATCGTTGAAAAAAAGAGGAAAATTTATTTAAAATGTTATGCGATTGCCTTTCAAGAGGATGAAGAAAACGTTTCTGTAGTTTATGCTCTTCTGTGAAACACGAAGAACCTATTTCTAGACAAGTCTACCTTTGTTTCTTGACCAACTGCGTAAAGAAAGGTTTGATACATTTGTTACTTAAGCTAGTAATACTTAAGGTGGGACTCCCGGTTGGAGGGGCACTGAATGCGCCTTCACGTGTCCATCCATCGGAGATCCTGTGCTCCACACAATGAGTAGTAGTTGTTAAATTTTTTAAATGATATTTATTACCTTGTATTTTTTATATGTATGAAATTGTAATTTTTATGGCTCGTATTATTTATATATATATATATTATATTAAAAAGTTAAATTATTTTATCCCCAATAATCTACACATGCATCAAAAGCTACATCTAACTTATTGCGGTATTTGTGGCAACCGTATTCTCCAGCAGAATACATCATAATCATCACAATCAGCCTGAGTTTGTCCACTGTTGAACGCAGGCCTTTCACACGAGTCTCCATCCATCTCGATTTTCCGCCCTCCGCATTCAGACTACTTCTGCAATTATTCTTGTGTCATCAGTCCATATTGCAGGGGGTCGACCAATGCTCCGCTTTCCAGTTCTTGGACGCAACTCCATAGCCCATCGTCTCTTTGATAGACATGTTCTGCTAATTGCCACTTGAGTGTGCTTATTAGTTGGGTAGCCTCCACTACTTGAGTTTTTTCTCGGATATCTTCGTTTCGGATTCTATCTTTTAAAGACACTCTGAGCGTGTGGCCTTTATTTAATTTAATAGACTTATAGATTTGCTATAAAATTCCACGTCACTGCGACATGTTAATATTGAGAAGATGCATTGGTTAAACGCCTTAGTTTTAAGACATTTCTTTAAAAATCTAGTTAGTAAGTTTTCCATATGCTGTCCATCCCAGTCGTATGTGCCTGTGGGCAGAAGAAAACTTATGAATATTTATTTATTTACCTTGTTTTTACATGGATCACGTAAGATAAGTTCTCTATTAGTAGTTTCAACTAACTAGTAGTCTTTCTCAATCCTTCTCTTGTTAAGAGTTATCTCTTGAAAAATGCTGGAAAGGCAGTTTCCTAATAGAGAACTTATCTTACGTGATCCAAGTGAAAACAAGGTAAATAAATAAATATTTATAATTTATAATGTATCTCAAAGTGAATGCTGATAACATTGAAAAAAAAAGAAGATAACTGTTTTAAATTATAACGTTGGTTTTTTTCATGAAAATTTATAATCGTAATATCGTATATGATCCCACTAACCATGTGGTGTTTCTATGTGTTTGCCAAGGTTTTGTGATGGGGATAGGGGTCCTGAAAAAGGGGAGTGGGGGGCACTTAACAACACCTCACAGGTGTCTCTAAATGTCCTTGGTCCATTATTTATAAGGGGTATTCAAAAAGTTAAATAATAATTTATAATATTATTATGCATTTATTAAAAAACACTCGTATCTCGATATACGGCCGCTCTTTATACGGCATGTCGTTATAACGGCCCTCTTTAATTAAGGCACGTTTTCGATTTTCGGCCTAAAATTTCGGACTATAATGCAAAATAAAAAGATGAAATGCATTTTGAATGATAAACCATGTAACATATTTAAAAAAATTGCAACCGATCCAATTGAATTTTTAGTAGAATAATTGATTCCTTATAAGGTATTTCGCTTTGCGGCCAAATTTCGAGAACGTATCTAGGCCGTAAAGCGAGATATGGGTGTAATTAGTTTTTCTGAGAATAATATTTTTACACAAATGTTGTCATTTAACTCTATCGCATCGGTTGTCGATATATGCCATCAAAGATTCCCCGATCATTGACATCGGTTGACGTGATATATCGTTTTGCTACTTTCAGTATTCATTGTGACATCTACGGTAGGAAATTGGAAGTGCAGTCATTCCTTTTATCAACTTATATGTATTCTTTACAGGAATCTGTAAAGCATGTAAATAAATATCGTTACAGAAGCGATTTTTCTGTAAACCACATGTATGGAGTTACACATTGAACGTTTGTTAAAAATAAAAGTTTTTATGCATCATCTGATAGCTACAAGATAGAATAACCAAAGTGATATATGAAAATAGGTCAGATAAATACATTTATGCTTCAAATACTAGTTTTAAGCAAAAAAAATGGGTTCAAAAATTCACGCCGTATTGACTGTATAATTTGTATTCCACCGAGACGTAACGAAAGAGTTAAGCCACTTGAATCCCTTTTGTTGTATGTTTTACAAATTTCTCGATATTTCAAGAGATTACTGAATATTTATGTAATTTATTTTTTAATCCTACAAATTCATTACATTTAATGTATTTATGCAATACAAATAAGGATAATTTTAATTACAATAAAATATTTAAGACACTATATAATTGTTATCTACGTAATCGATTGTTATAAAAAAAAATTGTTTCTGCTGAAAATATCTCCCCAAATAAGTTTATATCTAATCAAAAAATTATATATCTTAAATTAAAAATTAATAATGCGTATTTTTTAAATTTTCACCAAAAACTGTCTAACCTGACCTAACCTAACCTAAGCTAACCTCAACTTTATCAAAAATATTTTATTTTATGTTTGTTGTTCAAAACGTTATTTTGAACATAATTATTTTGTATTAAACATCCAAAAGTCTTTAAAGTAATTGTTATAATGAAACTCTCTATCTTAGATGAAATCTGTCGATTCATACAGTCGGGTACGACGGAGCCGGACCAATTGTCATCATCATCATCACTATAATGCGTCCGCGCACTTAACTGGAGAATATGGACGTTACAAAATTCCACCATGAAACTCTGTCAGCCACCATGTTTCTCGCCTCATCCCATATCAGCTCTACCTTGATGCCATGAGCTAGATGTCTTAAAGAAAAAGACTGCTATAGTTTATGCTCTCCTACAGCATCCGAAGTATATCCCAATTAAGTTCTCCTTCACCTCTTGCCTGACTGTAGTATGGACGACTGTCTTGTCCGCACTCACACCTCGTTATTTTTTACAAATTCAAACCATGAAAGCATTCACTATCCTACCTCAAATATTTTATTTTAGCATTTTTTTACAATAACCGTTGGATACCTCTGAATGTTTGTGACAGACGAATTAAAGAACACGTGTGTTGGTAAGTGAATTTCGTACTTTACTTTATTTCTCTCTAACCTTGAAATTTTAGCCTGTAATACACGTAAGTATAATAATCTTATTTACGTAACTCCTAAAAATACAGACGTAAATTTAACGTTGTTTTTATATGTTTATGTAAGATAATCTAGCCTTTGAAAATTATATAACCGCGAGTGTTTTTTCAGTCCTAGATAAACAAACGAAATTGAAGGTTTAATTTTACAACGTTATACATTTAATAATAAGTAAAGCATGAATAATACCGAACTTATTTATATATTATACTTATTATTATTATATCAGTATTTGTAAAGCGCTTTTTTTATGAACCCATGGTCATTCCAAAAGCGCTTCTTTGCCTCTCTGAGTAAAATATGGGTCTTGAGTCTGCTTCTGAAGGATGCCTCCGCTTTAAGTTCTCTTATGGTTTCCGGCAGCGAGTTCCAGGCCATTGTTGCCGCGTAGCTGAAAGCACGATTGCCAAAGACCAAATATCGTGCTAGGACTACCTCCCGTCAGCTGCAGGGTGCTTCTATTTGCTCTGGCTGATCTGAGTGTCTCTTGTATTTATATATACTGTAGATACACTTCCATATATTTATTGAATATATTTACGTGAAGTTTATTTTATGCTTAAATAACATCTTTTTTAAAGTTTTATCTGAGTAAATGCGTCCGTCGAGATGTATATAGGGAATTTTTTAGTGTGGGTCAGACTATTAAGAGTGTAGGAAGTGTCAGATATATAGGCGTACAAGTCACTGAAAGCGTTTATCAATAGAAAATGCTCGCTTCTCAATTTAGGAACGTATGTTGTAGTACCAGAGAAATATTTGGGAGTTTAAGAATCAGTTTTTAAGATTATTTTGTAAGGAGATCGTATGCTGAGCATGATGCTCCCTAAGCCTGAATTTTTTTTGTCATTAAAGGGTGGCTCAAATCTACTTAATATCTAAATGTACATGGGGCTCCCTCACGGAGAATAAGCGGCATAGAATTCACTTATGAAATTTGTACATCACCATCACTATCTGTCGGTATTTTCCTGAATGTATGTGTTTACATAAAAATAAATAAATACGTGTACATTTTGAGAAAATTCAGAAAATTTAACTTTTCGAAAGTTATATACTGAATGACATAACGACATCAAATAAAAATACAGGGAGCGACAAAAAAGCTGTCGGTTTTCGTCGTTGTTTTGATTTAAAACCGTCAGCTTTTTTTGCCGCTCCCTGTACATACGACTCATTTCTTCGAAAAGTCTAGATATACTTTGACATCCCCGCTTACTAAAGGGCGACTCCACATCACCGGGATCGTCATCAGAACGCACGGTGAAGGGATGGAGTGCAAGTTTCCACATCAAAGAAGTCGTAGAGAAGCACATTGAAATATATTTAAGATAAAAAGATCACGCACAGACTCCGACTGATACTCTGGCAGTCATCACAGCCCAGTGCCGTAAATAATACTGTGGCCATTTATGGAACTATGGCGTGCCAGTGCCTCTTAGCTTACAAGGCACTCAACGGAACTGCACCGGGCTATTTGACAGAACTTATCAAGCCTTCAGAAATAAGCGCGCGTGGAGAGACACTCAGATCGGCTAGAGCAAATAGAAGCACCCTGCAGCTGACGGGAGGTAGTCCTAGCACGGTCTTTGGCAATCGGGCTTTCAGCTACGCGGCACCAATGGCCTGAACTCGCTACCGGAAAGCATAAGAGAACTTAAAGTGGAGGCATCCTTCAGAAGCAGACTCACTTTTGGAATGATCATTCGGTCGTAAAAGAGCGCTATACAAATACTAATATAATAATAATAATAATAGTGACTTACATGATTATTTTTTATATATGCGTGTCAAACGAGCGTACAAAAATAAGAGACGAAAGATCGTATATCGAAGCTTTACGGCACCAACCTGCAAGGAGTATATCGAGCTGATGTCATGTTTACGTTTCGCAAATAGCTCATATGACATTGTATTATAAAATGGAACGTATGATACGATTTTATGTAATGGAAAGCTTATTTTTAAGCCTTCAGTACAAAACGAAAGAGCCTTTTCCTAAGTGCCTTGAAGGTCTCTCATACATTTTTATGGACTTCAGGAGAAATCCTTCAGCATCTAAAGGAACTGAAACAAAGAATGCAAGTTAGTAATAATTTTACATACGGAAGCGTATAAATCTTCATGTCATCTATCAAAGTCTTAGGGAAAAATAATTTACAGTCTATATTCATAATTTTTCCTAATCCTAATGAAATACTTGTAGCAAAATTGCAAATTACAAATATTTTTTAAATTCATATTCCACAATTTTTTGCGTCCAATTTTAGTTACATGAAGATTATAAAGTGACAACTCTAAGAAAATCTACATATCTATATATGTACATATATGTATTAATATCCTCCTCTCTTTATATATATGATTATTATTTTGTATCTAAAATGTATCTATGTATCTAAAAATATGGCAGATTGGGTATTGCACAACCCACCCAATCCTGCTGGAATAAAAAGCTTATTATTATTTAGGGGTAGTTATTCAATCGTGTGGTGGCAGGATGCGGAGCAGGTTAACAACACGAAGACTTTCTCTGAAGCACATTGATATATATATTTCGATAACTTTACAAATTTATGGCCCGGACCTGGTCAAAGCATTCAGGTCAGGACAAAATACAATATGCTCTCGCCAACGTCTACGCGACACATACTTGTACGACAAGCAAACATAAATAAGAGACGAAAGATTGTACATCAAGGTTTTCGGTACCAGTCAGCAAGGGCTTTATCATGCTGATGTCAATAAATATATA
Organism: Glossosoma conforme; assembly: GCA_022606575.1. NCBI lineage: Eukaryota > Metazoa > Arthropoda > Insecta > Trichoptera > Glossosomatidae > Glossosoma > Glossosoma conforme. The sequence goes on from JAGTXR010000389.1 coordinate 11,393, forward strand.
TAATTAATTTTATAATAGTAATTACTTAAGTCAGCTTGATATAGCCCTTGCAGACTGTTGCCGAAAAGCCTGGAAATCCGATATTTTGTGTCTTATTTTTGTTCGCTTGTCTGACAAGCATATCTCAAAATTTTTAGCTAAATTTCAGATTTCAGTAACTATGAGACGTGGTGTTACATGCACCATTTTGTTTGTTTTGACAAGTTCATGTACAGCGCCATAGTTCGCCAAGTGGCCACTAGGGGTGTTCGGCGCAATGAACGTCACTACCACCGATATCTTTCTGCCCGGGCATTGTCAGATACACATCGTTGTTTGTAGCACGGGCAGAATACAGAAGTTTGTCAGTCTTGTATTTAAAGTTAACGGCAATGTGCTTCTCGATAAGTTCTTCGATTTGTGACTCATTAATCATCCTCACCCATTAACCACGCGTTCCGATTACGAACCCAGCGCCATGGAGTCGCCTTTGATTAACGGGGGCTGTCATTATTTAATATACATGTTCCATCTATAAAATTTACCATCATTAAGTAAGTGTGTATTATGGGGTAAGTGAAAATGAGGGATAAATTAAAAGTAACAAGGTTACTGTCCCATAAATATATGTATACTAAACAATGTTTATAAATATGTGTATACTAAGCATGTATAAAGCAAACTAAAATGTTAATGCGTTTTGTAAATTTGAAATTAAGGCGTTTAACCAATGCATCATTTCAATATTTTATCTAATGGTGTAGAGATGTAGAATCTAACAGCAAGTCTTCACCATAAAAATAAAGGTCATCTAACGTGACATGGAGATATGAATGAGATGAGTTTCTCTAAAAGATATAATCTGAAACGAGGATATCCGAAGAACTCGAGTAGTGGATGTTCCTGAAAGAATAGGCACAATGAAATGGGAAAGAGACACGGGAAAGACATAAAGTCATCAACCCTGAAGAAGACCCCTGCAATGGCAGTAGAAATATCGGAGAGAAGAAATTCACCACACACGGCTAAGCCCAAAAGCCACAATATCAAATCTGGCCGTGAAAACCTAAGAAGTTATTTAAGGGAAAGAGACATATTTATCGAGTATAGAGCTGAATACAGACTAAAAATTGAGTTTTTAAAAGGTTTGTGGTGTGAATCTCTTTCGGTTCCCAGCGTCAGCCTTATAATATCGAAGAGACGAAAATAGAAAAGATGAGTCAATAGAGAAGAAAAAAGTGCTAGAGTAGCGCCTTCGCACTGGTTTACGTCTGCATTTTGCACTAACAAATCGGAAGAACAACGGGAGGAGGCTGAATGCGAAAGGTTGAAAGGAGTGGAGACTCATGAGGGAGCTTTACGTTTAACAGTGGACGGACACACAAATGATTAATATGTAAAATAAAAATAAACGTCCTTGGATTGGGTTTTTGAGCTTTTGTAACTACGTATTATACGTCACACAAGTCACAAAATCTCGCAGCAGTTCGGTCTATAGCCTCGAGCTTTCGTCGCAAAGAATACATAGAATCGCAAAGTTTCTCCCGCCTACTTGTTCGTACGTAGGCGGAAACTTCTGTAACCCACTTAGCGGGCGGGGGAGCCCGGATCACGTTCCGGGAACAAAGTTGCCCTCACGCGATCTACGTGCTCCACCCCCACCCTCACCGTCATCCTCGTACAAGCTGGAGCATACAACCTTCGTGCTTTCTCACTGGTTCCACTCCTTATTCAATAATTTTTCGACCAGCAGCATTTCTTCACATGAAAAATTATTTATTTATTAACAGAATCGAAATTCCATTTTTTTTACAAATATACAGAAAAACAAGTATACATAACTATACAATAAATAGAGAAAAAAATTAATAAATAAAAATTACACAAAAGAATAAGAAGATGACACGTGTCAAAGATCACAGAGATCAAGGAGAAAAATTATGTGCATGAAAATGTATTTTTTATACTTCTTATTCATTAAAATAATTTCCAATCTGAAGCATCGATAATTCATCACCATCATCATCCTGTGTTGCATGAGTCTCCATCTTTTTCAATCCTCCGCTCTTTGCATCCAGGCTAATCCCGTTATTCTTCTGATGTCATCAGTCCATCTCGCAGGGGTCAGCCAACGCTCCGCTTGCTAGTTTTCCGACGCTACTTCAACACTTTCCTTCGGCATTGACTGACGTTTCTTCGATAGATATATTCTGCCATTGCCATTTGAGTGTACCTATTTGTTGTGTAGCCTCCACTTCTTGAGTTCTTCTTTAGATATCCTCGTTTTGTATTCTGCCATAATTGATAATTACTGTAGTATTTTCGTCGTTGATCTCCGAAAAGTATATTTTTTAATTTACCTTTCATCGTTCTCGATGACTTTGAAGCTTAAGAGACTTTAGTATCTAACAGTAGATCAGTATTTTTAGGAGATGGGATAATTAACCTGAAAATCATGAAAGGCCTGAACCATTTGAATCATAATTCTTTATTAAGTAAAGAATATCAATTACAATTTTACGTTTGTTCAAATAATAAAGTAATCGCTTGAAATATATTTCCATATATCGATTTTATAGACCCATGATATTGTTTTTTAAAAATATATACTCGTATATATTTTTATCTTGGGCTTGAAATAGACTTGATAAAATCTTTTTATAGATGAAAGTTCATTCGGAATAAGAATACTTCAAATAGCAACTTGTTAATACATTGATTGTTTTCTGATAGATTCGCAGTAGTGACGAAAATACTTCATTGACGAAAGTAAATCCTATATGAAGAATCCATAAGAAAATGTATAATAATATTAATAAAGTTTTACGGAATGTCAAATCGAGTTTTCTGAAATTCAAAGAAAACGTATTGCTTGTTGAAGACACGATCTTAATTTTTATGTTGCTACTTACAAATGATAAATTATTTTATTTTCTTGTAAGATTACAAAACTAATGTTGCATATACATTATACATATATTCAAGTCTATTTCATACATGTGTGATTTTTGTTAAAAATGCATTTTTTCTGAATAAATTGATGCGTATAAAATTTGATGTTTAATTGTATGTGTGTATTTAATTACTAATAATATTGAAATATAGTCAATGATCTATAAAAGAAGATAAGAGTATTTAAAAAATTATTCTAGTAAAAATTTAAAAATCCATTTAATAGTGTCACTTTGAGTCAATATCAAGAAGGCAATATGGTTCATCAGTAACACAGGTAAATGACTGGTTGTAATGTCCGCGTAGGATTTACAAGTAGTTGTTTTCATCTATTCAGTCTATGGTTCGGTTCGAGACCCGAGTGGTACTTACTAAATAAATAGACTGTCAGTAACTAATAATAGTATAAAAAGCTTGTGAATAAATGTTGACTGATTCAATCATAAAAATAATAATATACATCCTCTGAATATATATTACAGAGACATTTGTCGTTATATGATGTTAACAATGGTATATATATACATCGGGTTTCGCGTATATGCTCAGGCGGAGAATGGTCGTGTGCATAGTGCGGTGTGTAGAACAGAGCAAAGGTTTGCAAGGCTCGTGGTTCGAATCCCGCGTGTGCCGATATTATTTTTGAATGAGTGATGCGTATAAAATTTGATGTATGTGTGTATTTAATTACTAAAAAGACATTTATTTGACTGGAAAAATACAAACCTAAAAGAAATGATTACACATTTTTTAAAATTAAGGATGGCATGTTTCTTCTACGTCGGGTAGCCATCGTCGAGAGAATTATAGTCGGAGTAAGAATTAGATTGAATTTTTTTTTGTTTTTTGCTCAAGTAAATAATTAACAAGTTAAATTTTCCTTAATTTTTATTCGATATCTGTATACATAGTAGTACTTACGATAAAATTATAATTTCGTAAATTGTTTCAACCATAACTAGATATATTGATATTTTTGACAAGAAGGTATTGTGAAAACATATATCCGTACTCTACATGACATTGCGATTTTTTTTATTTGATGAAATAAATGCAAAAGTAGATTATATAAATAAAAAAGACAGCATATTTTTTTTAATGACGGTTACATTTAAAATATAAATTAAAATATTCTTGGACATGGACTTAATAATTAATTACATTATATAATAGTATAGTTGACATTACTAACATAAATATATATTTTAAAGCAATATATAACATTTTTCATATGCAGTGGTGCCTTGACATAAGAGTGCCACAACATACAAGTTTTTTTTAGATACGAGCGATTTTTTGCTTTGAAATACGAGTAAAATTTAAGATACGAGCGATTGGCTTAGCGGGTCGGCTGGTTGCACGCGAACCGCGCGTCACGTTTTTCCGCGTGAATACCCCGGCCACAGTTAGAGAATCAGTTATCAGTCTGCTCTTGCTGTCAAAGCATCTTTGATTCAATTAATTTCAATGGGGAAATTCGCTTTGAGATACGAGTAATTTAAAATACGAGCAAGGTTGCAGAACGAATTAAACTCGTATGTCGAATATCTGCATGCTAAATTTTATATGCACTTCAAAAGGCTATTCGACTCACACGGTTGTAAAACTATTGAAAAAAGACAGAGTAATACAAACATAACGATTTTTAATGCTTTTATATCATATAAAATGGTGTCATGACCTAAAGTTCCCAGACAATTCGTTCGACGACTCGTCGGTAACGACGTGGGGCGCACAGGACGTCTGGGGCACGGGAAATTTGGTGCAAAGGGCAACTGGTGCACTGGATGTCTTGCTAACCAAACCTAACATAACCTAAGGGTTTGTAGAGTGATCGTAGAGTCCAGAGATCCATAGATCTCGTTAACGAAATAACTTAGGTTAGGTTAGGTTTGTTTAGGTTAGCGAGACATCAACTTCACCTGTTGTCCCGTGCACCAGAAGTCTAGTCTGCCCCACGTCGTTACCGATCAGTCGTTGAACGAATTATCTGGGAACGAAATGCGGCGGCACCATATAAAATACATTAGCATAATGACGATAAACATCGCAAAACTTTGAAATATTGTGCTTTAAATGAGATAGTTCTATGCTGATAATGATTGAATAGCAGTGTCTCTTTTCAAAAGTTGAGAAATCATTCCATTCGAATAGCTCACGTAATAAGTTCTTTAAAGACGTATAAAAAAATCGTTCTTTATCTTCTGATGCAACAAAGATTGTAATATTCTAAATATCTAAAATAATAAAAAATATATAGAAATAACGTATATTTAAAAAAATAAACAATTTTTTTTTCAAGATATGTCTTCAATTTATGTACTATATGTATAATATACTTAAAGTTTTTGTTGAGTTAGTACAATAGTATTGTCAACTATATATACTATAAATCTAAATACACACCTTTATTCGATAATATTTTAATAAAAAATAAACGTCTTGTATTAGTTGTTAAATATATAATTTAGCCCAATAAGTAACGATTTATTTTTGCATATTTTTTTGCGAAAGAAAAAATATTTTTTACACGTAGATAGTTTTCCTTAAGTTTTAATATTTATAAAAATAATTTATTCAGATAGACGAAACTTCACAATTAAGAAGAATGTTTTTTTTTAAGATTATTTTTATTAAAAGCACGCATTTTTCACTAAACGATACAAAATATAATGATATTTTCTATCCGAATAAAATATTTTTTAAATAAATTATCGTTCGTACAAACCTTAATATTATACGAGATACACGTTAAATATTATATTATAGGTTCAAAAGTAGTTTTTAAAACCTCAACTTACAAGTTGAAATTTCAAAAAGTAATTTCATTCGGGATTATGATAATTATATGTATTGATTTTCAATTACCTTATCTTTATGTGACGCATTTTATGTATAAAATTGTATTCAGTAATTCAAAGTAATATTGACACATTTTGTATTATATTTTATTTAGCGTACATATTCATAAAACAATGTGCGATTTTGAAAATGAATGTCTTTCAATTAAAATAAAAACAAAAATATAGTAAATATTTATTTATTTACCTTAAATAAGGTAAGTCTCTCATGGAGCCTGAAGTGTGGCCTGAAAAGACCATCGTTCAACCCTGGATACGTGTAAGACGAAAGAATCGCAATGAACAGTGGTTGAAACCAACTTGAGTGAAGATATTGACATATTTGGTGTTATATTGCTTCAGATTCAGTGCTAGTGTTGACGAAGGCGAAATTTTGGAAGTTTGATGTTGTGACAATAATGCCATGTTATTTGTGGGTCATCCATGATTTACTTATAACAAGGTTTTTGTTGTGACAAGTCAACTATTTGCATTGAGTCTCCTAACGCTTGTTCTGGGTGTGAGGTCATTGACACTAAATGTGTCAATAAATTTACAGGGCCACACTTTTATGTAAATACTTCAATAATGAATTAAGATGTAAAAATATTTTGTAATGTTATTGAACGAAATAAATAAATAATTGTCCAAAAAAGGCTAAGCGCTGTTTCGACTAACTCGTAGAATTCCTCAATCCATCACTGTCAAGAGACAACTGAGCTTCATAATAATTCATAAGTGGTCGAAACCATTTTATGTATGAGCGGGGGTAGGGGGTGTGTCTATCAGGCAATGATAAGAGAAGTTGACAAGATAGGGTTGCAAGGTTAAAGAAGATAATGTTTTGAAACTGCAGTCTCCTAAACAGGCAATAAACCAACGTGATCCAGGTAAATAAGTAAATATTTATCATTTATAATGGATCTCAAAGTGAACACTGAAAACAATGAAAAAAAAGAAAAAATAGTGTATGAAACTGTCATTTTGGTTTTAAATGAATGAGTATTTCATAAATTATTAAAATATGGGTCACACTGAGCACTGTTTCGCTACCTGAAAGACTACAATTTTGCAATCTATGAAAGCTTCATCAGTTTCAATGTGCACAAACGTACTACTCCGTGTTTTTTTGGTACTCATTCTGCCAATTTTTCATCCGAAAAATATTTATTATTGAACAAGAAAAGCAGTCGAATTTCTAATCTTAAATACGAATCGTTTATTTGTCATTTTATTTTGGATTCTAATAAAAAATAATTATTTTATGAAAAGAAAGTCACTGAGTTTAGTCGCTGAAAAACTGAAAAGTGTTTTTTTTCTTCCATAAATGGAGGTTTAAAAATAACCTTTCATTTGTATGTAAAAAAATATAATCAGAAATGTTAAATAGTAAATTAAACGGATAAAAAAGGGTAAGTGTGAAAGGGCCTTTATTTGAGGTTTCTTTGCGGAAATGTTGAAATGTATCCAAAACTTCGAAATAATTAAGTCTTCAAGCATTAAATTCAATGGGAAATATGTACTTAAAAATAATTTATCAAATTTAAATAAAAACCGCAAGCCTTTGAAAGTGTTACTTTACAGAATTTCAACACAAAGACTCTCAGTCGAAAAAAGGGTTTGAATAATCCCTTTTCATGAAACATAATGGATTTTTAAGGGTGGTGCCTTAAAAATAAGCCCGAAGCATTTGTCAAAACTGAAAAATTTTAAGAAAATAATTAACGATGATAAAAATAACGGAAGATCTTTAAAAAAATATTGAATAATGGATAAAACTGTAATTGATATGTACAAGTATTTTGTAATTTACAGAAAAAAAAACAGTTTTTTTTTTTTTTTTTTTGAAATTTAATATTTAAAACTTGGTTCATTAATATTGCGGAAGGGTAGTTTGTTATTTTGAATTGCCGGTTGATTTCACCAAAATGCTTGAAAACTGAAAAGCTAACATAAGAAATCACCGGAATAAATCTTGAAAGTTCATTGAGTATCGGGGAGAAATTTTAAAACTTCAAATATAATCTTGGAGTTTTAGAGTTAAAAAAAAATCTTAATTTTTCTACAAATATAGATTCAATTTCTAAAATAAATTCCATTATAAACCACCTACTGTTATGTTAAAAAATCTATATATTATAAAAATGATGAAAATCTAATGAAATTACTTCAATTGAATTCATGATAAAATTACATTACGTTTATATAAATATTAATAAATAAATATTTATAATTTAATATTGTTTTTACATAGATCACAAAAGATATGTTCTCTGTTTAGGAGGCTGCATTTTCAATTAACTCGTAGCCTTTCTCAATCCATCACTTGTCAAGAGAGTCTTACTTGTTAGTCGAAACTGTAGTCTCCTATACAGAGAACATATCTTACGTGATCCGTGTAAAAACAAGGTACACAAATAAATATTTATTATTTATAGTGGATCTCAAAGTAAATGCTGAAAACACTGAAAAAATAATTAAATTGGTTTAATTTTCAACAAATAACATATGCCGGTCGGTAAAGCTCAAATGACTGCACTTTATAAATGAGTGAATAATATTTTTTAAGATAGACTGTTTTTAGTTTTCATTTATTATTCAAAGTGGTCGCAATGACAACTGTCACAGTGAAATATCTATTGTGAATCAATTTTCATAAACTTTTCCATTCATTTTTTCATAATAATTATAATTCTTTCAAAACAAGTACTTTTAGTAAGTTGCTCCTGACGAAGTTGCTATGTCACCGAAACCGGTAAAATGATTATTTATTAAATGTCAGTGGTTTCATACAAAGTTGTACTTGTTTTATTCTTTTATGGCATTTATATTTCTGTATAATAAAATTAAACAATTGCTGAAGTAAAATTTATATTAAAATTATCACATAAAGATAAGATTAGTATTTAATATATAATAGAAAGTCTGATGCTTTCACGAATACATTATATTATGTACGCATTATAACTATTACTTATAAAGTATACAATTTTTTATGAAATTTCTCGTCTATTATACCGTAGTATCTGTCATCTGTCAGTGACGTAACAAGATACGGGACCTTGAAATTGTCAGAGGATGAATTTTGAGTATGGTAGTTTTCTCAGGAGGCATGATGAAGGAGCCGATGATCTTGTCTGCGAGGACGATAGCCATGTAGACTGCAAAAAGGAGCGTCCAGCTCGCAGGAGGGCTCCGGTTGGCTGCATTGCCTTGATGGAGTTCAGCAAGGCTCTCTCCTAGGACAAACGCCATTCCTTAGTATATTTTCATTAAAACATGGTTACATGCATTAAAAAAAAAACAATAAAAAATACTTAATTTTTCATAATTTCAATGTTGTACGTACAAAATGTCTTATTTTTATTTATATTTTAACATTTGCTTTGAGATAAATTTTAAACATTAAATAGACAAATACAAATTTAACGTTGTTTTAACGTGATTATGATATTTCATTAACGATTACTCGTTGTAAAAAAACCAATACAAGAAAATGACCAGTCTATAGTAAGAAGCTTCTGAGGAAGGTGCGGTGGCACCGAAACTGGTAAAGTGACATGTTTCAGCTAGGTCGAATGGCCATTTTCAAGTCACGATTGACTTAAAAATGACTTGAAAAAGACTTTGACTTGAAAATGGCCATTCGACCTGGCTGAAACATGTCATCAAAAAAATATATTTTGGGATAAATTCTGAACATTATTTTATTTATTAATTTTTTAATTTTTATTAGAATATTATTTTATTATTTCAATATTCTAATCTACTTTTATAGATCATTGACTATATTACAATATTATTATTACTTAAGTATACATATAATAAACATAAAATTCCTTTTTCAACGCGTCAATCCAAGCACAAAAATAACGGCAGAAGCGGGATGCGAACCGCGGACTTTGGAAACCAACAATGCCCAGGTATTCATACCGCTCGGCGAATCGCGCCATTGCTATGCCTAGACCGACCCGCGATGAAACTAGTATTTATATCATTGTTATTATCGTACGACAGATGTCGCCATAGTATATATTCAAAGTATGTATATTTTTATTATTATTCTATCAGTATTCATTTATTCACAAGCTTAATATTATTACTTTCCGGCAGTTTATTTAATATAAAAAAAATATTAAATAAACTGCCGGAAAGTAATAATATTAAGCTTGTGAATAAATGAATACTGATAGAATAATAATAAAAATATACATACTTTGAATATATACTATGGCGACATCTGTCGTACGATAATAACAATGATATAAATACTAGTTTCATCGCGGGTCGGTCTAGGCATAGCAATGGCGCGATTCGCCGAGCGGTATGAATACCTGGGCATTGTTGGTTTCCAAAGTCCGCGGTTCGCATCCCGCTTCTGCCGTTATTTTTGTGCTTGGATTGACGCGTTGAAAAAGGAATTTTATGTTTAGTATATGTATATTAAAGTAATAATTATTTTATTTATATCTGATATTATGGAATTCCACCAAGAATAATCAATATAAAAACGTTTGGTTAAATGTGACTTATGGTAAAACAAACATCATTTTTAAACCATGAAAAGTTGTGAAAAACAACAAAGACTGTATAACTATTTCCGTACATGATTGTTTCTTAATTTGAAATTGTCTTATTACAACATCTTGAGGGCGTACATGACTTGACTCACGTTAGAGTATTAACACAGACAATCTATAAAGTGAAGCGTTTACCTTTTCATCTAATGACAATTTATCATAAAGAAGCATCAATTCGAAATCGATATTTTATGCAGTAATAAACTCTTAGTAATGCTGTTATAATAATATTTCGATATTAAGTCGACGATACCTGTCAGATATGCATAAAATAATCGAGGCAGCCGTCCTTTATAAACGATAGTAATCTGTATAATCTTCGTGTCTGGCGAATACATCGCAGTGTCCAAATGAATATTAGATCAGCACCAGTGGTCGCAAAGTGGCCGGCACTCGTAGCAGCGATATCGGAGGCTGTTTCGAACACGTATTGGGCCAAGTAATCGCAGGGGAGGCCAATAGAGTGGTCAGCGAGCTGAAATACGAGCTAATAAACAGCGGTTATTGTTGCAAGTATTACAGCTGGAACTACGGGCTTGGTCCCATCAATACTCAGGGTCGGTTGCAGTACGATTTTTGGCTTTTATTTAATATATTTTTATTTTATTTTATTTTATTTTATTTTATTTTATTTTATTTTATTTTATTTTATTTTATTTTATTTTATTTTATTTTATTTTATTTTATTTTATTTTATTTTATTTTATTTTATTTTATTTTATTTTATTTTATTTTATTTTATTTTATTTTATTTTATTTTATTTTATTTTATTTTATTTTATTTTATTTTATTTTATTTTATTTTATTTTATTTTATTTTATTTTATTTTATTTTATTTTATTTTATTTTATTTTATTTTATTTTATTTTATTTTATTTTATTTTATTTTATTTTATTTTATTAACGGCCTAGACATACGGTTTTAAAGTAGAAAGTACAATAAATAAAATGGTAAAACAGAACAAATATTTAAGCTAAGACAACACATTTTGACAAAACATGAACATGAGTAAATAAACAGATCTCGCACATTAGTAGAGGGATCTGCGAAATGCCGGAAGGTCCTGCCCGAAAAAGTCCAATTCACATATGATATGTATATTACGATATGATTAAATTTATTTTGTATATTTTTCAAGCATGTATTTTATTTTTTTGTCGTCAAAAAGTGCACTATAATCTGGCAACAATTTGTATGTATTTTGTAATGTATTTTTTTAGATGAATTATTCTTAACATCCTCCTATTCTTCTTATATCGTCAGTCCATCTTGTAGGGGGTCGGCCAATGCTTCTTCTGCCAGTTCTTGGGCGCCATTCCAGTACTTTTCTTCCCCATCGACCGTCGTCTCTTCGACAGATATGTTCTGCCTATTACTTCAATGCCTATTCGTTGGGTAGCAGCAACAGAATCTTGCATCTCGATCTCCATTCCTCTCGGTCCTCCGCAACCCTTTTCAGCTCAGCATAATGTCTGAATTCATGTCCTCGAATATTTGTGTTTGAAAAAAATAACATGGTAAATCCCCACAGTTTATGTGACCCAAGCCGTCCCTGAACCAGACCCCTCCATGAAGAAGACCATTTCGTTGCTGAAATGATGTGACCAATCCAGTTCTGAAAGTTTGCATTCACGTTATTTGCCAATATTACAGTACGTTACTTTAACTTGTATCTTTTCATAGCAAATTCGTTTATTTGACTTTTTATACGAGAAGGTTCTCTCCCCATTTTGTTATAAAAGGAAATTCCGAGAATTCTTCTGTACGACCACATCTCAAAGCACAATTCGCTTAGTCTTTTTTTATCACTTTCAGATAAGCACCATGTCTCACAGCCGTACATTAAGATGAAGTTCAAACAAGTGTTTTGGCGCATGTAAACGCCGTGTTATGTTATATTATTAAAACTAATATTTTTTGAGGCTTTACGGCATCAGCCTAAAAGAGCTATCTATATCAAGCTTGATTCAGTGAATATTCGAGTACATAGTAGTCCGTAGATATCGATAGACCTTACGTTACCGTAGTTAGTGGTAAAATCTGCATGAATGGTGTACTATTTTTAGTTGATTTAAAATAATGTAAATATAGGTCACCCATCGTGCCTTGAGGAGATTTCTGTCTCATGTCTTAAAACATAAAATCTGAAACGAGGATATTCGAAGAAGAACTTAAATAGTGGAGGTGACCCAACTTATAGACACACTTGATATGTTAATTTTGAACAGACGATGCTCATTGTGGAAGGAATGTTGAAGAAACATCAAGAACTGAGCATTGGTTTTGACGACATGTTTTCTTGCTGCTCATTAGTTGGCTTACTTTTCCATGGACTTTGGTTTTTGTGCTGTTTATCTTCATATTGTAGTTGGAATTAAATATGTTTTCCATGGATGCTGCTTCAGTGAGTTCATCTTCAGTTTCAGCAATCAGAGCAATGTCGTCAGCAAACCTTATCATATCAATCTTTTGGCCATGTATTTTAACCCCTCTCTATGGCCCATTTTTTCCCTGATGTTATTAATTGCATTTTGTATGTATACGTTGAAGAGTACAGGCGACAGAGAGCATCCTTGTCTCACCCCTTGACGTATTTTTGCTTCCTTTTGGACATTTCCAAGTGATATTATGGCAGCTTCTTCTTTGTAAAGTGAAAATATGAGTCTTCGTTCTTTGTATTTGACTCAATTTCTTTCATAATATCGAAGAGCTTCTCCCAATCTACTTTATCAAATGCTTTTTCAATGTCCACGAAGGCAATATATGTATCTTGGTCTACTTTTGTCCTCTTTTCCAAGATCATACGCAGGGATAAGATTGCTTCTCTGGTTCCCATTCTTTTTCTGAATCCAAATTGATCGCTAGTGAGACTATTTTCTATTTTTGGTTCAATTCTATGTAGGATTATGTTGGTCAGTATTTTGGATGCATGGGATAGAATACTGAGTGTTCGGTGTTGTTCACATTTTGTTGTTCCGGGCTTCTTTGGCAGAGTTACAATTAGACACTTTTTGAAGTCTTCTGGCGCTATTCCTGTATTATAAATCATCTGAGTCATTGTGAACAGAGCATCTAGAGTTCCGGTTCCTGCCGACTTTATTAGTTCAGCTGGTAGGTCATCAATCCCTGGTGTTTTTCCATCTTCGAGCTTTTTTAATGCGAAGTCAAATTCCTCTCGGATAATTGGGTCTCCCAAATCATCGGCGTCCGGATCAGTTTCGTTTTCTATCACACTCTCAAAGCTGGTATCATTACTTCCGTTGTATAGTGTTTCCAGGTACTGTTTCCATCTCTCCCCTATTTGTGTATCCTCAAACAGTATTTTCCCGTTCTCGACAGATATGTGCTGCCTATTGCCACTTGATTGTGCCTATTCGTTGGGTAGCATCCACTACTTGAGTTCTTCTGCGTATTTCCTCGTTTCGGATTCTATCTTTTAGCGACACTCCGAGCATGGATCTCTCGATAGCACGCTGGGTGACTTTTATTTTATGGGTAAGACTTGCTGTCAGATTCCACGTCTATTATATTATGTCATATTATATTATGAATATTCATTGATCTAAATTAATTTAATAGCAATAAATATTTTTGTTTGAAAAAAATGGGTGTAACATGGTAAATAAAGTAAAAAATAAAATAAAAATCGATTTGTAATATTAACAGTTTATGTGACCCAAGCCGTCCCTGAACTTCTGTAGACCACTTCTCTACAGGAGAGGCTTCTTTGGGCCAAGTTTGGCGACGCCTGTATGCTTAACCTTTAAAGGATTTTCTTTATTTGGAACACGTTGCTGAAATCGAATATTGCAATTCGAATATCAAATATTCAGTTCTGAAAGTTTGCATTCACGTTATTTGCCAATATTACAGTACGTTACTTCAACTTGTATCTTTTCATAGCAAATTCGTTTATTTGACTTTTTTATACGCGAAGCTCTCCCATTTATACGTTTTTCTTTTAAATATAGTAATTTAAGCATAGCATTGACTTACAAAAGAGAAAAAATATATATAACAATTGTAATGACATCCCCGTCTTTTATCAGTTAGATATCGAATTACTGGGTGGCAAGATGCAGCAGCAGATTAACAACACAAAGAACTTGTTTTGAAAGCACAATTCGCGTTTATTTTAATAAAGACTTGATTTCTACGCCCGACCGGTTTGGCATTTCGCCGGCCGGGCGCGAGTGAATTGACAATTGCCGGAGCACTCTGACATCTAACGCCACCAAGACAGTCGCGACAATAAAGGAAATTTAAGATGACAGTTGCACCAACTTGCAATGGAGAAACTGTCATAACAAATAAAATGGCGCATGTAAACGCCGTGTAATGTTATATTATTAAAACTAACATTATTGGATGTGCATGTCAGGCGAGCGAACAAACATAAGAGACAAAATATCGTTTTTCGAGGCTTTACGGCATCAGCCTAAAAGAGCTATCTATATCAAGCTGATATCAGTGAATATTACGAGTACATAGTAGTCCGTAGATATCGATAGACCTTACGTTACCGTAGTTAGTGGTAAAATCTGCATGAATGGTGTACTATTTTTAGTTGATTTAAAATAATGTAAATATAGGTCACCCATCGTGCCCTGAGGAGATCCATGCTCTGTCTCATGTCCTTAAAACATAAAATCTGAAACGAGGATATTCGAAGAAGAACTTAAATAGTGGAGGTGACCCAACTTATAGACATACTCAAGTGGCAATGGGCAGGACATATCTGTTGAACAGACGATGTCCATTGTGGAAGAAAAATGTTGAAAAACATCCAAGAACTGGCAAACGCAGCATTGGTCGAACTCTGACCGATAAACTGACGACATCAGAAGTATGGGAAAGTAGCCTCGTTGTAGATGCGGAGGGCGGAAAATCGAAAAGGACGGAAACTCATGCGGGAAGCCAACGTTCAATAGTGGATGGACAAAAGCTGACGATGATGATGATAATTTAAATAATATCTTATTTTATTAAGGTGGATAATTCACGATTCTTGTAACGATTTTTTTTAGAAATTAATTTAAAATACAAATATATAAATAAAATATTTTTGCTATGATATTATACTTTTAGTCATGAAATAATTATTGCGGAATATTCATTGAATGTGCTATAACTACTTAATTGTATTTATAAATGTTATTTTAATATAATTAAAAAAAATATATATTTTTCAGTTTGTACAACGATCAAATTCAGCAAAAAGTATATATTTTTAGAACCGTCACGGAAAAAAATTATATTTGCTTAATTGATCATAGCCATCTAAGATTTTTTGCTTTTAATTCCGCCAGTTTTTAACCTTTTCCTTTATAGAGGACATACAGGTCGAGGACTTTATTTATAGATTCCCAGAGCTTCGCTAATGGATACGTTCATTAACATGTTTTGCGACATGAAGTCTCATCATTATTCGTCTTTAACATTCTACAGCATTAAATATTCCAGTGCAAAATCTAAGAACGTTCATCAAATATTACATTCTTGTTTTTCGTTGAAGAATTCAAATCGTTTTTGTCACCCGTTCGGTGTTAATCGCAAATTGGTTGCCAATATTTTGAACAGGTTCTTTGTTCGTGCAAATCACGTCTAAGAAACAATATATAAAGGTCTTATAAGTGCCAACTAATCACTTTAAAATTTATATTAACTCATTAGTGCGGAACCCAATTGCTTACGTTAGTGGTACAGGTTTCCAAAGAAACGATATTTTTTCACTTTAATATATTTATTGTTTTCAATGATTTATCCATGCCAGTACCCATCTAAATTTATACGGGGTATGTTGGGATACAATGAGTTGAGAACTAGAAGAGATGTGTGCTTGAGTATGCATTTCTTTCGGCTAGTGCGCGGCGTATTCAGAAATCCTGATATTTTGTTAGAAATAGGTTTGTTTGTTCCTGACAATTATTTAAGGATAAGGAGGCACAGATTGTTTGTTCTTCCTAGAGGTAATACTAACCTGGCAGAGACTTCGCCTCTTGGGAGAGTGATCAGACTGTTCAACCATATCGCCTCGCATATTGATATATTCCACTTGAGAGAAGCCCAGTTTCGACATGAGCTCCACGAATTTATTTATCAAAGTAATTTCGTGGAGTCTTCTGTTTAGCCAGCTTCGGGACTTTTTAATAATTATTGGTAATTATTGGTAATAATAGTAAATACGTAATTGTTTATCTTGTATTGCATCTTATTTCAGGATCGTATCAAATATATTTGTATTTGTAAAGTTTCTGAAAGAAATAAATAAAATAAAATTGAAAATCTAATAATTGTCAAGTAACATATTCAAAGTTTATATTTCTACATTTATCAATTAACAAAAGGTTATTGCTTCACCTTGATGTCGTTTTAATGGTCTGATAACCAGACTCTGGTAAGTGAATTCAAAATAACATGTTATTTCCAAATTCGTCTCTGATAGGAAAATACAACCTCAAATTCCACGTATTTTTTAAAATTATTTTTGACATTTTGTTTACATATATTTTAAAAATAAATGTATTTTTTATAAAAAATATTATTCGGTTAAAAGGATATATACAATGATATTGCAAGAGAAAAAAATAATAAATAATGTATTGTTATTATTATTATTGAAGATGGTCTCCAGGGAGGCCGAAACATGTAATCGATTAAAATAAATGTGATTCAAACTAAATATTTTTAATTTGTTAATTTTTTAATTAAAATGAATTTAAAAATATAAATAATGTATTAGTTACAATATATGAAGCTAGTTCTTAATCGATACACATTAGTTGTGTAAATGTTTGGCAAGTGTAAGCCGGGTTTGTCGATTGTGTGTGGGTGTAGGAAGAATAAATTCAGAAGAACAACTCTCGTGAAAGCCCATGTAAACCAATATTACGTTTGTGTTCCAATAATTGACGGTTAGACGTAAGTATGCCGTTCATTATCAGACTAATTGCTGTTTTTTGAATAAAGTCAATTAAATTTAGGAGGTATAGGGTCCGCCATCTAACGTTTTTTTTTTCAACTAGTGCTTATTTCGTGAATGGTAACACTTAGCTCATGTTTGATTTGACAGATAATTAGTTTTATCCTTCCACTACACGAATATGGTTGTGTATACGCTTGAACAACGCTGGGAAGTATTGCGACATTACTTTGAAAATCATGGTAATGTTGCAGAATGTGTGCGAAAATTGCGTACGGATTTTGGAAGAAGAAAATCACCGTCAGCTCCGTATGTTCGTTATCTTGTGAAAAAAGTGAAAGAAACTGGCATTCTCATCGATAAACCAAAGCGTGAAAAGCCAAAAACAGTGCGTACACCCGAGAATATTGCCGCTGTGGCAGAAAGTGTGCGTGAAGCGCCATCAATGGCGCTTCCATGCGGCGCGGCCATGTTGAACGAATTTTTGTTCACAAAAATTGAAAAAGAAGATATTGGCAACATTTGGTTTCAACAGGATGGCGCTACGTGCTACACAGCCAAAGCTACACTCGATGTTTTGCGCCCTGTTTTAAAAAAAAAAGTTATTTGGCGGACCCTTTATTTTGGATCTCAAATGTAAAAGTGACTGCAGTATTCAAGGATAGGGCGGATTTCTCATTTATATAAAAGAAGTTATTTGTCGGTGAAATACCGACATGAAAAGTCACTGATAATGGCAGTTGTAGGAAATTACATGTCATATTTCAAAAATGTAATCAACGTTTTCGACTTGAGTATGACCATTACACTGACTTGAAAAACTGATGTTCGATATTTGTGATGCGCAATTAAATTATTTGGAGAAAACTTGGGGGTGGTTTTTGGTTTACGGTTTGAATACGGTTTACGGTTTTAATCAACAGGCGATCCAGTGGCGTACCGCGGAAGCAATTAATACCATAGATTGCGGCTGGACTCTGAGGGGAAAGGGTGGCAAGTAACGACCGCACTGTGCGATATTTATTACACCTGCACAGCCGCGCAGATTCTATCGAAAACACATATTTATTTTATTTTACAATTTTACGCGAGGTGCCACTGGTATTTTTTGTTGTATTAATATGTAGGGAAATTAATTTATTAGTTAATTACTTATAATAACCACCTACTATATAAGCCACTGCCAGTTTTTAGTTTCACCATTATTGAAGATGGTCTCCAGGGAGGAACGAAACATGTAATAGTTTAAAAAAACTATTGTCAGTTATAACCTTAATGTTATCTATGAATTTCTTCTAATGTTTGTTTTATATGTCCCATAGATGTTGTTAGATTCGCTGCCATAGATGTCGCACCAATCACAAAGGAAACGTTAAGTTGTGTGAGTAGGCGGACCTTATATGAGGAGGAGACCACATTGGACCAGTCTTTTTTCTACGTTTCCGACTATCACTTAACCGCCCGCCTAAGACCACTGTGCATAATTGCTGTTCTACCGTCCGATCATCGTTTGTTTCCTACCGACGTAACTTCGCGACTCACTGTCAAATTAATTTTAGAACTTTCTAAATATCAAATATTTAACGTATTAACTAAACTCAAAACTTTATATAAAATCTTATTATCGTTAACTCAACTAAATACTATCGTAAGTTTTATACTGGACAAATGTAAATTTAACTTACCTGTAAATTAAATTCTCTGTGACATTATTCAGTGTTATTATTTTAATTCATGTTCAGAATCTGGTGAAGAAGATTCACATATTTTATGTTCACATCTTCCCTCCCCGATGACACCACACGTTCTGACATATCTATCTATTTAATATTGAAATGGATCTCAAAGTGAATGCTTAAAATATAAATACAAAGATTTGAAAAAATAAATTAGAACGTACCGTTGATAACATGAACGTTGACCACAGCTCTAAGTCCCTCTCCAACAGCACACGTGTAGAGTCCACTGTCGCTGCTGTTCAGGCGTGCCACAAGAAGAGTGCTGTTCGCACCTCCTTCAACAGCCTCAGTCCTCACACTGAAAAAAATAAGACAACCATTAAATGATTTTTTTAAAAGTTGATATCAATAATCTTCAACACAGTCCACGCGACCAGTGCACAGAGCAGAGCTCCAGCCATCACAATATAAATTGATATCCCCCGTTACGATAAAGCGACTCCGCTTCGCCAGGATCGTCATTGGGACACGCGGTGGAGGGATGAGAAGCAGGTTACCAACACAAAAAACTTTTCGACAAGCACATTGGCGCTTATATTAAACAAAAACTTCGGTATTCTGCCCAGGCCCAAACAATGAATGAAGACTCGAAGACTACATATCGGTCAATTGATGAACTACGTGCTGCCACATGACAGGTAGCGGCTACATGATACGTTAAAAGAATCAAAATGGTGACGAGAGCGCCATGTCTTATGGTACAAATATTTTTTATATATATTATGTGTCCGACAAATGAACATAAATAATTGATAAAAGATCGTATATGGAGGTTTTTCGGCACCAGGCAGTAAAGGCTTTATCGAGCTGATATAAAAAATAAAATTTGCCCTCAGTAAAATTGTAATGGTAAGATTTAGGTTTATTTTATTAGAATTTATTTTACTTGCTTCATTCCTCTGGTATTTGTATATTTAGTCATTCTGAATTCAAAAATTATCAATACGCAAATAACGATTATTGAATATATGCCTAATAAAGGCACAATTATAAGACACCATTATATTTGATGTATTCATATAGAGTACACCTACAACTACCACTTACTAACTCCCTAACTTATGTTAAGTAAAACATTTTCCTTAATAGTCATTTACTTACATATATACTACCCATTTATCCCCACTTCTACAAAACACTTAATTAACATCTAGTAAAACTTTTTCTTTTATCAGGAAATATTCATTTACACGTCAAAACGTTTGAGCACATTGGAACTGATGAAACTGTCACAGATCGCAAAACTGCAGTCTTCCAACAAAGTGAAACAGTGCTCAGAATGAACTATATTAAAACAAGTAATTAAATATACACATACTATAATGCAACAAATTATTTTTATACGCATCAATTCATTCAGAAAAAATAGCGGCAGAGGCGAACCAGCGAACTTTGGAACCAACCATTTCAAGTTCAATGCCCTTGATCACACGACCATTGACTGCCCGAATCGATGCGTCGAAAATCTTGCATTTATAACATTGTTACCAATATTACCATCGTATAACGATAGATGTCTCTATAGTATTTATTCAGAGTGTGTATATTATTTTTATTTATTTTTCTGAACGAATTGATACGTATAACAAGAATTTGTTGCATTATAGTATGTGTAAATTTAATTACTTATAATATTGTAATATAGTCAATGATCTATAAAAGTAGATTAGAATATTGAAATAACTAAACTTGTAAAAACTAATAACATAATTTATTAATACTTCATAAAAAAAATCGCATTTTAGATAATGTTGTAAATAGCAAAATAAAGATTATTAAATTAAAAAAATATATATCGGTTAAGTAAACCACTATTTTAAATTAAATATATTCATCAGTTGATTCATATACATCAAAAACTTTATAGAAAATGTCATATTAAATATAAGATATTTCTCTCTTCAATTAATCATAAAAAAGCCAGCAGGCATTGAGATTCAAATCTTAAAACTTATATTCATGTGTAGTTCACTGTAAAAAACAATGATTTAAAAAATAAGTTGCATTTACGAGTATATATTATTTTCAGGAAAATTTTGAATACATCGGGGAGGAGAACTTTCAGTGTGTCGGCGTATTTTGAAAAGTTTTTTCAGTCGTATTCTCGACATCGACAACAACGCAAACGAAGAGGACAGCTCTGGGGTCACAGGAACGGTCCCCGGGAGTCCGACCAGTCGTAAAAGCACAATAGCGAAACTTTCGCGCGACAGCTCTGAAACGAGACGCGCGGAGCTTTTGAATCTGAAACTGCAGCGCACGCCTGCGGATAGAGTTGGCTGGAGAGCTTTTTATTCAGATTTCCACGTAATCGGCTGTTATCGTAGAACTTTTTTTAACGCATTTAGATTCTTCTATTTCAGAGAACGAAAGTGTGAATTCATACTGTTTTGATAAAATGAGTGTGGGAAATATGAATTTATAAAAAAAATGTTATTGCAAAACGGCAATGCAATGTTTTCGTGATTAAAATTAATTTTGAATTAATAATTTCATTAAGACTGTAAATTTTGATTTTAAATTTAATTAAAATTTCGATCATGCAGTTTAACAAGGAAGTTTTTTAAATGTTTTCAGCATTCACTTTGTGATCCATTATAAATTTTAAATATTTAGTTACTTACCTTGTTTTTACATGGATCACGTAAGATAACTTCTCTATTAGGAGACTGGAGAAAGACACACCCCTACCCCTTCTCCTAAATAAAATGGGTAAGACCACTTGCAAAGTACTATAGCAGCTCAGTTAACTCTAAGCAAGAGAAGGATTAAGAAAGGCAACGAGTTAGTTGAAACTGCAGTATCCTAATAGAGAACTTACCTTACGTACCATGTAAAAACAAGGTAAATAAATAAATATTTATAGCCAGGAAGTGTCTGTTAGTAATCATAACATTAGAAATATTAATACTTGTGAAATGTTTTAAATTCTACATTTCACATTTGATTTATCTTAAGAGTGAAACATTTAATTAATAATTAATGTTTAAAAATTTCACTTAACAGTTACGTTTTTAATGAATTTGATCCCCTTCGTATAATTTTATTTAAAAAGGCATCAGAAATACTTGACAAGCACATCTAATAATGTTAGTCTTAATTTTATATAAAAAAACACGGTGCTTGCATACGCAATTTTTTGTTACGAAAGTTGCTCCATTTCATGTTGGTTCAACTGCCATCTTTCATTTGTGTTTTAGCCGCGATCATCTTGGTGGCACTACATGTCAAAGTGTCCCGGTTGTCGTCAGACAAGCCTCGTCCAGCCGGCGAAAACGTCTCGTAAAGGTCGGAAATCAAGTCTTTAATAAAAATAAATGCGAATTGTGCTTCAAAATAAGTTCTTTGCTTTGCGACCTGCTATCGCATCCTTCCTTCACGCGGCCACCTAATGAACTCGCGACTTGTGGTCTCTTATGTATATATTTGGTGTACCCTTCATTTCTAGTCTAAGCTATAAACTGAATGAAATATTTTTTTTGTTAATACTATACGTTATCACTGAGTAATCATTAGCTGGGTAAAAAAATAGTTAAAGTATTCTGAAAAAGCTATAAAAAAAAACACAAAAATGTATAAAATGCTCGTTGAATATGCAGATAATCCGAGCTTTTGTATTAAAGCTCGGCAAAAGTTTGCTCGGTGCTTGTGAACCGTGTTGTGCGAGAGCTTTAATAAAGTAGGCTTTGGTGCACGGATGCAAATATTATGGTGCGATCGGACACAATAGGTGAATAAATTAGCCCCAACTGGTCTCAACTGTGCTGATAGTTTATGCTAAATTGAAATGCTTCAATTTTACGGCAACCGCTGTGGTACGTGAATCTGTACGGCCGATGCACGTAATAATGGGAAAAATATGAAATAATTGATCAATTTATATATTTTTTGAGTAAATGTCGTAAGGCGCTTACAATGTGTTATTCTATAGCTTGATATCCTCCTCTTAAGTTTGATATGGATTTACTTAATCACAGGATGCAGGATCAGGTTCGCAATACAAAGAACTTGTTTTTGTTTCACAGTTCGCGTTTATTTGTCAAACACTTGCTTTTTCATCATTCGTTATAGGGAACGCTTTTAGGCACGAGCAAGCTCCTACTGATGGCGCGCTCTGACATCTGGCCTTCAATAAACATTGACCGCCAATAGTCATACAAGCGAATTAAAGATGACAGTGACCAACATGAAATGGCCAACCGTCATAACAAATGAAATGGCGCATGTACTATTAAAACTAACATAAGATATGCATGTCAGGCGAGCGAACAAAAATAAAAGACAAAATATCGTTTTTCGAGGCTTTACGGCATCAGCCTAAAGGAGCTATATCAAGCTGATATCAAGCTTCTTCTTCGTAGTATCAATCCGGTGGATTGGTTTGCAGCAACAGAATCTTGCATCTCGATCTCCATTCCTCTCGGTCCTCCGCAACCCTTTTCAGCTCAGCATAAGCACTACAATTCATGTCCTCGAATACTTGCTGCAAATACTCCCGTCTGGGGTGCCCTCTACAGTTTCTACCCTCAACCATCCCCTCCACAATATCGTGAAGAAGACCATAGTGGCGCATGATGTGACCAATCCATCGGGCTCGCCTCTCTGAGATGGTTCTTATTAGTTGATCTTCCTTGATTATTCTGAGAACCTCATTGTTCGTGACGTGGTCTCTCCAGGAAATTCCGAGAATTCTTCTGTACGACCACATCTCAAAGGCCTCTAGTCTTTTTTTATCACTTTCAGATAAGCACCATGTCTCACAGCCGTACATTAAGATGCTCCAAGCAAGTGTTTTGGCAAGTTGCTTGCGGAGCGCTAAAGAAATATTATTTGACTCAAGAATTTTGGCTTTTTTATTGAAAGCTAGCCTTGCTTGATGTATTCGACTGTTGACTTGTCTTTTTGTTCTGCCATCCCAGGTGATCGTACTTCCAAGGTATACAAATTCTTTTGCATCTTTTAGGGGTACTCCTATATATAAAAAGCTATCACATCGTAAACACAGTTCTCGTTAGATAATCAATGGCAAACAACACTGTACGTGGACCGAAATTTTGTATGCGTTTCTCCAGTTCCGGTTTTAGGGGGTGGTGAAGTGGTTCGGTGCCCCTGGGCGTCGAATAAGCTAAAAGCGCCGAGGGCAACCAATATTTCTTAGTTTTTTTTACATATAATAAATATGAGGCACTAGAAAAAAAATGCCCTAGGGCGCCGCAGGGTCTGAAGCCAGTTTCGCTTGTCGAATTGAGCCATTGCTTTGTACCAAGCGATCCATTATATATAAATACTTATCATTTCTATGAAAAACTAAGTTTTACAAATTGAGAAAAATCTTCTTCTTCGTGTCAGCGGCGTCAAATTATTTCTGCCCAGTATCTAGCAACATAAGCCTATCGCATCGGTTGTCGGCATATGCCGTCGTAAGATTCCCTGACCGTTGACAACGATTAACTTGATATATAGTTTTGCTACTTTCTTAGAATAGTTTTTTATGCATCATCTGATAGCTAAAAGATACAAGAACCAATGTGATATATGAAAATAGAACAGATAAGTACATTTATGCTTCAAATACTAGTTTTATAATTGACAGTATAATTTGTATTCAAGCCGAGACGTAATGAAAGGGTTAAAAAAATATTAAAATTATTTTAATGAGCCTTACACTTAGTTTTTAGCCTTCAGTATTTTACAGTAGTATTTAAGTGTAAATATTTTATATAAGGCTGGGTACATTTCATTTGTACAAGTATAGAACTGATGCAATTAAAAACTTTCCAGGCCAATTGTAAAAGGATAACATTGCGTAGCTTACTGCATTACGTATTGTTTTACATAGGGAGAAAGTTAAGCTGTTTTCACAATAGTAACAATTTGGTCAGTTTTCTTTTTAAATAGACGATTATTTTACTTCTTACATTCTTAGTAATTAAATACACACATACAATTCTACATCAAATTTTTACGCATCAATTCATTCAGAAAAAATATCGGCAGACGCGGGATTCGAACCTCGAGCGTTGCACCTTTGCTCTGTCCTATATACACCGCGTTGTCCACACGACCATTCTCCGCCTGAACAGATACGCGAAACTTGATGTATTTATACCATTGTTAACATCATATAACGATATATGTGTATCTGTAGTATATATTCAGATAATTTATACCCACCAAGATTCTGAAATGGAAAGCTACTATGGCGGGAAAAAAAACCTTTTCATTACTGAAAAAGTTCTATTACTATACTCGTAATGGTCTTCACAAAATACTTCTATTAACTAATGCTAAATTCAAATTATATCTTTGAGAATAAGTCATCTTACCTAATTATCTGTTTTGTTTGTATATGTGTATTATAATAAGCTCACGACAAATAATTATTTACGGAGTCAAAGCTCGAAGTAAACTATAACTGAGATTTCCCTTGAGCTTACGTGAATTGATGGGTCCAACGAATCGTTAACGAGTGACGAAGTTAACGTTAGTGGATACGTTCAAATCAACGAAACGATAAATTAACTTACAACCGTGGAGAGATTTCAGTTAATTATATACGCAATTATTTGTATATCATTGAGTTGTGTCAACTAGGATTTTACGTGAGCAACAACATAAACAACAATTATGCAGTAATCAATCTATAATTGAACGAGGACTCGTATCAAATGATTCATTTAGTAAATGAAATTGTTAAAGAATCACGTAGGTTTTATTTGTAGTTTAAACTTTTCATTACGGCTCGTTGGAATACAAATTATACTGTCAATTATAAAACTAGTATTTGAAGCATAAATGTACTTATTTGGCCTATTTTCATATATTACATTGGTTCTTGTATCCTTTAGCTATCAGATGATGCATAAAAAACTATTCTAAGAAAGTAGCAAAACGATATATCACGTCAACCGATGTGAACGGTCTGGGAATCTTATGACGGCATATGCTGATGGTATTCACTAACTGTGTATCGAGAGCCTAAGACAAGGGTAGAAAAGTTGACTGTTCCTATAATGACTTTTCAAAAGCATTTGACAAAGTTGATCATGATATTTTGCTTGAAAAATTAAACAAAATGGGATTATCACATGGTCTACTGAGTCTGCTTGGAAGTTATTTTAGAGACAGACAGCAGTTTGTATCCTATGGCTTTTATCGATCTCGCAGTTTTTATACGTATTCGGGATTCCGCAGGGCTCTAACCTGGGACCGTTGCTGTTCTCGTTGTTCATAAATGACATATCTGATGTTATAAATCATGCTATATTTTTGTTGTTCGCTGACGACTTAAAGCTTTTCTTGGATGTAGTTACCCTGGACGACTGCAGACTTCTCCAGTCGGATATTGATAATATATCTGACTGGGGTGGGCGTAACAAACTGATATTCAATATTGCTAAGTGTAGCGTCTTATCGTACACTCGTAATTATAAGATGGTATACCATAGGTACAGTATGGATGGTATTGGCATCCCGCGAGTATCATCCATCAGAGACCTTGGCATATTCTTTGAAAGCAAGCTAACGTTTCATGCTCACATTGAAGCTGTGTGTGGAAGGGCACTGAAGATGTAAGGATTTGTTCTGCGTAGTGCCAGGACTTTCTCGAGCACTAACATACTGGTCGTACTGTACAATTCATTGGTTCGTAGCATACTTGAGAGCGGATCTATTATTTGGGCTCCCCACGAGTATAAATATGGCCTCATGTTGGAGAGAGTTCAGAAGAAATTTTTGAAGTTTCTTTACATGAGGATGTATGGATATTATCCGTGGTTGTACCCATCTAACTTTATACGGGGTATGTTGGTTTACAATGAGTTGAGAACAAGAAGAGATGTGTGCTTGAGTATCCATTTCTTTCGCCTAGTGCGCGGCGAGTTCGGAAATCCTGATATTTTGTTTGAAATTGGTTTGTTTGTCCCTGACAATTATTTAAAGATAAGGAGGCACAGATTGTTTGTTCTTCCTAGAGGTAATACTTACCTGCCAGGGACTAGGCCTCTTGGGAGAGTGATCAGACTCTTCAACGATATCGCCTCGAATATTGATATATTCCACTTGAGCGAAGCCCAATTTCGACATAAGCTACACGAATTTATTTTTCAAAGTAATTTCGCGGAGTCTTCTGTTTAGCGGGCTCCGGGACTTTTAAAATGATTGTATTGTGGTTGTGGTATTTATAAATTGAAATTGAAATTAAAAAACTAATGCCAAAGGGTTAATAAAGATTAGTTATTGATTTTTATTTATTTGTATATTCAGTAAGCAAATCGAATCCTGCGATTTGTCAATATTCAGGACGATAGGCTTAAAAAGGCTGACCATGCCACGTGGAGGCTCTCTCACAAGCCCTGATGAATAAGAGATGACCAAACAGACTCGATGTAAATGTCCCACCTATTCCCTCTCTAGTCCCTTGTCTCCAGTCTCGTTAGCACCGGTGTGTACCTGCCTTAAGCTCTAGAGAGCGAGATCCAAGTTTTTGAGTTTTGTATCGAATTAAGCGCCCAATCTTCACAGAACCGGAGAGTTCCGCTTGGCTTGAACATTAAAATGCAAATACCGGCTGTGGGAGGAGAGGCGATCGTCGGTACCGGCAAGGACTCTCTCTGACCGGAATCCCGAGATTGCGAATCCCGAAATAGTGCAAAGAAACTAAAGATGCACGATTTATACATATCCATTCCCACGTATTTCGTGGTTAGCAACATGTTACCAAAAAAGGCAATTCGAGACTCACTGCAGTATACTAACATCGCAGCCTTAGACTGAGGTCTATTTGACATCTAACTGATGCACCTAGAATCACAGGAAAGCCTTCAGCCACTCTCTAACAAGTAGCTTTTTGCGTGCGGCCATTAACGGGTCCCCAACTGGGTCTCCAAAAACAGGGCGGGACTTGGAGGGTTTTCACCGAGCGGGTACGACCTGCTGTTAGATTCTACGTCTCTGCGCCATAAGTCAATACAAGGAGGATGCATTGGTTAAACGCCTTACTTTTAAGACATTGCGGAATGACCTAATGACTAATTATACTAAATGATGTATAATTGGTGATTATTATTTATATAATGAACAGAATTACAGTTTATTTTCACAGGAATGGGACGTTACCTGAAAGATTTTTCAGACATTAAAATAAAAAATAAAATTGACTGAAATTCAAAATGTACACAAAACTTAAGTCACGTTACTTTCAAATGATCTTTCTTTTTGTAATTTACATTTGAAAATTACACAGATAATTTAATATTAAAAATGTTCTATGTACAAAGTAAATGTTTTTATAAATAAAACGAAAAGAAAAATAGTTACAAGTTACAAAGTTATTTCAAAGTGTTAGTAGAAATTTTGTTCAATTTTATTATAAAATACTAATTAAGACTAATGTAGCTATTTCAGTTATTTTTAAGTAAACACATTCAGGATAATACCGACAGATGGTGATAGTAATTCTGAAGTCTCATCTGTGGAATTCTATGACGCTTATCACGGTGCATATGGCTAAGCGTTGAATGAGGAGTGTTGATCCGCCTACATCATAGACTACAGCCCGACATTCATGCATCATCTTTATTATTACAGGAATTTACTATGAATAGGTTCTCTTCACGGGATGACTTTCGTCTACCACCAATTTTAATTAATAGGCTATGACTGGTATTTTACGGGAGCTCAGAAATCGATTAAAAACCATTTTTTTTAATCTCCACCGGGGATCGAACCAATGACCTTTGGCTTGCAACGCAAACGCTTTTAACCTTTACCCGCCGGCAAAGTTAATAAATATATAATAAAATATATTCCTTATTGAATAAAAAAATTAATACTCAATCAAAAAAAAATAATTATGGAAAATTATATTAGAAAAAACGGGATTCGAAAAATGTTTCTGGATAAAGGTGACAAACGCAAAAGGAGCTGTATTACAGTTTCCTTTCTAGCCGCTAATCTTTGTTTCGGGAGGAACACTCTTGAAAACTTTGGTACGTATTTCGAGGTGATAGGTCTTTTCACGCTGGCAACTTTTATCCGCTTCGTCCTGACCCCAACGGCTGTTTGTCAACAGCCAAAAGAAACATTTGAATATTTAAAAAATTCCCGCGCAAAAGACGAATTTATTTTGAATTCAAAAGCAGGCCGCGCGATTATGCAACGATATTACCTGTATTTTTCTACTCGATACGAAAAAGTTTACGTTAAAATAAAATTAATTTTAAATTGTTAAAGTTTTTTCTTAATGGCTGTGAATGTTGGCATCTCAACAAAAGCAAATAAAGCCGTAATTTATTTATTTATTTATGTAAACACATATAGGAGAATACCGACAGATGGTGAAAGTAATTCTGAAGTCTCATCTGTGGACTTTTATGACGCTTACCATATTGCATACGGCTAAGCGCTACTTGTGGAGTGTTGATCCGCCATTGTCATAGAATGCCCGGCATTCACGCATCATCCTTATTATTACAAGAATTTACTATGAATGAGTGGTCTTTACGGGATGACTTTCGTCTACCACCAATTTGGACTAATTGGCTATGACTGGCGTCTTACGGTTGATGGATCAAATTCACACCAACCGGGGGTATTTTAGAGCTCATAAATCGATTACAATTTTTTTTTAAATCTCCGTCGGGGATCGAACCCACAACCTTAGGCTTGCAAAGCAAACGCTTTGACCATTGAGCTATACCCGCCGACTTGTGACTAGATGCATGCGTAGAATACTGGGGGGTACGATGGTTTGATTTTGTGATAAATGACGAGGTTAGAGAGCGTGAATTTATGTAAAAACATACATATAAATATCGATAAATAGTGATGTTGATGCAGGTATCCCAGCTTTATCGGCTGATGCCGAAAGCCTCGAAACACGATCTTTTGTCTCTTATTTTTTTTCGCGCGCCTGACATGCACACCTAATATTGTTAGTTTTATTTATATATAAAATTACACGGCGCTTGCATACGCCATTTTATTTGTTATGAAAGTTGTTCCATTTCATGTCGGTTCAACTGTCATCTTTAATTTGTTTGTTGCCGTGATTCTCTTGGCGGCGTTGCATGTCAAAGTGTTTCGTCAGTCGTCAGTCAAACCCCCTTGGACCAAGATGGAATTAACGTCATGTTAAGGTCGAACAGAAAAATCAAGTCTTTATCTAAAATAAATGCGAATTGTGCTTCTAAAACAAGTTCTATTGTTTGGTAATCTGCTCATGCATCCTTCCTCCACGCAGCCATGTGACCGCCACTTGTAGTATTTTTTTTAAGACGGGGGATGTCAATATAATGTACTCAGTAGCAGACCTGATATGGAATTAGACGAGGACCAAGCCGGCTGACAAAGCTTTGTGGCGGCGGCTCATGATGCCCATACGCTCCAGTTAGGGGAGCGAACATGGAAAAGATTATAATATTTTTCATTATTCGGTTTAAATCATACTCGTTTATATAAAGAAAAAAATATTATTTAATATAAATGAACAGTTTTTGCTCATGCTTTAATGTTGTACTCAAAGAGATTTTAAAAAGCTCGTTTAAAAAATGAATGAACCTCGGAGATATTTTTAATTTGAAAATTAAAAATTTAATACGATTCACGATATTAAAAGAATATAATATTCTGAGTGCTCTGCAGGTACAAATGACGCATACAAACTGGTGGAAATGTTCCCGCTAATTGTTAGACTTAAACAACGTAATCCTCGAAAGGAAGTAATCCTAAATTTGTGGATCTAATTCTCGAATAAGTTGAGTCACCTTCGTCAGCTGGCCAAAGGCTTGTATTAATTAGATAGGAATTAAAATATCACACCTGAAAATTCAGTCGTTTTCAAGACGTTAGAATTTCTTTCAACTTGTGACGTGGTTTTTATTGTTGCAATTTCAGGTGTCCAGCGCAGGATATTGTGTTGGCACTTATAAGTGTTGACATCCCCTGTCTTCAAAAATAATGATAAGTCGCAAGTACGTCACGTAGACCGGTATGACGAAACGCTATACCGTTCGAGAGTTAACTGACAACTGCCGGAACCTGTGACATCCAGCGCCGCCAACAATCACGGCAAAAAGCAAATTAAAGATGACAGTTGCACCAACATGAAATCGAGCAACTGTCATAATAAATAAAATGGTGTATGCAAACGCCGTGTAATAATATATGATTAAATTTAACATTATTAAATGTGCATGTCAGGCGAGCGAACAAAATTAAGAGAAAAAATCTCGTTTTTAGAGGCTTTATGGCATCAGCCAAAAGGAGCTTTATCAAACTGATATCAGTGTGTATCAATTTGTTAAAAAATATTGGTATAGATTTTCAATTATTTAAAATTGGAATATTAAACTAATTTTAAAAGTAAATCTAAATAATTTAGTATAGATACTGAAATATTTTCAGGATAATGGAGGAAAGAGGGACATGTTAAAAAATTCAAGGTTTCTGAGGGTGTCACGTTCATGATTGGATTGAAACTATGAGATTTAACGTCGTGATCCTCCCGGCTACCGGAGTAATCCCAAATTTGCGGCTCCGCATCTTCAATGAGGAGCAGAAACCCTCGTCAGCTGGGGTCTGCTGGTCCTTTATTAATTTAATTCGAATTAAAACTTTGCGGTTAAAAACTTAGGAGGGCTTGAAGAACGGACGACGCGCGAGAGTTCTGCGAAAACCGGTTAAAAAAGAGATATATATTGCATTAAAATTGATTATCTTAATTTATAGCCTAATGTACTATTCCGAAACCGAGGTCACGGTCCTGAAATTACAGCATCAGCTTAATGGTGATGCCGGAATACCAAGGTTCCGGCACTGAGAATAAGTCCAAAGACCGGAGTTGAGTTGGTACTGATTTATTTGATAAGAGACCCCTTTTTATACCTTAGTTTACAACATGAGTAAAATTGACATTTTATATTTATAAAATTAATATTAATACATTGAATGTCATCGCAAATTCCTAGACACCTGTTGTTATGGACCTTGATCACTTCAATTTACATAGAGTGGTGAAATATTGTGATGGTCAATGCCCTGTGTTGTACCCGAATGTATCAATCGACAGATTCCATCTAAGATAAAGAGTTTGATTATAATATTAATTTTTAAGTCTTTTAGATGTCTTATGCATTTTTTTTTGTTCAAAATAAGGTTTTGAACATGCGTTATAGGAGGTTTGTTTGTATTTGTGTACTCCGAAGGATTTAACAAATTAGGTCATAAATATACTACCCGTGTTAGTATAATTTATGTAGCGGAAAATAAGACAACTGCGGGTATTTTGTACGCAAACCTGCCCTTACAAGAGATTTTTAATCACTCCAAAAATGTATAAGGATTTTACTCGTAGTACGGCTGATTATCCTACCACAGAAAAACTCTATGCGATTTGAGTGATTGGTTCCAAACAACTTGTGAATTCAAAATTAAATTGAAATAAACATGCAAATCTACGGCAAATTTTCAATTGATTTTTTTCTTTTTATTTCTTTCAGAAACATTACTTTAATACGATCCTGAAATAAGTTATAATACAAAAGAAACAATTAAGTATTTACTATTATTAGCAACAATTATTTTTATTACTTGTATTTACTATTATTAACAAGTCTCGAAGCTCGCTAAACAGATGATTCCACGAAATTACTTTGATAAATAAATTCGCGGAGCTGATGTCGAAACTGGGCTTCTCTCAAGTGGAATATATCAATATCATCGCTTACATGAATTTTATACATTTTTTTGGCATAGATCTTTAATTCTATATAAAGCATTAGAATATTGAAATACTCGTTTATTCTAAAAAACCAGAACCAATTTCAAAAAAGCTAGTTATAAAAAAATAGTACTGATCCTGTGAAACAACTATACTTATAATCCAGACATCTCCTCAAAAAAACATATTTTTATGTAATCACATGCAGGAGAGCACTACCGGTTGAGATCAGTGCACTCTATGACGTTCAGTCAGGGTGCCTGGACGCTCCATGCGGGAAAGGAGAGTTATATTTGTTTTTGTGTATGGGTTGGGGAGATCGCAAGTGTGTATTTATTTGTTTCTTGAAAAGATCCAGATTGTAGGAAGGAGGAAACACAAATGCAAACCTTACCGGTGGCATTAAGGGAGGAACTTTGGAAGCTGTCAGTTTTTGGCCGATACACATTAACCGTGTTTGGATGTTTGACAAGTGTAAGACTTTGTCGGTTGTAGGCGGGTGCAGGAGGAATTAGTTCTTTAAGTTCCGAAGAGCAGCGACCATGGTATAACGGTAGAAAAGACTAATTGAACCAATCTGTGTTCAATTGATTCATACTTATTATTTTATGGTTTGACTTCGTGAGAAATAAAGAGGAGGAAGAAATAAAGCAATAAACACAACTTCCATCTCTTAATGTAGAGCAAGGTTTGAACCACGAACTTTTGCAACCTTGTACAGTCAACTAAGTGTTTTTAAGTTGTAAACTAACTTATACGACTTATTTAATATGTCATTGATGCTCTGGAGACATGTGTAGTAACTAGTCTCACATGTTTGGTATGCTACAACGACTCATGAATTGGATCATGTTTAGTTATTTGGTGTCTTCTATTTAAGGATTGAGTGAAGTGACGGCAGGGTTGGATGGACATGAATTCAGGGTTGTGTTTTTAGCACTGTTTAAGTTTGTTTTTGTTGTTAAGTTAAAGATACACTTTAATTTAACAATAAAATTTTATCTAAATATGTATATCGAATATTGAAGGTTTTTTTGACACTTTTTCTCCCCTATTATTTTTAAATGCCGTGAAAGGTTACCACAAATGTTTTTTAAATTTTAAAATGTATAATAAAATCTATATAAAAGATTTTGGAATGTCTTTAATACTCGTATAAACACTACAGTTACACTGCAAGTAAGGTCAAAATATCTGATATAAATACGATCGCATTATCTATTTCCTTTTATTCATTCAATGAGTCTGCTTTTTCAGGATCACTTGAATTTAGCTAAAGAATTGAAATATTCGTAAAATGCACGTGGTGCAAATTCTTTTTCTTTATTTTAGCATTTCTTCGCTCCTTGCAAGAAAATATGTTTATTTTGTACTAACAGCAAACTTTAAAAGCGTAATTTTTTCTTCCCATAAATGGAGGTATTCTCTCATTTGTGATTTTTATGACCTTTATTTATATGCCTATTTTATATTATTAAGTAAAAAAAGCGGCTTCGCATCCGAAAATCAAGCAATCCTGTATAAAGAGTAACAATAAAAAAATGGTGTGCCATAGACTAAAGAGCGCATCAGTATTTCACCGACATCATTTTTTTCTACTAAATTTTAAGAGAAAATCCACTACATGTCAGTAACTTTAGGGTTGGAGCCCCAAAATGCCTTCTAGTTTTTTTTATGTAAAAACATACAGGAGAATACCGACAGATGGTGATAGTGATGCTGATATCCCACCTGTGGATTCTATGACGCTCACCATGTTACATATGGTTAAGCGCTGCATGTATTGTGTTGATTCGCAAACGTCAATTATAGCTCGACAATATCGCATTATCCAATTATTACAGGAAAATCACTATGAATGGGTGGTGTTCACGGGACGATTTTCGTCTACCACCAATTTTGATTAATAAGCATTTGCAATGACTGGCATTTTACGGGTGAGGGATCAAATTCATAACAACCTTGGGGTTTTAGGCAGGTATCTGATTTCGCAACAATTTCGTGAATCTGCGACAGTTTGTATGCTTAAAGCTTCCTAGTTTTCTCATTTTTACGTAAAAATCATTAGAAGAAATTGTGAGGACCCTAACGTAGGAGCAATGCGATACATCGTACGCTGGTTTGGTATCTACTCCGGAGTAATGCGAAATGTCAAAACATCAAAAGGGAGTCTTGATTACCTTTTTACATTCGGCGCTTGAATTTGCTCTTGAGAGGAAAACTATGTTTGCGAAAACAACGCTAACTTTCAACCCATGGGATGTGACTGACGACACGTGCATGCCCTCACGAGACAGAAAGAAAAAATCAAACATCAATTTTATTAGAACTAAATAATATTAACATAAATTTGACTTTGATGTTTCTATTGAAATGTATATTTTTAACGAAATGACGCTTAATTTATTTAAACATGTTGACATGTAAAGATACACAATTGAATACAGTAAGCTCATACATAAAAGTTTATATTGGATAAACAGTGACTTACTCTGTTTTAATATGAATCTAATAAATATTTAAAACGAATCTCAAAGTGAGTGAATCCAAAGTGAAATTTGACCATACAATAATATAATTTTAAATTAATTTAAATTTAAAAAATAATAAATTAAAAATATTTGGTTTTGATTCACATTTATTTTAAATGATTGATTACATGTTTCAGCCTCCCTAGAGAACATTTTCAATAATAATAAAATTAAAAACTGGCAGTTGCTTATACAGGTATGTACAAGTAATTATTTCCTACACACATATTTACAGATTGTATATGTGTGCGGGTAAAACCATTAAAAAAAGACATTATAAAATCAATGGGTATGTTTTATTTGGCTAAAATGACTTAATACATTAAAACAACACATACCCATTTTTTTTCACAAGAAAAAATTGAGTTACAAATAAAGAAGAGCGTGCGTTATAGGAGGGAAGACTGTACACAGAAACGTAAATAATACGTATCTTAACTGATTATTTCACAAACACGTACACCTGCACGTGCACGAAGGCTATATTTCATTTCGATAACAATATTTCTATTAAATATCATGTTTCCGGCACCTGTTACATAATTAAATCCCATAAATATTACTTTTTCTTCAATATTCAACAATTCGAGCACGCAACCAATTTCGTATTGCGTAAAAACATTTCACCTGAAAAAATAATGACCGCAGAATTGAATGGAAACCTGTCTGTGAAAATAAAAAAAAACCTTAGTCTCCTTTTTAAACACGCGCCATATTTCATTCTCTACCACACGGAGAGGTCTTCTGCGGTTTGCCCTCGTTTGTCTATTTGCGTTATTTTTCCTGGCCATCCCGTGGGAACATTCCGCAAAGAGTGGGCGGACCCAAGAGTAGTGAGATGCTCCTCTGCGACTATGAAGAGAAGTGGACTTTAGCGAACCAGCAAATCCTCTGACAAAGGTAAAAAAAAGAATTTTAAATAATTAATTAAATTCCAAGAAAAACGAATGACATAGAAGACAGTGGCTCTCTAACGTCTGATCTGCAATAAATTAGAGTGGAATTCTAAGATACAATTTTAATTGGTTTCGTAACATTGCTGGTATATCAATTTGCTTGTTTCTCAAAGCATTTTTTTGCATTGAAAACTATTGAAATTGCTATTATTCCATTCCAGCCCACAAAACGACAACTCAGTTAAGATTGTTAGGAGTTTTCGAATACCAGATACTATAATGAAAGAGAATTTAAGGAAATAAAGTGGTTTTACAGAGCGTGAATATGGATTTTGGTCACTCAAATGCAACTAACACATAACTTAATGCTACTGTAAGTTTAATTTTAGTCACTACTTTTTTCTTCATGCCCTTTTCGCAGGATTAAAAAAAACCCTGTCCAATTAGCTTTGTTTCTCCTTTTTTTCAGAATATTGCGGAAATGAGTTCAATGAGAGAAGCAAGTGTTGATAAATATATTAAGAAATTTCATAGTCATATTTTAAAAAGTCTACAGTCTTTTTTAAAAAATATGTTTAAAAATCAGCTAAAATTGTAGAAGGTGTGCTGTTTTTAAAAATTTAGCCATCGGTTCTACCTAAGAGACACTGAGATGCACCGTACCAGTAGGTAAACTCTACCTGAAAGCTGTGTGACTTTCTTCACGTCGCTTGGACCAAGTTCCACAATCGATTTTACGGTCAAGAAAAATAAGCAAAGCGCATTTTGTAGGGAAAAGAATGCATTACTTTCCACGTGCTTTATACTATTTTTTGAATTCACGAGGCAAGAAAAAAAACCGGAGATGAGAAGCTTTAAATAAACAGCTATAAAACAGTGCAAGAGATCTATACATCGACAGACAGGTTTAAGGAACACAAAAAATTATATAAGGACACCAGAATTGATATATTTGATGCTTCTCAGATGAAATTCAAGAGTAGTCTTTACACATATAAGAGTGGTCTCTATGTTGATATTTTGTGATAAGAGTATACTCTTATACATACTCTTATATAAACATATTTTTCTTTTGCTAAATTTTTTTTCGTAGTTTTCTTTCTAATATAATGTATTTTTGTAAAGTACGTTTTTAAGTAATGTAAGAAAATCCCTATCTTTTTCCATACATAGAAGTTGTGTTTGCCAATAATTGGATAAATACTCTTATATGATTAATGCATATTGCTTTAGATGATAGTTATATTGTATGGTATATGTTAGAAAACCTAAATAAACAAATAAATATTTCAATAAGCGATACGGAATGTCTTGATAATACAATAGTCGTCAATTTACGGGTAATGTTTATTTGAATACGTTAATTGATAAATATTCAGACCATTTAATTAATTTCATTATCAATGAAATATACATATAGCCCTTCATTTTTTAATGTATACACATACAAGAGAATACCGACAGATGGTGATAGTGATTCTGAAGTTTCATCTGCGGAATTCTATAATGCTTACCATGCTGCATATGGCTAAGCGCTGCATGTGAAGTGTTGATCCGCCAAGTTCATAGACTACAGCCCGTCATACACGCATCGCCCTTATTATTACAGAAATTCACTATAAACGGGTGGTCTTCACAGGATGATTTTATCTCCACCAATTTTGATTAATTGACTATGACTGTCATTTTACGGGCGAGGGATAAAATTCACACCAATCGGGGGTATTTTAGAGCTCAGAAATAGATTGAAAATCATTTTTTTATACTCGTAGATGAGATGTATTTCGTACGTGTATGCCGCACTATTTTTTTGATAGATATTAAAAATGCTTGCATTACTTTGGTTATTAAAAAATAAATTAACAAAATTTAATTTAATTTTATTATATTTATGAAAAAAAAAAATTCAGCAACTCCCAGTTGACTTGTTCCAATTAACATTGTAATTTATTTTGAAATATTTCGTTAGCGCAAAAAAATGTTCCAAAAGCAATAAAAATAACAAGACCACTTAAAACGTAACAAGTTAATTCCACAGAGAAAAAGGATAGCGCAGAGCGAGACGCAGCAATACAAACAGAAAGAGAGAGAAAGAGTGCAAGAATACATACAATTTGAAATATTCCATAAGCAAATGCTGGGATTTTCATACAAATTACTTGTCTCGACTGACACAAGAAAAATTGCACGCAAATGTATGGGGACACACTGCACGTGTCTTTGTGAACATACGTTGCATTTTCGAACGTAAAAGACTAACCATACGAGTACCTTACCCCTTGGACAGGTGTTACCAATTTTTCAGGTTTGAAATAAAGTAATATATAAACTCAGATATAAATAAAAATCATTTTTGAAAGTTATCCCACAATATATTTGTAGACGACATGTTTCGGCCACGTCGAATGGCCATTTTCATTTTCATTTCAAGTCAATTAGTACAGTGAGTGTTGGCTCTATATAAAGCAAAGGGTGAGTGAGAAGGTGGATATGAATTGTGTGATGGGTATATGTGTTTATGGAAATCAATAATTTTTAAGGTAATTCATTGATGAAAACAACAAAATAATATGTATAATTACAAAGGCGATTCAAAAACAATAAACATTTACATCAATAGATTATTTGCACTTGAGAAAGAATTCTAGGTGGTTTTCACAAAATAATTGGTGGATAATCGAAAAGAAGATGGGGAAACTATATAATTCTTAGTATTGATGATACTGCTAATGGCGTTAGAAAGTCGTCGTCTACAAATATATTGTGGGATAAATTCAAAATATTCTTTTATATCTGATATTATCGAATTCCATCAAGAATAATCGATCGAAAAATCTAAATAACATGTAAATTATTTATAATACATATATTGTACACTTGGTATTCGCTTTGAGATTATTTTAATATATAATTAATAAAAAAAAACTAGTTTTAATATAGACCTTGTGAAACACAGCTTTTAATAAATTGGACCCTTGTTATGTGTATACTGTACACTTCTTATCAAGGAAGATTCACAGAAATTAATTACGAAAATTTGTTAAGATTATATATTTTATCCAGAAGACGATGCGATAGTTTTGTAAATAGAGACTATGATATGATCTGAACATTATTTATAACTAACGAAGCGCTGGCCGACCCCCTGCAAGGTGGATTAATGACATGTGAAGAAAAGTGGGAGTACCCTGCATGCGGAAGGCGAAGTATCACAGATGATGGAGACTCATGCGGGAGGCCTACGTTTAACAGTGAATGGACGCAGGCCTATGATAATGATGTTTTTAACAACCATTATTTAAAATAAATACAATTTAAGTTTGGAATAATATCATTTGAATGTAATAAAATACAAAATAAAAATGACCAATAAACATTTCATATTTGAAGCACCGTTCTTATTCAATCAGTCGAGTAAAGCATCATAAGGCGCGTATAATATTTGGATGGGT
The DNA here is from genome assembly GCA_022606575.1 of Glossosoma conforme. Classification (NCBI taxonomy): domain Eukaryota; kingdom Metazoa; phylum Arthropoda; class Insecta; order Trichoptera; family Glossosomatidae; genus Glossosoma; species Glossosoma conforme. The sequence continues at coordinate 51,006 of JAGTXR010000389.1, forward strand.
TTGAAAATACCACGTGATTAGTCACAATTTAGAACATCAATTTAAATCTACATTTTTAGGTGTTGGTTGGGTCCGGCTAATCATATTAAGTCTTTTAAAAATCCTGTAATCGAATTCCCAAATATGGTTTGGATAGTACTTTTAGACATATTTGGGTGCACTACCTCAAACCTGAAACCAAAGAACAGTCTAAAAAATGGAAGCACTTAGAGTCGCCGACAGGAAACGGACCACCGAGCTCAGCTCACACCTGGCGGGCGAAACGAGGGAGAGATCCATCACGTACAGCTGCCAAGCCAAGACTTATCTTCTCAGTGGGGGAACCAAGGTACACTACAGAATTACGGGATCCACCATTACAGCGATTTTCAGGACTGTAGTGCCATGGAAAACTTATTTTACGGATCACTCTCGTACTATATGCTTTAGCTTAGATGAGCATAGAGACAAAAATTACTATGTATTATATTATTTCTTTTAGGTTGTAAATCTCTGCCATGGTAGAAACAGACTAATGTTATGCTATTATCACGTTGAACTAAAAATATGTAGTGTATGTGTTTTTTATTTTATATAACTTGAATTTTCTCGCCTGAAAAGCTACTACAGTACACGTTTTTATTTTTTACAAACACTGAAAAAATTATATCAGTGAATAAAGTAGTCTAGATTTTTAATCTTGTCACTTGCGTTTATCACAAATTAAAACACTATTTATAATTTTGTGAAAATATTCTAAATAATAAACTACACAGAATATTACTAAGTTAGAAATGCACTATTTTTAAAGTAAGCCGAGTCGATGGACTTCAATTTCAATTCTGGTTGCACCGCGGTCAACACACCACTCCTTCTAGAGAAATGACCCGTAAAAGAGGTTCATCCTTGAAATTCACTATGAATGGATGGTCTTCACGGGACGACTTTCGTCTACCACCAATTTTAATTAATATGCTATGACTGCCATTTATCGGGTGAGGAATCAAATTCACACTAACAAGGAGTATTTTAGAGCCCAGAAATTGATTAAAAATCCATTAAAATTGCTTTTTAGATTTATGCTGGTTCCAGTAGATGGTGTTATGCATTATTATTTTTCACTCAACGCCATCTCTGTTCAATCGTTATTTAGTATTTAATATAATCTAATAAAAACTATATTTAATTCAGCTAAAATAACTAAATACAGTATTTATTGTTTATTAGGCGGTACGAAGTTCTTCAGGTCAGCTAGTATATAAAAGATAAAGATTTTTTTCTTGTGGTGAAGCTTAAAAGTAGAGAAAGGAAAGTGGAGCAAAAAAAGTGTCGTAAAAAGTATCATTGCATTGATGATAAATGAATGATTGGATTGACACTCTATGCGTGTTTTATGCACAATCTTTATTGCTAGTAAACATTTTATTTTTCTCCCGTAGCGACATGCCATTGTCGCGATCCCGGGGCTCGTGGAGATAGAAACTTTTAAGTGCGAAAGCCGCCGGGATTGAAGGACGAGATTTCCTCGGGATAAATTAAATGATAGGGAGACGGCGAATGATAAAAAAGCCGGGTCGGGGGGGAGACGACAACCGTGGCAGGGAAGTTATAACGATTGCGCTCGTTACTGGCGACTGGCGTAGAGGCCGGCGTAGGGGCGTAGAGGGGACGCGCCGCTGTAGCGCCATGGAAAAATTCAAATAAAATTGTTTTTTTAAGCCGGCAATCTTGCAGAGAAAACATTCGTCTACGGTCTTGGCCGCTTATAGGAGAGTCATAGGCGTAAACAAAATTCAAAGAAGAAAGATAATTTTTAAGTATTTATTTGTTAATCTAATATATAGTACATTCCACCAGTTTCGCTTTCCTATAAAGAGCGCATAACTGATATGAACAATTGCCACAATGCACTGTCATAGTTTCCGTCTCATCATTTGTCAGTTCTGCCTTCCGCAGCTCTTCCGAGTACATTCTATGCATAGTTTTCAACGGCTTTCAGATACACAGTTGTTAAAATCAGTTTTTGAAAATGAAATTAATAAGAATATTTAAGTACACCCTACTTTTTTTTTGTTTGACAGGTCTAGCTTTATAGTTTGCCACTGTATTAATTGCGGTAATGGGTTGCCTACCACTACGGGCGCTCAGTAAACAGTCGTCAGTTGTGATCTGTCCGGAGCTTGATAGCAGTAAGCTTCGTCTAAGACAGATGACTGAAAATTTGTCAATCTTTATCTTAAATACATTCCAATGTGTTTTTAAAAAAAGTTCTTTGTGTTGCTCATCTGCTCTTAATCAGAACTAGTATAAAGGTAAGATTTTATTTTTATTTTTTTATTACACTTATTGACTGCGGGTGTAGCTCAATGGTCAAAGCGTTTGCTTTGCAAGTTAAAGGTCGTGGGTTTCGATCCCCGACGGTCGTGGGTTCGACAAAAAAAAAAAGATTTGTAATCGATTTCTTAGCTCTAAAGTAACCTAGTTGGTGAAAATTTGATCCCTCACACGTAAAATTCCAGTCAAAGCCTATTTATTAAAAATGGTGGTAGACGAAAGTCGTGCCGCGAAGACCACCAATTTATACTTAATTCCTGTAATAATAAAGATGATGAGTGAATCTCGGGCTGCAGTCTATGACGTTGGCAGATAGACACTCCACATGCAGCGTTTAGCCATATGCATCATGGTAAGCGTCATAGAAATACACAGTTGAGACTTCAGAATTACTATCACTATCTGTATGTATTCTCACGTATATGTTTACATAAAAAAGTCATTAGTCATAATCTGAGTAATAACATATCATTTATGACCGATATTGAAGCTTGTAAAATGAAGATCAATTAGTAACGACTTGTTGCAACAAAGATGAAACGCAGATACTGAAAATCTCAAATTAAAATTATATATTCAAAGATAAAACTTCAGAATTACAATTACCATCTGTAAGTATTCTCTTGTATGTGCTTGCATAATAAAATACGATAGGTTATTATGAAGTTATATGAATATTAATTATTCAGAGAAAAAAAAATCCACAAAAATCTAAATAAACCAAAGGAAGTTTGATTTCTTTGAATTAGTTTCGTATTTTTTATACGATTCCATAGACCTTCTCAAAAAAAATCTGGTTACTTCTTTGACCATTTGGGTAAAGTGGGAGAGTGACACATTTTTGAATTGGTAATTTTCGCTACTTACGGATATTATTTTGACACGCGGAAGAAGTTTTATTTCGCGAATCCCGCCCGATACTGTTTTCTGGGTGTTTTATGGGAACGAATTTTAAAAGCGAGATTGAGCTTTGATGAAAAACTGCGACATCAGACGTAAAAAAGGCGAAGCGTACAAACGTATTAAATGATGTCTCATTTTAATCAAATCGTGACCTTAACACGTACACGCCGCGATTGTAAAACAAGTGTCAAATTAATAAGGCTTCTTTTTTATTAATTTTATTCTAGTTTGTGAAGAAAAAAAGCATTCAAGAATTTATTATTATGTACAGTTTATTAAAAATATATTATATTATTCCAATTTCATTGCCATTTATGATTTGAAATACTCGTTTAAAAAAAAACTATACGGGTTTCACCTCCTCACGGGTATTATGATCACTTTTGTTTAAATATTTTAACACATATTGATATCCGCATGATATAGCCCTTGCTGACTGGTACCGAAAACCATGATAAACAATCTTTCGTCTCTTATTTCTGTTCGCTTGTCGTACATGTATGTGTCGCCATATTGGCATTTTGGACAAGTCCGGTTACGGGTGTGACGTTTGTTATATAGATCGCCACTTGCGGCGCTGGGTGTCTCAGACCACGGCATCCGGTCCCCAGTCAGTTGTGTGCCGACGACGGCAGAAGGTCATATTATCGTTATTCCGCTTGGGCCGTAAGTTTGTAAAGTTATCGAATCGTATATGTCAATGTGTTTTAGAAAAAGTCTTTGTGTTGTTAATCCGTTCATAATCCTGCCACCACGCAATTAAATAACTTAATAAGAGAGGAGGATGTCAGAGTCAATTAATCGTATTAATAAATTTAATAAAATAAACTGTAATGTTTTGTTTTCGTTTGTCGGGATTTAGAAGCACGTGTATTAACTAATCTAATATCTACAAGTATTATCTAATCTAATATCTACAAGTAACATACTAATTACATTATATAATATATTTGATATGTACAAAAATGAGAAATAAATGATATATATATAATTTTTTTATTACATTATAATGTTACTATTATTAAAATGATACTAATGTAAACCTCTCTGTATATGATTCAAGCTAGGTACTAAGTAGTAATTGTATGTATATGATCCAAGCATAATAAGTATAGAATTTATATAAATTGTATAAAATATTTATATTGTTAAAAAGGTATTGATTATATTAAGTTCATTACAATGTGTCTGGTGGAAATTGAGACATACATGGGTCGAGGCTATTAAAGAATCGAAATATATATGTAAATGATGCTGAAATTGTCACTTCGATTATAAAAAAATTATAAATATTTAATGATATTATTTTATATTCTAAAAAAAAATAAAATATGTTATTATGTAAAAAATGTAAAAAAATAATAATATAAATTATACAACACTTAAATCAAAAGATGAATCCCACGCCACACACAAGATCTACCTTTAAGTGGCGTGGAAAGCGAATTCTCCAAAAAAAAAATAAAATAAAAAAAAATGAATGTAATACTATCAAAAAAATCTTAAATGTATCCTATTATATTTGATTAAATAAAAAAAATAAATAAATATATATTTCAAAAAGTATCGCAGGTAAATAAAAAACCATTACCTGTTACTGGTTTAAATATTTCAGCCGAAACAAAAATGAATTATACGAAAAAATTCGCAGGAAAAATTTGCATAAAATAATTAAACAACCAAGATCATATTTTTTGCTCAAAGCTCAGGTATTTGTTCTTTTTCGCACGGTGAATAATCTAATCATAAAAATATTATGATTAATTTACTTAACATAATAAAAATAGGATTCACGTGTATTTTAGCGTTGACTTATGAAAGTTGGATCATCTAGTGTGAATTTCGAAATTAATAAAGACAAATAATTATTTGCCAGTATTTAATTCAATAAATTGCCAGTAAATATTTGATAAATGATCTGTAATAAAAACATAAAAAAGGTCTATAACAATTAATATTGGAAGTAGAAAAATAAAAATTATCGGTAAAAAAAATGGCTGTAGTAATTAATGAATGATAATAAATACAAGGTTAGATTTACATTTATTGTGCTTATTATTCACAGTCTTGGTCATTAATTTTTATGTAACGACCATCTAAGTCGCAGCTGTAGTTAATGCTCTCCTGCTGTAGTATGAAGTATGTGTCCACATTGGATCAGTCTTTCTGCGCATCGTCAACAGAATTCTCCGATCTTCTGCTACCGCTCACTACATCACTGCCAGGCTTCACTGTCAAAACTACCGACGTAACTTCGCGACTCGCTGTCAAATCAATTCCAGAACTTTCAGTTTTATTTAAATTTTGGTGTTTCGTTTTAACTGAACTTAACTCGCAAATCCGTTTATCATTAACTCAACCAATTTGTATCATAAATTTTATATCAAAATTTTTTAAATCAAAACATACATCTAAATTAAATTCCCCATTCAGCGTTATTTATTTTCCTTCAAATTCAGAATCCGGTGAAGAAGATTCACAATCTCTATGTTCACATCTTTCCTTCCCGATCACACAACATAATCGTACACTGACAGTGTGTCATAACCATGATAACACAACATTCCAACATACATTTTTCAAGACTGCGGTTTCGCTTTCATTGAGAGATTTGTCAATTCACACTTGTAAATTCTTTTAAAATAGTACCTCTGCATTGCATTTTTTTTATATGTGAAAAACAAAGTAGGTCACGAAAGCAAATTGCCCGGAAATCCTCTAAGGCCAGCAAATACAAACAGATAAAATGATACCCTTTCCGGTCTTCGAATAAAGGATTTTCGCACTCAGTTTTCACGTGGAGGATATCTTAATGTCCGAAAAACTTTTTCGGAACTGCACACGTGTCTGTTGTAAAATCTGCTCGCGAGGAAAAGCAGTTTTAAATCGGCCAGGCGAATAAAATAAAACGTTAATTCTGCACATTTCAATCGCGAACCTTAAAAAAGGTTCGCAATTAAAAGAAACGTAAAATATGAAATATATTATTTGTATGAGTGTGTTACTAACTACATGCAGAGAAAAACAGCAAAACGGAGACAGAGATTTTTACCCTTTCACATCGGTTGTCGGCGTATACCGTCAAAGATTCCCCGACCGTTGACATCGGTTGACGAGATATATCGTAGGGGCGTATTAGGGGCGGCTTAACATCAGAAGTATATTTTTGAATGATCAGATTATTTTAAAGATGAACCAGAAGCCTGGCAGCTACACTACCTTAAAAACCAACTTATCATAAAATCGTCAAACTTTAAGATGATCCCTGCAATGGCGGTCAAAATTACAGTTAGAAATTCGACACAAACGGTTCAACCCAAAAGCCGCTGAATCTAGCCGTGAAAAAATATTCAGTTATTTAACTAAAGAAGTTGTGTTTCTGGGTTGTTCGTGCTGGAATTTTCTAATCTGTTCGTGCTAGAATTTTTTGGGCTGTTCGTGCTTACCTGACTCCGCCACGTTGCGTGTCATCGTTGAGCACGCGCGATGCGTGCAGCCACTCCACTGGAGGTGCGTAGGCCTTAGAAGCCAAGTGCCTGATGTAGCACTCCAGTAGCAGCGTGCTATTGCGCTCATAGTACTTGTCGCGCAATTCGCGCCCGCCTCCTTCCACTATGCGCACGACTGGAGCTGAAAAAAACACAAAAATAATTAATGCTACTTTTTATGTAAATAAAAATAGGAGAATACCGACAAATTCTGATAGAAATGTTGCTTTAGTTAATGTTTTTTTTTGTATCATAAACTAAATGAGAGGCAAATGAGATGTCTTTATTTATTGTATTGAGCTTAAAAAGAGCGTGCTTCAATCTTAGCCTTTTTTTTGTTGATGCAAGACCTTTGTAATTGTCTATATAAGCACATACAGGTAGATATCGATGGGCAAATATTGAGAATCTTGTCTGTTGATTCTATGCAATACCATGTTACATATGGCTAAGCGCTGCATGTAGAGTGTTGATTCGCTAACGTCAATTTTATAGTTCGACATTCAAGCATTATTCATTCATAACATAAATACACAACAATGGGTGGTAGTCACGGGAAAACATTCGTGTACCACTTCTTTAGATTAATAGACTATGACTGGCGTTTTACGGGTGAGGGAGTTAAATCATACCAACCGTGGGTATTTATAGAGCTAAGAAATTGATTTAAAATATTTTTTTATCTTCGCCGAAACCACGACCTTCGGTTTGGTAAACAAACGCTTTAACCACTTAGCTCTACCCGCCGCCGTATTATTTTTGTTAGAGTAAATACAAAAGTTAATTTAAAAGTACGAAATAAATTAACAAAATTCTCCTAAAGGTTAGTCATTGATCAAGATGATCATTGACATTAGTTTTTTGGCACAAACGTTAAAAAACAATTGAATACAACTGAAAAAAACAAAGATATTAAAAAAACAAATTTAAAATTTCGTTCCAAATTTGAATCTTTATATTACGTTATTAAAAGAGCCTTTTTCAGAGCTATTCATTCCCGTATTTATTAATAATAAATGTATGAATACTTGTTAATAGTACTAAATTATAACAAATATGTAACATATTGATATCAGATTGATATAGCTCTTTTAGGCTGATGCCGTAAAGCCTAGAAAAACGACCTTTTGTCTATTATTTTTGTTCGCTCGCCTGACTTACACATGTAATAATGTTAGTTTAAATTATATAATACTACGCAGGCGTTTGCGTATGCCATTTTATTTTTTACTGAAAGTTGCTTCATTTCATGTTGGTGCAACTGTCATCTTTAATTTGCTTTTTTGCCGCGATCATTGGCGGCGTGGCATTTCACAATGTTCCACAGTTGTCAGTTGACTTTTCGACCGGTATGGCCATTTCGGTCGGACAAGAAAGCAAGTCTTTATTAAAATAATCGCGAACTGTGAACCAAAAACAAGTTATTTTGCTCAGTAATCTGCTCCTGCATCCTTCCCTCCACGCAAATACGTGACGAAACCGTGAAATGTCATCTTTTTAAACGGAGGATGTTAATATATATTATACTCGTAGTAAAATATAGTAAAATTCTTTAAACGCTTAGTGAGAATCTGAAAAATAGGCTTCCAACAAAATAATACGTAATAAAATATTGTATTACTTCATCTGTAGATAAAAGTTCTATGACTGTAGTAAAAAAGTAACTTTTTCAATGCAAAGAACGTATTCATGGCAATTTTCTTCAAAGTTTTTCATCGCTAACGGGCCGTCATAAGTCACGAGAAAATTTATTTATCGCCATTTCTTCTGCATTTCTTCAGTCGCCTTATGTCAAGACGTTTACTTACGTACGATAATATTACTATTGTTAAAGGCTCCATTCGTCACTCCTAATAATATACGTTGCGATATAAAAAAATATATATGTGAGCATTCGTAGTGAGAAATCGCGCATCGCAATATTTTCTTTCCTTTTTCGCATTTGATGGGCGCGCATATTGGCGCGATATTTTATTGCCATAATGGGTTATTTCTTTGCAAAAGAAAACCTCCGCAAGTGATATATGAGGCTTTTCTGAAAAATACTATACAAAAAAGTTGTATTGGAAATCGAATGATACGGGTATTAATAGACTGTTTAAATACGAACGAATACAACAAAATAATATTAAAAAATCAGGTTGTAAATTTACTAGAACCCATTTAATGCGATTAATTGAAGCATTTGCTGTGTAGTGTTTTAAGCTCATAGTTAGGGGACCTCCATATATTCCACCCTTGGTCATGTCCAGGGGCTAGGTCCTCTTTCGGGGCAATCCAAGTATTCCCCTCAGTTGCGCTTCTCCACATGTTCAGCCGCAGGGTGGCCTCAGGTATCACCAGTTCCATTGTCGACTGTAGGAAACTTCTTCTTGATTTGAGCCGTGTGGTTATATTTGGTACCCAAACATAGGGCACGTTTCATTCAGAGCAATATCCACTTTCTTGGTATGGGCAGACCTCGCCCATACTGGCGCAGCATACTCGCCAGCAGAGAAACAGAGAGCTAGAGCACTTGTGCGGATCAGGTTTGGTTGGGCTCCCTACTTCGTACCTGCCACTTTTCGGAGTAGGTTGTTTCTGGTGGACACCTTTTGCTTAACAGACTGACAGTGTTTCTGATAAGTGAGGGTCCTATCCAGCTTGATCCCTAGGTATTTAGGTGTGTCGCAGTGCTCTAACACCAAGTCGTTCCAGGTAATGTGCAGCTTTCTCTTGGCAAGTCTGTTATTGAGATGAAAGGCGCAGACTTGGGTCTTGCTTGGGTTTGGCTGTAGTCGGTTTTGGTGGTAGTACGAAGAGAGGGTGGTGAGTGCTTTAGTAAGCTGGGTTTCTACTTCCTCGAAAAAGACCCCTTGTGCTGTGAGCGCCAAGTCATCTGCGTAGATGAAGGACCTGGTATTGTTCAGTATTGGCTGGTCCCTTAACAGACTTCGGACCGGAGTATGCAAGACGAGGACACAAATGAGGGCCTGGCAGTCTTACAGCGGACCGACTGAATGTGACTGCGGCGTGGAGCAGACCCTGTCACACCTTCTGGAGTGTGCGCTGTGCCCGAATAGCTGCACCCAGGAAGACCTGATGATGGCCAGAAGTAACGCCATCGACGTCGCCCACTTCTGGGCAGACAGGATCTGACCCTGTTGTTTCCGACACGATATATATATCTCAGAGTGTTTGTTCAAAACGTTATTTTGAACATAATTATTATCTATTTAACCTCCAAAAGTCTTTAAAGTAATTATTATAATCAAACTCTCTTAGATGGAATCTGTCGATTCATAAAGTCGGGAACGACATAAAGCATTGACCATTACAATATTTTGCCACTATATGTAAATTGAAGGGATCAAGGCCCAAAACAACAGGTATCGAGGAATTTGCGGTGTATGAAATGCAATGTATTAATATTAATGCTTACTCATGTCGTAGAATTATATATAAAAAGGGGTATATTGTCAAATAAATTAGTATCAAATCATTTCCGGTCTTTGGATTTATCCTCAGTGCCGGATCCTTTATATTCCGGCATCACCATTTAAGCTGACGCCGTCATTTCGGGACCGCGACCTCGTTTCCGGAACAGTGTTATTGACCCAATTAAATACAAGTAATTTTAAAAAATGCATAATTTTAACATGTTATAGATAGACACATATATAAATAACTTTATTTAATACAAGATATATGTAAATATAATAGAAATGTGTTAAAAAATATCATGTGTCCAATATTTATATCATCATATCCGCTCCCTTAACAGAAACATATGGATATTACGTAAATAGATAAAACAAAAAAGGTTTTTTCAGGCGTCTTGGTCCTTTGATTCATCACATGTCAAATCTACCTCACGTAGCTCTGTTTATCACATTATATGCATAGTTACCGACGGCCTTTCAAGACGACTGGAGTCCGGGGGTTTGAAAAAAGGCAGTTGTTATTAATGCTCTTCTGCGGCATCCGTAGTACATGTACCGGCCAGAACAAACTTCGTATCTTAATCGACTGTAGTGTGAAAAGCTGCCGTGTCCGTTTTCTCATCTTGTTATATTGTTAAAACTTAACCAATTTAATGTTGAACTTCATCGAACATACAAAAAAATACTAAGCGATTCCTTGATTACTTCAAGAAGCTGATTTGGAAATCTCATCAATAGAACATACACAAATGCAGTCATTATATATATCTGTTTAATATACAGCATCTACCTGACTCGTTTAGGCGTCATAGAGTTCACGTAAAACAAGTGTATCTACTGCTAGTATTCTTGTGTGTATTAAAAATAGTTAATTATTTATTAAAAATCGGCAATAAAGATTAATGTCACAATGAAATACAGTTGATATTAGTAATTAAATACACACATACAATTATACATCACATTTTATACAAAAAATTATCGGCAGTCGCGGGATTTGAACAACGAGCCTTGCACCTTTGCTCAATTCTACACACCGCGCTATCCACACGACCATCCTCTGCCTGAGCAGATACGCGAAACCAGATATACAATACACATACCATTGGTAACATCGTATAACGATAGATGTCTCTGTAGTATATATTCAGAGTATGTATAGTATTATTTTTATGACTCAATCAGTCAACATTTATTCACAAGCTTTTTTTATTATTATTAGTAGATAGAGAGAGAGAGTATTGAAAAATATTGTAAAAAAAATCCATTTAATAGTTGATATTGTAATTTTAAGGCTTAACAGTTGTATGAGTGTCGTCAGTTTATATTATTAGAATATTTAAGTTTTAAAATTGACTTGTTTATTTGGTACGAGTATTTCTATACTTCACGGAAGAAGATGACTAAATCAATATTTTCTCTTGATATAATGACAAAGCCGTAGAGCTTAGTGTTAAATATGTGTAACTTGAGCGTGGGTTTCAGGAATTAGGATGGGATAAGTGTTTGGTCTTTCAGGATATTCCATGGAGTGGGCAAGAAACACGATCAGGGATATAACACTTCATTAGTCACTTTTAGTGCTTATCTACGAGTAGTAACGTTAGTGTTGCTTTGCTTCATAATCTACACTAACTATCATTTTATCTTATTCAAGTTAATTAGACTAATGTATATAAAAATATATTTTACAATATAGTTAATACTTAAAAAACTAAATCAATGAAATTTCGTACAAATATTCAATGACTAATAAACACAATACGTAACTTAACGTGCCATGGAAAGATCCATGTTCCATGAAACAAGGATATCCGAAAATAACTCAATTAGTGGAGAATACTCTACGAATAAACAAACTTAAGTGGCAATGGTCAGGATAAATTTGTCGAAAAGATGACGGTCGATGAGGAAGAAAATTGTTGGATTGGCAACCAAGAACTGAAAAACGTAGCGTTGGCCGACCCTTTGCAAGGTGGACGGTAGTAATCTGAAGAATAGCGAAAGTAGCCTGGATGCGGAGGGCGGAGGATCGAAGAGGATAGAGACTCATGCGGGAGGACTTCGTTCAACAGTAGATGGACAAAAGCTGATGACGAAAGATGAAACAAATGAATTTATAGCAGATACTCGTACATAATAGATTTTATGTTTTTTTTTATCGTTTGCTGTTCAATCAACGTTTGTTTTTTATATTACTGACACATATTTTTAATCACAAATTTACGTCGAATAGTATTGAAAATTGCTATGATTCTTACCATTATTTAATTCATTTTTGCACCCAATTTTTTTGATTTCAAAATGTATATTACCGATAGAACTTTAAGACGAAAACGGTGGCTTAAAGAAAAAAAAATGTAGTTATGTTCACCTTTTATCCATTTACTAAAGGCTGAAGATTTTTCATTTTTTTATCAATATTTTTGGTAATGAAAGAAATATTATGTGTTTATTTTGCAATAAGCTGCTATGGAATATTTAAGCATCTGTTAATTAAAATTCGAGGTTGGTACTACTTGGTTATAAGACGCATATCAATTCGAATTCAAGGTAAAGTTTTATAATATTAAAAATCTATTAAAGGCTTTACATTGATTAACTTATTTATAAATTGTGATTTAACTTCAGGTTACCAGGAGTATAATACATATTTCAGGAAATGTCAAATAATTAAAGTAGTTCTTTTGACTGCGAAGGTGTAAATAAAAAATATTAATTTTACAGACAGTTTTATTTAAAACCTGTCAAATGCAAAATTTTCTCGTAGAAGCTGGAAGAGCTGTGATGTGACTAAAAAAATTACTAGGACTCACAGAATAATGAAAATATTAAAAATAAATGGAGAATCATTTCAACTTTTATTTACGCAAAAATAATTTGACAAATCTATAAAAAATATATATGAAGACTCTAAAAATGATGTTCTTAAACGTCATGGGTAATTTATGCCAAATTATTCTAGAAATTTTTCAAATTGATTTGGTTCATTTTGTAATTGTTAAAATGTATTTAGATTTTAAGTATTTAGTATTTGCCGGGCGGCATAGTCGTTTGTTTGTCATGCAGACGCTGTCGGTTCAAATCCTGACCATGGTTGATTAAAAAAAAAAAGATTCAATCAAATCTAAGCTATCTACATGCCTCCGGTTGAGCCACCCCTGAATGAGAAAATTGTCCAGGCCTTGGGAGTGTTGGGTTGATCATTCAACCACCGTAAAAACGCTGATTTTTAAACACACAAATATTTCTCCGGTACTACAGCCGCAGTCTATGTAAATTCGAAGAAGGAGGCTCTCGAAAACCATCAATATTCTCATGCAGACCTCCAGGTATAAAGATATTTTGGGACAAGGCATAGACAAACTGAGCTTATAAAATTGTGAAACGAAAATTTTTGGTGTCCATATGACTAAATATGGTATGGATATAGTAAAGAAAAATATATTTACAAATATATCTTTGAATTATAGTTCACATACTCCGTAACTTTCTATTTTTGATATCGTATTATTGATTCTATCTTCGCAGTATTAAAGTAATGAATATTAAAAAATATTTCTTCGACTGTCAAGAAAGAAAAAAAAACCCCACGCAGACGTTCATTCGGATTCGAGAAAGTGTCTTTTGACTTTTTAAATTCCATGAATCACAAAGCACAATTCCCCGTTCAAAATTACAGGTACAAAGTAGAGCTTTTTACTGGTTTTGATTTCTTTCACATCTGTCAAAAGAGGGAGCAGTATTTTCTTTTATGAAACTTAAATAGTTGTCACCTACCAACAGCTTTGTCTAGACTCAAAAAATATTAGTTTTCCTTAGAATAAGACAAATTAAATTTAGAATATTTTATTACTCCTTTATGAATCGCAGTTGACTAAATTTGAATAAATTGAAAGGATATTTTTCATTATTTACTAGAATATTATTTTATTATTTCAATATTCTAATCTACTTTTATAGATCATTGACTATATTACAATATTATAAGCAATTAAATATACATATACTATACATAAAAATCCTTAAACGAGTCAAATCATTCAGAAAAAATATCGGCGGACGCGGTATGCGAACCGCGGACCTTTGGAACCAACTTTTGCCCAGGCAATTATACCGCTCGGCCACCGGCCATCGTATGATAGATGTTGCTATAGTATATATTCAAAGTATGTATATTTTTATTTTCTTATTATTCAATCAGAATGCATTTATTCACAAGCTTAATATTATTATTTCCGACAGTCTATTTATTTTTAGTAAGTACCACTCGGTTCTCGAACCGAAACTATAGATCGAATGGATGAGAATAACTTCTTGTAAGTACGTCGCGCACATTGCAATTAATTATTTACCTGTGTTACTGATGAATAATTTTACCTTCTTGATATTGTCTCAAGGTGACATTATCATATGGATATTTTTAATTATTTATTAGAATATTATTTTATTAATTTTTATTATTTTAATACGATGATAACTTATATAGAAGATCAGAGACGAGACATCTCAGGTGGAAGAAATTGGCCGGTGGCCGAGCGGTATAATTGCCTGGGCAAAAGTTGGTTCCAAAGGTCCGCGGTTCGCATACCGCTTCCGCCGATATTTTTTCTGAATGAGTTGACTCGTTTAAGGATTTTTATGTATAGTATATGTATATTTAATTGCTTATAAAATTGAAAGGGTTTTTTTTTATGTAAGCACATGCAGGAGAATATTCTTAAGATGTTGGTTATATTGTATGATATCTGTTGAAAACCTAAATAAACAAATATATATTTAAAGAAGCGATACGGAATATCTTGATGGTAAAATAGTCGTCAATTTTATGGTTAATGTTCATTTTAATACTTAGATTGGTAAATATTCTTACCATTTAATTAATTTCATTATCAATGAAATAAACATAGAGCCCTTGATTTTTTAAATGTATACACATACAGGAGAATACCGAAAGATGGTGATAGTAATTCTGAAGTCTCATCTGTAGAATTCTATGATGCTTACCATGCTGCATATGACTATGCACTGTATGTGGTGTGTTGGCGGATATAGCTATAATAGCCCGTGAATCTCGGGCTGTTATAGCTACAGCCCGAGATTCACGCATCATCCTTAAGTATTACAGGAATTTACTATGAATGAGTGGTCTTCACGGGATGACTTTCGTCTACCACCAATTTTTATTAATAGGCTATGACTGGAATTTTGCGGGCGAGGGATCAGAAATCGATTAAAATGTTTTTTTTTTAAATCTCCGTTGGTGATCGAACCCACGACCTTTGGCTTGCAGCGTGCTCTTCTGTAAAAGTGTACGGTGAATTATCATGCATTATTATGCAATGACATTTTTTTCTTTGTTATGGAACACATATTTTCAGTCAGTAGTATTATTTATAAAAAATAATAGTAAATAATTTATTTCTTACGAAATTATTACTAATTTCAGGACTTAAATCGGGGTCGTGTTATTCAAGGTTTGTCTATATCATATAAAAAAGTAGTTATTGTATTTTTTAAAATATATATTATTTCTTATATTTTATATTATATGGGTTAGTGATCAAAATCGCGCCAACCGCGGGTATTTTAAAGCTCAGAAATCGATTATATAAATATATATTTTTAATATCCATCGGGGTTCGAACCGACGACCTTTGGCTTGCCAAGCAATGTCTGCCATTCTGCAGAATCCTTTTCCCAACCTTATCATTATCTTATCCATTCCCAAGTATTTTGTGGTTATTAACGTGTTACCAAAGAAGGCAATTCAAGACTCGCTGTAATATACTAATTTCGCAGCCTTAGACTGAGGTCTATTTGACATCTAACTGTTGCACCTAGAATCACGGGAAGGCCTTCAGCCACTCTCTAACAAGTAGCTTTTTGCGTGCGTCCAATAAAGGGTCCCAATCTGGGCCTCCAAAAACGGGACGGGAAAAGGAGGGTCTTCATCAAGCGGTCTTGCCAAGCAAATGCTTTAACTTCTGAACTAAACCCGCCGGTAAGATATAATAAAATATAACAGTAGTAGAACAAAATTTAATTTTAATTAGTTTAGGTCAGGTTGGATTTGGTCTTTAAAAATGTACAAAATATATTTCATAAGATAAATTATTACTATTTTAATTCTGAAAAAAAGTTAATTTAAACCGGAAAATTACAAGACTTTGAAAAATAAACCACAAAAAAATTTGAGCGACAAATATTCAGCGCTCTTTTAAAAAAATGAATTACTAACTTGTGAGTATAAAACTAACTAAATATTTTGTTGTATTTTTATATTTTTTTCGTGCTGCTGATCTTACAATCCTTCTCAATCTGTCAAGACTATCTGTGAAATCCATTTCGTAGCTAGCTCCCGCTTCCCGAGCAGTTACTTAACAAAACACGACAGGGGATGTTTTAAGACAAATGGTTGTTGCGCAGATTCTTCCGTGGGTCCGTGACGAAGATAATAAATTCTCAAAATGAAAAAGGGACGATCACGGACCACCAGACCCAGCGATCTGTACTTCGAAAAAGACCTTCACGCCACCTCTCTATGAGTTATGGATCTTTAAAGAGAAGCATTCAAATAAGGTTTATAAGCGGTCAAAGAGAAGTATTAACTATCTTGTTTTGTATTTTTTTTTTTTAAATAAACAAGATAGTTTTTTACACACGCGTATTGCGTCATTTTTGACAGCTGCGAGGTTTTTTTTAAAAAAGGCGTAATCCTTCATACAAGTTAAGCCTCCTCTTAGGACAAATGGTTCAGGCCTCCAGGAGCGTCAAGCTAATATTACAATTTTCTTAAAATATATCTCGGATACCATAGCTGCCTCATCTTTAAGCACTCAGCCTTCTGCTAAAAAAAATGTCGAGATTCATGTATGTTCTCAAGTGGACCTTAAGGTCTTCTTCTTTCTCGTGTCAGCGACGTCAAATTATTTCTGTCCAGTATCTGGCAACATTGATGATAGCCCGTGTGTTGCCTAGCATTACGTCTTGAGGTGTGCAGCTTGTTGGGCACATGGTGCAGGATCTTAGGTGTGAGGCGGTCTGCAGGTCTCCGCATTCGCACAATAGTGGCTCTCCCTGCCGAAGAATTCCCCACCGCTTTAGGTTGTCCTTTGTTCTACCAACTCCAGTTATTAATCTGTTCAGGGATTTTCAGGTCAGTCAGTCATGGTTCTTGCCAGTTGGGAGGCCTTCTTTAGGAGTAATGAAATCCTCTTGACTTGTTGCCAGAGCTGGAGTCTCTCATTTTCAGGGCTGGATGTGAGAGGTTGTGTGGATCGCAGAAAGCTGCTTCGCAACTTCAGTCTGGGTGTTGAGGGTATCTGATTATACAAGCTGTGGGATGGTCTTACTGATATATAACTGATATGAAACGGATATGAGGAGTAGAACACTTCAAACGACAACTCAAAATGCGTCTCATATTTTCATGTATGATGCACTCTCTTAAAATATTTGGGTACTCTTCTTTTTTTGTATGATTTCTGTGTCAAAAACCAATTCAACCGTAAAATGGACGTATAATTTATCAGATATAAAAAAGAGTATTTGGAATTTATCCCACAATATATTTGTAGACGACATGTTTCAGCCACGTCAAATGGCCATTTTCAAGTCAATTAGTAATGTGAGTTTTGGCTCTATATAAAGCAGTGAGTGAGAAGTTGGATATGAATTGATGTGATGGGTATATGTGTTTTAGAAATCAATAATGTATAAGGGAATTCATTGATGAAAAGAACAAAATAATATATATCATTACAAGGGCCATTAAAAACAATAAACATTTACATAAATAGATTAATTGCACTTAGGTAAGAATTCTAGATAATTTTAACAAAATTTTGTAGCATAATCTAAAAGTAGATGGGTAAGCTGTAGAATTCTAAGTAGATGTATCACTAATTGATGATACTGCTAGTGGCATATAATTTATATTAATGGGGGTAAGATGACTTGAACATATACTTCAAATGCAGTAGGAGTGCATTTACTACAGCTGCTTCTACTTCGATTCCTGGGCTTGCGGTATCCTGGAAGGCCATCGAGAACTATATATAAAATATACTCGGTGGTTCTACAGGAGGCAGAGTTGACGTGGAATGAGGCAAGGACCATGGTGGCTAAAATAAATTTGTGGCGGCAGTTTGTGATGTTAAAGGTGAAGACATGGTGATGATGAGGTATTGTTGGTGACATTAGCACGATACGACCCTTGCAGGCTGTTGCCGAAAAGCCTCGAAATATGATCTTTGGTCTCTTATTTTTGTTTGCTCTTCAGATACGTATATATATTACATATTTAGTAATATAGAGGCATGGCGCTGCATCACGGGGCACTAAATATCACGCCATTAGTTCTGTAATAAGGCACTATGGTAATTTCGGCTGTCACAACTGCCGGAGTGTCAGTAAAGAGTCTGCCTGTAACCTGAATGGAACGCAGAAAATTTCGTCTGGGTCAGATGACCGAAAATTTTCAACTTTTTGTCTTAAATATATTACAATGCGCTTTTCGAAAAGTTCTTTGTTTTCGTGACCTGCCCTTATTTACCTATCTATTCACCGAGCGTTTTGACGACGATCCCGGCGATATGAAGTCGTCCTTTTGTTTAACGGGAATGTCAAAGGGTTAATAAAATAGTGATATATTGGTTAATATAATCGGTAACATCCTTCTCTCTTTCAAAAAGGTGCCCGCTTAACTTACTCCGTCGCGCAGGCGCAGGATGCGGAGCAGATTAATAACACTTTTACTGAAGCACATTGTCATATATTTACGATAAACTTTACAAACTTATGGCTCGACCTAGTCACAGAATTCAGGCAGAGCCACAATACAATATGCTCTCGCCGACTGGCGGCACAAGACTGGCGCGCGCTCGTGATGGGCAGTCGTACCGCGCCCCAAGTGGCGTTTTCGTTACCAGTAACTATGTCTAAAAATGCCTATGTTTATTTTCGAGAAACGAACAAATTATTTAACTCAAGACGAAGATTAAAAATACAATTTCAAAATTAGGTTTTGATTACCAGTCATGAAAGGGCTATAACATGCTCATGTCATCGGTTATAATAATTACATAAACAGACGGTGCCATTTTGTTTCCCCCATAAAATCAAAAGATTTTCTAGAGCTACTGTACTTGAGTGCTTTATGGATCTTATATACTCTCGATGAAGCTTATTGTGCGGGTAGAAAGTTTAGTTTAGGGCAAAGAATTTAATTACAAAACAAAGTAAAAATTAACTGGTTCAATGCGTGTTAAATGCTCGCCATTGGAATCAGCCGCTTGCAAAATCCCATGATAAAAGTACAATAAAAACCCTGTGGGGCGATTTGTATTTTACTGAAGACCCTTCACGCCCCTATGATATGAGTAATGACCCAAGGGGTTGGTGAACGGCCTAGGGTCTGAGCCCTCGGTGGGCGGGAGAGGGTTATTTATTCCTTTCTTGTCTAAGGTTAATTCTTTGAAAAACTATTACGGGCAATTTCGGCGGGCGCCGCACTTTGAATAAGAAATGACGTTGTTTGTTGGGAGGCGAAAGTTTTGAAAAATTGTGTTCGATGTGATAAGTCAGATTTTTTTAGAGACTCTATGCAGTTGTTTGTTAGGCTTTGAGATAAATACTTTGAAATTGAGATATAAAATTATTGAATCTATCAAGGCTTAGATTTTTTTCAGTGTTATTGTTCGACGTGCTACTAGCCCCAGATATGAATCCCCGTAATTTAAAAATTTGTTGTCAATATAAAAGATAATTATGAGAGAGCTTAGGCTGTTTAAAAGTATTACGCTGTCGCAACTGCTGGAGTCGTCAGTTGTGATCGGTCCGGGGGCTGAAGCATTTAGCTCCGCGTCGGTGATCAAAAGTTTGTCAATCTCTGACGAAAATGTATCTCAATGTGCTTCTGAAAAAGTCTTTGTGTTGCTCATATAATCCTCATCCGTCCACCACATGTCCTGATAACTATCCCGGTGACGTGAAGTAGTTTTTTTTCTTTGAGTAAAGGAGATGTTAATATTAACGTTTATAATCTTAATGTTATTTATTTGGATAAACTCGTATATATGGTGCATGATGAATGTATGTGTAATGTTAATGACTATTCATATTGATATCAACTCGATATAGAACTTTTAGGCTGTTGTCGTCAAGGCTTGAAAAACGATCTTTTGTCTCTTATTTTTGTTCGCTCGCCTGACACGCACATCTAATAATGTTACTTTTAATTATACAATATTACGCAGGTGTTTGCATTCGTCATTTTATTTGTTACGACAGTTGCTCCATTTCATATTGGTTCAACATTCATCTTTAATTCGCTTTTTTGCCGCGATCATTGGCAGCGCGGCATGTCGCAGTGTCCGGCAGTTGTCAGTTTACTTTTCGACCGGTATGGCAAATGCCATACCGGTCAACAAGAAAGTGAGTCTGTTATAAAATAAACGAGAATTGTGAACCCAAAACAAGTTATTTTGCTTGGGAACCAGCTCCTGCTTTCTGTCACCCAGTAATTCGATACTCAATTCAGAGAGGAGGATATCAATGTGTACAGGTGACTCAAAAAACGAAAAAATAATTTTGCAATTATATGCCTTGTGAAGCACCTGGAACACTTACACTGAACACCCTATTTAAACGACATAATATATTTCCATTTCATTTACGTGGAATTGTTGTATTCTCTAGTTGAATGGATCGTATGAAGTTAAGTTCTTTTCACACATCAATCTCAATGGTTTGAATAGAAAATGCAGCTTTTGTTGAATTTTCCTCATTTGAACTTTTCAACGAGGCGTCGTCAAAACATTCATAAAACTTTAAGCACTTTGACGTATTTCTTCAGTGAATTTTATGATTAATTGACTTTTTAAATTAAATATTCAATTTGACGTGTGAATGTGAAAATACAATATGTAAGTTTATAATGTTATATTTAGAATCGCAACTAAAATAAAATTGGAAAGAACTAATACCTTCTGCACCCACCCACAACCGACAAACACGTCTTACACTTGCCGAACGTATTCATACACGGTTCAGTGCCGGTTTTAGGGGGTGGCAAAGTGGGTCGGTGCCCCAGAGCGTCGAAAAATCTAGGGGCGCGAAACCAGTCTTTCTGATATAGTTTTAAATAAAAAAAATATGGGGCGCTAGAAAACAGTGCCCTAAGGTGCCGCAGGGTCTACTGTACCGGTACTGATACGTTTAATATGTGTTGTTCATAACGTTATTTTAAACATAACTATTTGTATTTAACCTCAAAAGTAATTGTTAAAATCAACTCTCATCTTAGATGGAATCTGTCAATTCATACAGCCAGGGATCAAAAGTCCAAAACAACAAGTATCGAGGAATTTGCGGTGTACGAAATTCTATGTATTAGTAATATTAATGTTAATTAGGAATGCTTAGGCATTGATACGGAGCATGGACCATCCTAATAATTTGCCACTCTGTGTGGATTGAAGGGATCTAGGTCTAAAAACCGTATCAAGGAATGTACAGTGTATGACATTCAAATGTATGAATATAATTTTTTACTGCTTACTCATGTTGTAAATTAGGGTATAAAAGGGGACTCGTAGTAAATAAATTAGTATGAACTCATCTCGGGTCTTTGGTCTTATCCTCAGTGCCGGATACTCGGTATTCCGGCATCACCATATAAGCTGATGCTGAAATTTCGGGACCGCAATCTCAGAAACTCGGTTCCGGAACATGTGTCGACCAAGAATTGGCAGTTTCCAAAGTTCCTTCCTTAATGCCACCTGTAAGCTTTGAAATGATCTTCCAGCGTTTTGTTTCCTCCTTCCTACAATCTGGATGTCTTCAAAAAATAGATTAATATACACTTGCAGTCTTCCCGACCCACAAATAAACACAACACATCTCCCTGTCTGAGTGTCATATATATAATCGTGTCGGAAACAACAGGGTCAGATCCCGTCTGCGCAGAAATGGGTGACGTCGATGGTGTTACTCCCGGTCATCATCAGGTCTTCCTGGGTGTAGCTACTGGGACAGAACTCACACTCCAGAAGGTGTGACAGGGTCTGCTCCACGCCGTAGTCATAATCAGTTGGTTCGCTGTAAAACTGCCAGGCTTTTATTTGTGTCCTCGTCTTGCATACTCCGGTCCAAAGTCAGTTAAGGGACCTCCATATATTTCGTGTCCAGGGGCTAGGTCCTCAAAAATAAAATTAAAAAATAATAACAATCCAATTAAAAAATATGGCAAATAATGTATAATCTAATATCGATATGCAAGGTTTTAAAAGTATAAAAAAAAGTTTTAAATATTTTTTCGATGTAAAATAAATTTTAAGTTAATTTCGAACTTTTAGTCTTTGATAAGGATATTTTTTTTCATAAAAGGTAACTTTCAGTTTCAAGGAGGCGTCGACACTGAAAACGCTCTGAAAGCAAAGCCTCTCAATGTCCTTTCAGGATAACAAACTTTGCAGTGGGAGATGTTATGGGATTTTAACTTTTACGATCTTGCTCTAACAAGGTTGAAGCTATTAGCAGAAAGTTTATTGCCCGAATCACTTTTGTACCACAAAGTGTACTTTGCTCATATTTTTATGTAATATTTACTGCCTCGTTGGAGCATATACCCACCACAAAGTTTGAAAAACATTTGTTTTTCTATGAATTATTAAAAGTTGTTAAATGTCTTTCGGTGAATGCGATATGTAAACGTCGACAGATGTAAGCAATTAAATATACATATACTATACATAAAAATCCTTAAACGAGTCAAATCATTCAGAAAAAATATCGGCGGAAGCGGTATGCGAACCGCGGACCTTTAGAACCAACGTTTTGCCCAGGTAATTATACCGCTCGGCCACCGGCCAATTTCTTCCACCTACAGTCGACAGATGTGTTTTCAATAACTTGATTTTCACGGCAAGATTTGATATTGTGGCTTTTGGGTTTAGGCACGGGACATAAGTTTTCATTCGAACCCGAAATCGTGGCTCGAACGCAAGGGAAACATGCACGCCTAGTAAGGGAAGTCATTGAAATCAAAAGACATCCCATCAATATCAACAAGGATGACGGTTTGATTTTCAAAACAGCATGGCTTCCACCTTACTCAAAAACCTGTACAGACAAGCAAGGACAACCACAGTCCGACATGACGTTCGTGGAGGTATACTTCATAGAACATACTCAAGATATTTTTAAATTAATTAATTATATTTATCGTTGAAATGCCGTCATAATGCTCTGTCAGCTGCCACGGTCCTCACCTCATCTCATGTCAGCTCAGCCCTCCGAAAAATAAGCAAGTAAATTCTGTGTATAGTTTCCGATGGCTTTCCAGAACGGCAAGATCTCTGTTTATGCTCTTCTGCATTCTATTAAAACTAACTTTTGCTTCTCTATTAAAACTGACATTATTAGGTGTGCATGTGAGGCGAGCGAACAAAAATAAGAGAGTCTTAAGATAGTTTTTCAAAGCTTTACGGCATCAGCCTAAAAGAGTATCTATATATCGAGCTGATATCAATACGTATTATTTTAAATATGCGGTTGTTGCGAAGTGTAATTTTATTTAATTTGTATGTGCATACCAATTATTAAATATTGGAAAAAATAGTATATTAATGTATTGATATAAATTCTGAAAATTATCGAAAAACAAATTTCACAATATTCTTTCAGAGTTGTATGAGAAATGTACATATTCAATGAGAATTCGTCTGGATGTATTGATTTTTGTTTAAAATACAAAGATGCTATTTGAGCGCTTGACGAGTTCCATTTACTTTCAGAACGACTTATATAGAATGATCAACTGAAAGCCTGAAAGAATCACTTTGACCGCAGTAAAACTGCTGATGCTGAATGTCTGAGGCTTCGAGGCAGTAAAAGACTGATACTAACGAAAGTCTGAGATTGAAAGCGACGGACAAATGGATGGACAAAAAAATGTACGCAACAGAACTATAAAGACGGAGTAGGATAATAAATGCAATTTATTTGTCTGTTTAAATTATGTGATTGTTTAAAGAAGAGGAATAAATCAATATCAAACGCTTAGTTTAATAATGCTGTTACTAGAGCATATTTAAAAAAAATATACATTACTGCTTTGTATGAAACTGCTGAATTTTAATTAATAATCACTTTATCGGTTTTGGTGATGTATCACCATTGTCAGGAGCTACTTACTAAAACTAAACTATAATAAAGAACAGTTAATTAAGGTGACAAAAACAAGTACAGGCGAGAGAAGTGTTAGAGGCATCTGTAGACGGAATAGTGGAAAAGAGCGAGTTATACCGTGTTATTATTAATACTCTTTTTTTATGTTCGGAATGTTCGTGTCCCATTTGATCGCATCCTAACACGTAGCAAAATTCCTTCTCAGAAATCCACAGAACACTCCATACACACTTATACATTCTGACAGTAGTGTATTTACATAATAATTTATTATCTACATATGTGTGTCTATTTATTAAAATTTAGATAATATTATCCTTTTAAATATTAAAACAACCAGGTTTAAATTGTCAAATTTTTTCCGTGAGCAATTTTTTTAAATGTGCAAACCAAAACGTATTCTCATATCATGCTCATAGCTACGCAAACGTTTTTTGTTTCGTTTTTTTCCGGTACAAATTTGACGAGAAAATTGTGATATAACGCACGCGATAAAACGTGAATTGGTTGACTTTATTATTTTACGGTATTACAACATGTTGAAATTATTACTCGACACAACAAAACATGCTTCCTGAAGAACAAAGCTTTAATTTGTTCGTATTTTATTTCGGTTTAGCAGGAAATATGAAAATAAAAGCATGCAGTATGCTTGTGTATCGCGTATCGTAATATATACATAAGAGTATTCAATAATTATCACAATTATTTTTATTGAAATTGGAGTACAAACATTTTTTGTTCAATATTTTTAGTAATTAAATACACACATAAAATTATACATTAATTCATTCAGAAAAAATATCGGCAGACGAGGGATCGAAACACGAGCCTTGCACCTTTGCGTATTCTACACACGCAGTCCACACGACCATTCTCTGCCTAAGCTGATACGCGTTGTTGCGTTGCGAAGTTGATGTATTTATACCATTGTTAACATCGTATTACGATAGATGTCTCTGTAGTAGATATTCAGAGTATGTATATTATTATTTTTTATTATTTTTAACTTCAAATAATATAATATTTTATACAAATTCAAATTATTTATTTTTATCATTATAAAAATTACAAAAATATTTTTATTGCCTTATAAGTCAATAGGTACAAGTTCGTATATCACATTAAAAATAATAATTAAGCATTAACATCATCATCATTAGCCTGTGTCCGTCCACTGTTGAAAGTAAGCCTCCCGCTTGAGTCTCCATGCTCTTCGATCCTCTGCCTTCCGTAGCCAGGTCACTTCCGCTATTCTATTTATGTCGTCAGTTCATCTTTCAGGGGATCGGCCAATGCTTCGTTTGCCAGTTCTTGTGCGTCAATCCAATGCTTTTCTTTCTCAATGTACATATTTAGTGTCAATGAGCTCACATTCAGTACAAGTGGTGTCGCAATATGTAGCGCCAATGGTGACAGCAAAAAAGACGTTATAAGTATATCATGGTTGACAAACAAATAACACGGTATTATTGTGGAGCAGACCCTGTCACACCTTCTGGAGTGTGCGCTTTGCCCGAATAACTGCACCCAGGAAGACCTGAAGATGGTCGGGAGTAATGCCATCAACGTCACCCACTTCTGGGAAGATAAGATCTGACCCTGTTGTTTCCGACACGATTATATACATATTGGCACAAAATCAGACATCTAACGTTTGTTGAAAATACGTTTATTATTTGTTGAAAATACGTCTTTTGCTGAATTTAATTCAGTGGTTCATCGGTCAAACAAATTAATATATTAATCTCCAGAATCCGTACAGATGTTATTGAATTTTTTGATGTTCTATGGAAGGATATTGACTTTTCTTTTCCCCATTTCCCGGCGAGTTTTCATGTAATATCATGCAAATTTCTTCTCTTTATAAGCCAGCCTCGAGCCGGGGTCAACCCAGTTTCCCAGTTTCCGTAGCACACTTAGTTTGGGAAGCCCCTCTCTTTCTCTCTTTCTGCTTATTAAAAAACGGTAAACTTTTATATTATGATGTTTAAATTATAATGGAAATGTGTTTTTTCCCGCGGATATTCCACGTAAGTGGCTGGCAAAGTCAGGGGACTTGGAGCTGCGACCAACTTCAGGTTGCCCAACATAAAAATGCTATTATTGTTAGTAATTTTTTAAAATGTTAAAAATTAACGTGTTTATTCTTCTCATACGGGCTTAAATTAATTATTTAATTTACGATGCAACTTTATTTAAAAAATATATATTATTACTATACGTATTAACATCCTATTCTCAAAGAGAGGGGGGTTATTACGTCGCGTAGGGCAGGATGAGGAGCAGGTCAGCAGACAAAGACTTTCTTTTTGAAGCACACTGATTTTATTTATTTAAAAACATTACAAAATTTGGGCCAAGCGGAAACATACCGCTGGCCGCGACGCTGGCCGTGTCATGCTTAAGGCTGAGGACCAACTGACTACCGGGACAAACCGCGCCGGTTTCCGCTCGTGATCACCAGCGCTATCCATGGTAAAATTTTGTAACTAGTCTTAATGTGGCCTTTAAAAGGTGTGGCGAGCGACAAAAATACAAGACGAAAGATTGTTTATCGAGGTTTTCGGTAACAGTAAGCAAGGACTACATCATGCTGATGTCAGTATTTAATTTTCGTTGATAGAACATTGTGAAGGAAAAATTTAATGTAATGATTTTATACCTTACAGTTTTAAATTCTAAGTCATTTAATTTAATTTTCAACCTCTGAGGTTCTCTAACGTTAAATAAGTTCAGGTATAAATATCTCTTGAAATGTAACGAGTTAACAAAATCGTACTTTAAAGTTCCTAAGCATTCTTTCAGGAAGTTGTTAAGAATAAAATAAAATATTCCCAGTTGAACCTAAAGGTGTGAAACCATCGCACTCTCAATATTCTAGTCAAGAAGGTGCTATTAAATCTTAATATAAGGCTGCATTGGCTTTTAGCAAGCCACCAAGATTCGCAGCCATAAAGGAGTATAGAGAGGATACAGTTACTTTTAATGCACAGGAAAAAATAAGTGTACAAATTTTTAGCAATTGATATCAGCATGATATAGCCCTAGCATGTATGTGTCGTCATTTTGTAATGTCGTTAGGAGGACTAGTTACATAGATCACCACTGGGGCGCTGCGTGACCGACCACGACGCTGCACGGTAGTGAGTCGTGTTCCGACCGCGAAACAGGTCGTATTGTGGCCCGGCTTGAATGTTGGGACTAGGTCCAAGTCATAATTTTGTAAAGTTATCGAAATATATATGTCAATGTGCTTCAGAAAAAGTCTTTGTTTTGCTAACCTGCTCTTCATCCTGCCACCACGTGATTTAATAACAACCTTTTTAAAGAGTGAAGGATGTTTCAATGTATGGTATTGATATGTTTAATGTGTTGATGTAATGATTTTAAAATAAAGCAAAAAGTTTTTGCATTTAAATACGTGATTCAAAGATCAGAGTTCGCATCGTTATGCAAACCTCTGCTCAGGTGTCAATATCATATTAACTGTTTTCGATTACTTAAGATATTCCACAAATCCATTTGCCAACTTTTCGAATCGCGAAAACAGATATTTCAGCGGCGTAAAAACTGAAACAGGCTCTCTGGCGCATGGCACTTTGACGTGAGACAGCGTGAAAAGTTTCAGTAGTTGTTGCGGGTGGCCTGTTTATCACGCTGAAAATTGATGACAGTGAAAATGGCTTCGTCAAGAACTGGCGCTCTGTGTGCGCAAAGTTTTAATGACACCCAGGCCTGGGAGACACCTCGAATAGCAGCCTTCCCGCGCTCTTGGAGGACGTTCAATTGGAGGTGACTTTTGACGTTGATGTTTTATGAGCAATTTCCAAACGAATGATTGAATGATACCAATCATTGCGAGATAAAAGAATATTCGTATTTTTTATTTATTCAATCAGTCAACATTTATTCACAAGATTTTTTAATATTATTACTTTCCGACAGTCTATTTATTCTAGTAAGTACCACTCGGGTCTCGAATCGAACTATAGATTGAATGGATAAGAAACAACTTCTTGTAGGTCCTACGTGGACTTTACACACAGTCTTAGTAAAAAAAAATCTTGTGAATACATGTTGACTGATTGAATAATAAAAAATAATAATATACATACTTTGAATTTATACTATAGAGACATCTATCTTCATACGATGATAACAATGGTATAAATACAAGTTATAACGCGTGTCAGCTCAGGCGGAGAAATAGCCGAGGGATTTAAGCGGTATATAAAGACCTGGGCAAAGGTTGGTTCCACGGCCCGCGGTTCGCATCCCGCTTTTGCCGATATTTTTCTGAATGAATTGATGCGTATAAAGAATTTGATGTATAGTATGTATTTATTTAATTACTAATAATATTGTAATATAGTCAATGATCTAGAAAAGAAGATTAGAATATTGAAAAAATAAAATAATATTCTTATAATTATTTAAAAATCCAAACACATATTTATTCACGATAAACTTTACTCACTTCCGGCCAATATTTAATCCGTATATTTATCTGTTTCTTGAAGAGATTCAGAATGTAGGAAGGAGGAAACACAGACGCTGGAAGAGCATTCCATAGCTTACCGGTGGCATTAAGGAAGGAACTTTGGAAACTGCCAGTTTTTGTCGACACACATTAACCGTGTATGGATGTTCGGCAAGTGTAAGACGAGTTTGGCGGTTGTGGGCGGGTCATTATGATTATCTATGGCACTATCTTAGAGTGGCTGTGAATAACTCTCTCAATATCTGCTATCTGGATTACGCTGATGACTCTATTATCATAGAGCACTCCACTGTTGATATGCAGAACATTATCGACAGGTTACAGATTGCCAAGTCTCTGTGACTTAGCATGCGAATTAATGCAAGGAAGATCCTGTTGTTGTGCAAGAGCGTTTGTCGAGATACAGATCGTGCACTTACCAGCAAAGGTCAGAACATTGAGAGTTTCAGACATCTCAGCGTACAAGTACTGAGAACGGTGGTCTGCAGAAGGAGCTTCTTTTCCGCCTAGGTAGCGCTGTAGTATCTTTTAACTATATGCGTAATATCTGGGACTTACAGCTTTAATTGATCAAAACGAAGTGCCGACTATGCATTGCTTGTGCTGCCTCTATTTTTCTTTACGACTGTGAATTTTGGCATTTTACCAAAAGCCACTGCAGCCGCATAGCCGGGAAGTGAAGCTGAATAAAGCGATGATGGTGTTGTTGGACTTCCTTATCCTGCTCTAGAAGCCAGCAACACGGTGACGCAATAATGCTGGGAATGAATAAACTCTCCGCAAACATGTCAGATGCGCTACAGAATCTAGGGAGCTGAATAAGTTTGCGATATGAATTATTATACGCAACTTTGAGCTTCTACCACTCTCTCGATATGATGGTTTAACTTTTAGAGCATCAAAATAGATTCTAAAAATACATCAAAACCAATTCAAATAATTATATTAATACTCCGTACTGTTTGTTCTATTCGTATTATTATGAAACGAATTAATTGCCTAAGTCAACAGAAAGGTATGTTGTCTGTTTGTTTCATCTTTATCAACGCGCGGTTGGTTTATGTTCCACTGGTGAACTTTCTACTAGGATAAACATGGTAATACGTTGTTTCACGTAATAAAAACCCGGTTTAATAAGGTAATAATGTTAGCAAGTAAATAAACCCTCCGTCCGTTCTCCGCGCCTGATACTTTTCCGGGAATTTTCCTATAAAAATACAAAACTTGTTTGAATATTAATTAATTATGTTTGTAATATTTATGCCTAATGGGAAAAGTTTTTTAATTCTTAAGTTATGATTTTTTAAATTTTATTTATATTTTTAGCTTGTCTCTAAAAGATAGAAGTCAAAACGAGAATTACCGCAGAAGAACTCATGTAGTAGAGGCTACCTTTAGGGCTGTTTAAGACACGACGGTCGATGGCAAAAAAAAGTGTTGAACTAGCAAACGTAGCGTTAGCCGACTCCCTGCAAAATAATATATTGATATCAGCTTGATACAAGTCTTGCAGGCTGATGACGTAAAGCCTCGAAAAACGATCTTTTGTCTCTTATTTTATTCGCTCGTCTGATTCATCTTTTAGCGACACATCTAATGTTTGTAATTGTAGAATGTACAGGGAGGAGCGGTGTTTTGCATACGCCAAAATATTTTTTTTGACAGTGTGCCCGATTTCTTTTGGCATAACTGTCATCTTGAATTCTCTTTTTTCTGCAGCGATAGTTGGCACCGCCGAGATGTCAGAGCTGTCAGTTGGACAACGGTGTTTGCATACGCCAAAATATTTTTTACGACAGTGTGCCCATTTCCACCCGTAAGGGGCATGCCTATATGGCGTGTACCGAATGCGAAGTGCTTGACAAATAAACGTGTATAGTGAAACAAAAACAAGTTCTTTATAATGTGAACCTGATCTTGCACACTTCATCCAGTAAATCGATGTCCTAAATAAGAGAGGAGGATGTCAATATGTACTTTAAAATGTAAACATATCTGACTTGTCTTCACTCATAAGCATCATACATTCTTTTAGTGTATTTTAAAAAATATATTAATACATATTTTTGCAATGATCGGGCAACATATTCTACATTTTAGCTCCCAAGAATCTATAACTTCTTTGACCGAAAAAATCTATATTTAAAAAAAACTAATATTTTGTTTCTAAGTATTCGTAAAGAGGGCGGAGTAGTTAGACACGCTGCAAGTAATTGTTTTCTGAATTATGTCCAATCCATTTCAAAGTTAATTAAACGAGCGGAATTATTGAAAAAGTTTCACGCCCGAGAGATACAAAACAAACAATTACACTAAGTAAATACCGAGTTCAATTAATTATTTCATCATTTCGCGAGCTAAGCGGCCGGTAATAGAGATTGATGAGCGACGACTTTAAATTGGAAACAAATCCCGTCCACAAAATTAATGATGCTCATTTGAATGACAATAAAATACAGCCTTACATTCCTGAAAAACTATATTTTTTTTCAGTATTTTTTTAATTTAGAAGATGAAAAATGTGTCACGACCTATTGTTCCCAGACAATTCGTTTTAGACTCATCGGTAACGACGTGTAGCGCACTTGAAGTCTGGTGCACGGAACATTTGGTCTCCGGAAAACTAGTGCACTGGCTGTTTTACTAACCTAACCTAACTTAAGCCTAAGGATTTGTACAGTGATCGTAGAGTCCAGAGTTCCATAGGTCTAGTTAACGAAATGACTTAGGATACATTAGGTTAGGTTAGCGAGACATCCAGTGCACCAGTTATCCCGTGCACCAAATGTCCCGTGCACCAGACGTCTACAATTTTTATGATTGAAAATTAAAAACTCAATTTTTAATTGGCAACTAATTATTTTGTCAGTATTTATTTAATTTATAGCCAGTAAATATTTAAGAAATACAAAGACAAGTTAATATTAATAATAAATTGCCTGTAGAAAAATTATAAATTAGTAGTAGAAACATAATATTTTGCCAGTAAATAATTAAGTAACTTTAGGTTTCCATTTTATGTGCTAATTATTTTTTGATTACAATTGGCAGTGTTAAGTATATTACTGACATTTTAATTTTATAACTGACTTTATTCATACTGACACACAGGCTGCCAATTAATTTTATTTTCTGCCCAATTAATTAAACTTGCTGCCAAAATCTTGAATTAGTTACTGAACAAAGATAAGCGGGTCAAATTTAATTGTGTGTACTTATAATTACGCAGTATCAAAACATTATCAATCATTATCATATAAATGAATCCTCATCATCTTTCGTATGTTCGTTCAGGCAGAGAAATGGTCGAGTGTACTGTGCGGTATAAAAGAACGTGTATATTTAATTACCTATAAATAAATCCGTTAATTTTTATTTTTACCGCAAAGAAAATGTATTTTTGTAAAACAGTAACGACTGATGACAAAAATATTTTTTAAAAATAATTTCAGAGTATTTTAAGCACTCAATGAAAAATAAAAATTTCAGGAATTTTCGCAGGTTAATTATATAATGAAGATTGAATATTTTCATTGGCAGGAATGTCACTGATTTTAATTTTTTGCGCTTAATTAATTAACTTCATAACTTTGTAAGAAAAATAATTATCGTCTGTAAATATAATTTCAGCGCAGAGTTCTTAGGTATTTTCATCAAAAGCAAATGTTTTCAAGATTGCCCTGAAAAGAGTACGTCGATACTGAAATGATATTTTTTCAGCTTTTTGTTTTTAAAAAGAAAAATATTCGATCGCACAAATTAAGAATGTAAAAATTTGAATTTTTCATTTTTGAAGCCGATTTGATTTATAAAATAACATACAGGTATGTATTCTTATTGATTTAAGTACGGTAGGTATAGTTTTAACTTCTTTGTTCCTGATAAGTACACCTGTACTCGTAGCCATCTATTGTTTTTGATCCCAGTTG
The DNA here is from genome assembly GCA_022606575.1 of Glossosoma conforme. Classification (NCBI taxonomy): domain Eukaryota; kingdom Metazoa; phylum Arthropoda; class Insecta; order Trichoptera; family Glossosomatidae; genus Glossosoma; species Glossosoma conforme. The sequence goes on from JAGTXR010000389.1 coordinate 83,758, forward strand.
ATGCTTGTGGAGCTTCAAGCACTCAATTTGGTACAACGGCAATAGCGCATTTAAATGACCTACCAGCATACCTCGATCCCTTTCTTACATCCTTTTCCTCTTTTGTGGCATTTTTCTCCTAGATCTTTCGATCCTTGACACGTGTCATCTTCTTCTTATTTTATGTTATTTTTATCTTTTATCATCTTTTGTATGTATTATTTATTCTATGCTCTGTTTCTTATTATTTTGTAAACTTTTTTCTTAGAAATTCTGTTCTATAATAAATAAATAAATAAAGTTTAATAGTCAAGGCGATTTTCTTGCAAGCCAAAGGTCGTGGGTTCGATCCTTGATGGAGATTAAAAATAAAAGGATTTTTAATTGATTTCTGAGCTCTAAAATACCCGCGGTTGGCGTGAATTTGATCCCTCACCCGTAAAATTCCTGTCATAGCCTATTAATCAAATTTGATGGTAAACGAAGGTCGTTTCGTGAAGACCACCCATTCATAGTAAATTCCTGTAAAAATAAGGACGATGCGTGAATCTCGGGCTGTAGTCTATGACGTTGGCGGATCAATACTCCACATGCAGCGCTTAGCCATATGCACCATGGTAAGCGTCATAGAATTCCACACATGAGACTTCAAAATTACTATGTGTTCGCACCATCTGTCGGTTGAATTGTGTCTTGTGTCCATCTCAAAATTCCGCCAAAAGCCAATGCAAGAAGATGACAGGTTTTGAAAGCAGAAGTCTACGTAAAATACTGGGGGAACGATGTTTTCATTCGAAAAATGAGTGAGAAGAGGAACTAAGGATCGAAGGTGGAACTGGCTTTGGTACTTCAGATGCCATTTAAATTCCCCGACATTGCCGTTGAAAACCAAATTGAGTGCTTGAAAGGCAGAGCTCCGGCAAGGATCGACTGGGATCAAAAACAATGGATGATACGAGCACCGGTACCTATCTGGAACATAGAATTTCGAAAACATTCAAGAATCCTATAAAAAAGGTCCAGTGATTGAACGGCGAAGAAGGAAAATGAATTTTTGCAGTCCTCCGGGACTCTAGCGAATGGAAAGAAAGCATCCTTAGAAGAAAAAGAGTTGGGTATACAGGTGTTTTGAGACAAGGTTTAGAATATCTGAGTTTATCGAACTGTAAAATGGCAATTTTGGGTGCTCGTATGCTCCAAAAAAGAAGCGGATATGGTAAAATAATCTAATATTTTTTTTTTTTCAAGAATTTATATGCACTTACCATTGACTAAAAGTTGCATCTTATTGATGAGTGGTGGGTGAGTGCTAACTTGACACTCATACTGGCCAGAGTCAGCTGCTCGAGCTCCATTGAGCACCAAACGCCAGTTATCAGGCTGACGGAAGTCCACAGAAAACCTGAAATAATAGCAAGCGTATGAAAATTACGTGTAAAAAATATTCCAAATAAATCTAGAAGACTAATGCCATTGACAAGAGAGAAAAATGTAAAAGTATATTGAAAACCAATTATAAAGCACCAAAACTGTTGATTTGAATTGAGATGCTTTATGAATTCGTTCAAGCATAAGACTGATTTTGGATTTTTGGGGATTCCAAACTAAAATACCATATTTCAGTAATTCTCTGGCATGTGTAGAAGAAAAGAGACTTTATGATGAACGAATTGTAAAGGGTCCGCCAAATAACTTTTTTTTTTTAAAACAGGGCGCAAAACATCGAGTGTAGCTTCGGCTGTGTGGCACGTAGCGCTGTCTTGTTGAAACCAAATGTTGCCAATATCATCCTCTTCAATTTATGTGAACAAAAATTCGTAAAACATGCGCCGCATGGAAGCGCCATTGATGGCACTTCACGCACACTTTCTGCCACAGCAGCAATATTCTCGGATGTACGCACTGTTTTTGGCTTTTCACGCTTTGGTTTATCAATCAGGATGCCAGTTTCTTTCACTTTTTTCACAAGATAACGAACATACGGAGCTGACGGTGATTCTCTTCTTCCAAAATCCGTACGCAATTTTCACACACATTCTGCAACATTACCATGATTTTCAAAGTAATGTCGCAATATTTCGCAGCGTTGTTCAAGCATATACACAACCATATTCGTTAAGCGGAAGAATAAAACTAATTATCTGTCAAATCAGACATGAGCTAAGTGTTACCATTTACGAAATAAGCACTAGTTGAAAAAAAAAAAACGTTAGATGGCGGACCCTATATTATTCAAGTCTTTTTTGGGTGATTAGCCTAACGCTCACAAAGCAGGCTTTTTACAGTTTAAATCTAAATAATAAATCAATGCTTTGTCATATTTACTTGTTTATAAGAAAAAAGACTTAAGAAGCAATATTTTATACCAAATAAAATATGAATAATAAAAAAAAAAAATATTACATCACTTTAAATCTTCGTTTTGAACAAAATAAGTATCATAAAAAAAATAACTTTTAAGGGTTAAAAATTTAAATGAGTCCTTAAAATGTTAATCCTTTCTTGCGAAAAATATGATTTCGATTTTATTTGAGAAGGGTGTTGAAGTATATTTTTCGCAAGAAATTCAATGTCATTTTTGACCTTATTTTCAATTTTACTTGAAATATTTCAAAATAAATTCCATCGAAAAACTTACACTTGTAAAAGTGTCGTAAGCTTTCAGCAGAGTCAGAAATAAAACGAAAGTAAAACACAGCAGGGGAATTAAAAAAAAATAACTTTGGAAAGAAATGTAAGATAAATAACGCGGAAACTAAAGGAGAATAGTATTCTCTGGGAGAACTTCCAATGAAGATCATAAAATATGGCCACATGTTTTGGGTAAATATTATTAATGTACATTGAAATATATATGAATATTAAAGTTTGTTTTCTGAATAATTTAGATTTGAGAATTTCTTACTTTGGACACTTCTTGTAAAACAATGTTACAATGTTACCATTGAAATAAATTGTAAGACAATATACTATATAAATTTTGTTAGTACATCTTATTACGTTTTGACTTTATTGAAATGCGAAATGATTTTGAAATTTAACTATATATTTTATTTAAAAGTAATTGAACAGGAGGTACGTAAATTCAATTACGAGAACATAAAGGGTACGCCAAATAACTTTTTTTTTTGAAAATAGGGCGCAAAACATTGAGTGTAGCTTCGGCTGTGTGGCACGTAGCGCCGTCCTGTTGAAATCAAATGTTGCCAATATCCTCCTCTTTAATTTTTAAGAACAAAAGTGGCCCGATAACGATCGCCATTGACTGTAACGGCCACTCCTTGCTCATTTTCGACGAAAAATGGCCTGATTTTAAAAGTAATGTCGCAATATTTTTCAGCGTTGTTCGAGCGTAAACACAACCATTTTCATTTAGCGGAAGGATAAAACTAATTATCTGTTAAATCAAACATGAGATAAGTGTTACCATTGACGAAATAAGCACTAGTTGAAAAAAAAACGTTAGATGGCGGATCCATTATAACACTTTTGAAGAGGTGCATAATGAATCAAAACATAATTACATTACTAATCTCTAACTTTTTTTTCTTCGTAGTATCATTCTGGTGGATTGGTTTGCAGCAACAGAATCTTCTCTAACTAATGTTATGTAAATTACTAATATGTATATTACAAAAATAATTTTGTTTTACATTATTTTTACGAAAGCATTTTTTAAATTTATATACTAGTAGTTTTAGCATTCACTTTGAGATCCCTTTCAAATATTAAATAAATAAATAATAATTATGAATACTTTTTATTTATTTAGCTTGTTTTTACATGGATCACGTAAGATAATTTCTCTATCAGGAGACTGCAGTTTCGACTAACTTGTAGCCTCTCTCAATCTATCACTTGTTAAAAGATAACTGACGTTAATTGGATCACGTAAGAATTGATACTTACGTGATTCATGTAAAAATAAGGTAAATAAATAAATATTCATAATTTATAATGGATCTCAAAGTGAATGCTGAAAACATTGAAAAAATAATATTAACGTTTTTTAATTTGAACTGTATTAATCATTGTTTATTTAATTAATTTAAAGCTCCGCAAACAAATTTCCAAAATATTTGTATGGAGCATTTTGATGTACGGATGTGAGACATGACGCATTTCTGAAAATGGTTTGGTCTTACAGAAGAATTCTCGGAATTTTCTGGAGAGACCACGTCACGAACAATGAGGCTCTCAGCATAATCAAGGAATATAGGCACCTAGTAAGAACCATATCAGAGAGGCGAGCCCGATGGATCGGTCACATCATGCGCCACGATAACCTTTTTCACGACATTGTCGGAAGGGATGGCTTAGGGTAGAAACTGCCTTAGACGAGAGTACTTGCAGCAAGTGTTTGAGGACAGCAGTGAGGAGTTGCAGCTCTTATGTTGAGCTAGAGAGGGTTGCATAAGATCGATAAGAGTGGAGATCGAGATGCAAGATTTCGTAGCTGCAAACCAATCCACTGGATTGATACTACGAAGAAGGTTATTATTTTACACATAAAATACGAAATATTTAAAAATCGCGGTTTCACTTTCAATGAGAGGTTTTTCAGTTATTTAAATATATTAATGTTGTTACAAACGAAGTACTGTAAAAAATCTTATTGAAAGCAAAACCACGGCATTTAAGCATACAAAAAAATGTGACTTTTTAGGTAGCGCAATATGTATTGACATCCTCTTCTCAAAGTTCGTTATTGAATTGCGTGGTGGCAGGATGAGGAGCAGAAGAACAACACACAGACTTTTCCAGAAGCACATATATTTTCATGATAAACTTTACAAACTTCCGGCCCTAGCGGAATAACATGCCGGGCCGGCCATAATACGACCTCGTCGCGATCGGCACACAACTGATTAGGTGCCGTGGTCGGTGACACCCAGCGCCGCAAGTGGCGATCTATATAACTAGTCCTCCTAACGGCATTACAAAATGACAACACATGCGTGTCCGATGAGCGAACGATAATAATATACGAAAGATAGTATATCTAGGTATTCGTTACCAGTCAGCAAGGGCTATATCATGCTGATGTCAATATTTTGTAGAATAAATATTAAAATCAAAGCAAATTATATTAAAATCTCAGTAAACACGTAAGTGAATGACGCCGGTTAAATAATTGAGAACTAAAGAGTATTTTTTTACTTAAATTGTGAGAAAAAAGTATTAGATTTTGTGAGTATATTTGCTTTGATAAACAGGTTATTTATTTTTTCATAATACGAGTCTATTTTTGCTTGTTTTTATATTTCCATTAAAAAAAAATACTACGAGCACTTAAAAAAATTGCGTGCGCAAAGAAGCTTACTTTGGCCATTAAAGCAATAAAGCTTGACATGTTTCATTAAATATATATATATATTTCATAATTGTTCTTCGTAATTAATTTGCTTAACGGATTTAATTAGGTTTTTATTCATTTATTCTGAATAATAATTTCAAAATTAAAAGCGAGCCACAAAGGCGCAGCGTCATAACTCTGGCAAATAAAAGGAGTTAATTGGTCCATAATAGTTAATTATTTTATGTACCTGGTGTCAGCCGTGTAGGTCTGCTGCGCAATAGTCAGTAGCTCCAGGTCATCGTTACCTGGTCTTCTTCTGACCCATGAGACCTGAAAAAAACACAGTTATGAAATATTTATACTGAAAAATTCATCATTAATAATGTCACCTTGAGACAATATCAAGAAGGTGAAATTGTTCATCAGTTACACAGGTAAATGACTGGTTGTAAAGTTCGCGTAGGACTTACAAGAAGTTGTTTCCCATCCATTTAATCTATAGTTTGGTTCGAGACCCGAGTGGTACTTATTTAAATAAATAGACTGTCGGAAAGTAATAATATTAAAAAGCTTGTGAATAAATGTTGACTGATTGAATAATAAAAAATAATAATATACACACTCTGAATATATACAATAGAGATCTATCGTTAAAATATGATGGTAACAATGGTATAAATACAAGTTATTCTGCGCATCAGTTCGGGCAGGAGATGGTCGAGTGGTCTAGGGTAATGAACAAGAGCAACGGTTGGTTCCAAGGCTCGCGGTTCGCATCCCGCTTCTGCCGATATTTTTTATGAATGAATTGATGCGTATAAAGAATTTGATGGATAGTATGTGTATATTTAATTACCAATAATATTGTAATATAGTCAATGATCTATTATAAATTTAGTTTCAAATCCTAGTTGCCCCTGTGGCGCCCCCTTCCAGACCTCGGAGCACATTCTCTGGGACTGTCAGTTCCTCTCGTTAGAAAGAGGAGTCCTTTTCGATGCAGTTCGAGGGAATCGTCTCGGCCCTATCGGGCTTGCAGGCTTTGTGCCCACTAAAGAAAATTTCCACGCATTTACAATCTTTGCTCGTATTTTCGGTGAGAGAATCTATCTTCCATCTCCATCTCTTTACAACCCATGAATGCGATTATAATCTCTTTCACGGGTTCTTTCTTTTAGCACTTCTGTGCAGTGGCCACAATTGTTCAGAGGGGGCTCCCATTAGACTTATCAGTTGCTATCTGATCATAATCTGAATGAGCGCGTCATCAAGGAGACTTAACTGTCCTCCGGTGTGATGCGAGTGTGAGGCGGGTAAAGTCCAGTCAATGATCTATAAAAGTAGATTAGAATATTGAAAAAATAAAATAATATTCTAATAAATATTTCAAAATCCATATAAAAATAATGAACGCTGGGATTCAAACCACGAACTTTTATAATCAATGTATATTATTTTTTCATTTTTATTATTTAGTCTCTCCATTTCTTGCGAAGATCTTCCTGAACTGCTGCTTATTTCTGACGGTCTATTACTGTTAAACTTCATCAACAATATCATCAGGTCTAAGAGCGTGATTAACGAGGCTGACACGGAACAGGCTCCTACGTTCTTCAGATCTTTGTCAGATGCATAATCTAACCTTGTGTGTAATTTGCAGGCTACCGCGAACAACTATATATTTTTTATATATTTTTAGGTAAAAGAATATTCTCCGATATTTATTGATGAGATTAATGTCATGTAATTTCAATTTTATTTCAATTTTATTTATTTTTTTTCCTTGCAGAAACATTACAAATTTTATCAATTCAATGCATTTCTGAAGTACAATAATATAAATACAATAATATACTATAAAATATAAATACAATAGGTACCATAAATGTGGTGATGTAAATTTATAGACACATTTAGTATCACTGACCTCACACTCAGAACTAGCGTCAGGAGACTCAAGATAAACAGTTTGACTTGTAACAACAAAAACCCTGTCATAAGTATATCATGATTGACTCACAAATAACAAGGCATTATTGTCACAAAATAAAACGTGTAACATTTCGCCTCCATAAACACCAGTACTGAATTTAAAGCAATATAACACTAAATATGTCAATATCTTCACTCAAGTTGGTTTCAACCACTGTTCACTGCGATTCTTTCGTCTTATGCATATCCAGGGTTGAACGATGGTCCTTTCAGGCCACACTTGAGGCTCCATGAGAGACTCCAGCGAAGTCGCGATGACCCCGACTTTGAAAGAAGTTGACAGCGTCCGCCTGCTGATAATCCTCCTGATGGTCATCCAAGAAGGATTGAATGCAGCGGTCGCTGCCAAGAAGCTCTGCAAGTCCTCAGCCGATGTATCTGGGTGAAGGCCCTTGGCGTGAAGATACGCCATCTTCACTCCAGTAACGTTTTTTGAAGGAGCTGCAGAACCACGGATCATCAGACGTGCTGAATGTTGTTGCCTTTCCGCATGCAGAGAGGCGCGACTCAACTTAGAACGTTGAACTTCTCCGGAAAGATTGCTCGGGGAGGAGAGGACATCCACGGAGTAAGCACTCAGGTCCTCCAGTTCCTCGAACGATGATTCGTCCCGGCTGAGAACGGGAGTCCTTGGGAGCCTTGCTCGAAACAGCAGGGGCTCCTTCGATAGTATCTTCCGAGGAGTCCTCTTCGGTGGCCTCACTCGAAGCGGATTCTTTGACGGCAGGTTCGGAGTCTCTGCTGTCACAGTTAAGCGACATCGACACAGGAATGTTGACAGCTTCAGCGTAGGTAGCTGGAATTGATTTGCACGCTCGAGGTAAGCGCCTTCTGCGGGAAGTCGGCAGACTTGTCGGGTTGGGTGGAGGGTCCACACCAACGGATGTCAGAGCATCATCCATCCCGCATCCAACAGCCTTTAAGAGCCTCTCCAGCAGCAAACGGTGATCGTCTAAGCGACGATTTATTTGCGCGATATCACAATCGCAACAGTTCGCCATCCTGTAGGTAGGATGACTAGACACGTCCGCCCGGTTTGAGTGTCGAGCGACGAATATGTCAGATTGGGCCGCTCCTTAGAAAAAATGTTGCAGGCTTAGGGATCGTCGAGCTAATCATTTGATTTCCTTAAAATTACGCAAAAATATGTCTCGGATACTACAGTACCCCCCCTTCATCTACTCGGTCGGTTGTCGATGTTTCCAAGTGGTACAGATATTTGGTGGCAATTTATGGTGACCATATGTTCCAGACTATTTTTAATAATTATTAAATTAAAACTCGCATTGGCTTATACAGGTATGTATAAGTTCCTACGTTAGTTCACACATATTTACAGATTGTGTATGTGTGCGAGTAAGACCCGGTTTGTGAATTAAAACTAAATATTATTAATTTTATAATATTTCTTATATTTTAATTAAAATAAATTTAAAATTATGAAATGTATTTTATGAAAAAAAAAAATGGCTGTCCGTTTATTATGCCGTATTTACAATTAAGTTGAATTATTAATTTAAAACAATATAAGAATATAGAGGAAAAAATATATAGAACAGGGTTTTCCAAAGTTGCATAAATGGCGACCCACTTTTAAAAAATGGCAAGCGTCCAGGACGATGCTGGCTTAATTAGTCTGTTTGAGAGTGTACAGTGAATATGTGAAGTTGTTATGTTTTAATACCACTTATTTAAATGAAGTAACTTTTTTTTATAAAAAAATATATAATATAATCTTATCTGCTATTTTACTCAGCTGTTCCTGACCTCTGTGTATTGTCTTCAATAAAGTCTGACGTTTGACAGCGTCCGCCATTTTCTGATTCGTCACGTGACTAAAAGTGCATAGACAAAACACCATCTGTGTGATGACTTTGAAACTACTTTCACTGTGTTAACTGTCTTTTTTGTAATTGATAGGTGCCTTGAATCTGATATTTAAAGTACTTTTAATGTGTGTACTGTCATTGTTGTATTTGTGATCTGCAACCACCAAGGCCGGCAGCAATAGATGTGATGACTGAGTAAACATGACGCGGCACCAATGACCTGGAACTCGCTGTCGAAAAGCATAAGAGAACTTAAAGCCGAGGCATCTTTCAGAAGCAGACTCAAGACCCAGCATTTTACTCAGAGGCAAAGAAGCGCTGTTGGAATGACCATTCGGTGATAAAAAAATGCCTTACAAATACTGATATAATAATAATAAATAATAGCATTACAATGGGTTTATCTTATTTTTGGTTTGAAAATCGATAAAACGATACGTGTCAAAGATCAAAGAGATCTAAGAAAACAATTCTTTCGACAAAAAAAGATGATATGTGAGAAAAGGATCGAGGTGTGTTGGTAGCCCATTCAGAAGTGCCATTGGATTGACATTCCTCGTTTCAATATAGGGTGATTCAGTGTTGCCGGGATAGTCATTGGTACGCGTGGTGAATGGATGCGTACCAGGTCACAAAGCAAAGAACTCGTCGAAAAGCACATTTAAATTTATCTTTAAAAGGAAAGGACTGACTGAATCGGTCGTCTACCCAGGATGGACCATTCTGTGTCACTCACAGGTCCCGGACAGACTTCGACTGAAGTGACAGTTATTGCCCGAAATTAATCTAGCGCTCATATATAGAACTTATCGCCTTTCAAAATGAACGAAATGGCGCCTGCAAGCGTCATGTCGTATAACTACTTGAATCTAAGACTTAAAATAACATTTTTATATGTGCGTGTCAGACGAGCGAACAAAAATAAGAGTCAAAATATCGCATATCGACTCTTTTCGGCATCAGCCTGAAATGGCTATATCGAGCTGATATCATCATTGTCGAACAAAAATTGAGCACTCGAAGCTCCAGAAACATTAAATGGAATAGAAAAAAATGGATAGCTATGAGTACGGTTATATCTATCCGACATTTCAGCCGGCGGGTATGGCTCAATGGTCAAAGCGTTTGCTTTACAACCCAAAAGTTGTGGGTTCGATCCCCGACGGATATTCAAATTAAAGGATTTTTAATCGATTTCCGAGCTCTAAAATACCCCCGGTTGGTGTGAATTTGATCATTCACCCGTAAAATGACAGTCATATCAAATTAATTTAAATGAGTGGTACAAAAAAATCGTCCCGTAAAGACCACCCATTCATAGTAAATTCCTGTAATAATAAGGATGATCCGTGAATCTCGGACTGAAGTCTATGACGTTGACGGATCAAACACTCCACATGCAGCGCTTTGCCATATGCATCATGGTAAGCGTCATAGAATTCCACAGGTGAGACTTCAGAATTACTATCACTTTCTTCTTTTTCTTCGTAGTATCAATCCGGTGGATTGGTTTGCAGCAACAGAATCTTGCATCTCGATCTCCATTCCTCTCGGTCGTCCGCAACCCTCTTCAGCTCAGCATAAGAGCTAGAATTCATGTCCTCAAACACTTGCTGCAAATATTCCCGTCTAGGGAACCCTCTACAGTTTCCATCTTCAACCATCCCCTCCACAATGTCGTGAAGAAGACCATCGCGGCGCATGATGTGACCGATCCATCGGGCTCTCTGAGATGGTTCTTATTAGGTGCCTATCTTCCTTGATTATCCTGAGCACCTTCTTTCACCATTTGTCGGTATTCTCCTGTATGTGCTTACGTAAAAAAAACACGTAAAATTCAAATCATTCTAGAATCCAAGAGTTGTGAATGGCATAGCGATAGAGAGTGAATATCATGACTAATTCAAACGACTTTACTTACGAGGCGTATTCCCATTTCAAAGAAAATCTGTGAAATTTTCATCACGAAATCAGTTAGTCCGCAGTTCATAAATATTCAACGTGAATTAATAATTTAAATTGACACAAAACAATGTTGCCATAGAGCTTTGAGTTACGTTCGTTTTGTACAGGGTTTTCGGTAAACCAATTTCAATTTGACGCGTTAATTTTTTTCATCATATTTAATCAGAATGACAATGAAAAAAGCAATGTATTTTTTGAGCTTACAAATAAAATATGTAGATGGCACTGTATTTTTTTAATTTTATATCAGCATAATTAATAAAAATAATTATTAAAAAATCAAATAAAAATAACAACTCATTTTAAAAGACTTAATATTTTCTAATGGCAACTGGATATTATCATTGTTTGAAATTGATTGAATTGAATGGATAGTTACCGTAAATATAAAAATAAAGACGTCGGAGTTTTTTTTTAAATTTTTGAGCATGATAATGTATTTGGATTTACAAGGATACCAAACTAAGCTCCCATATTTCAGAACAGATAGAACAAGTGAAGAATAGAAGATTATGATCAGTTTGCAAGCGACGATAAATCCTCTGAACAATTGTGGCCACTGCACATATGTGCTTAAGTTAAATAACCAAAAGCCATTGTAGCCGCATAGTCGGGAGGTGAAGCTGACTTGTGATGAGGCTAAGATAATGGCGGTTGACAGAGCCTTTTGGCAGCAGTTCGTGAATGCCATATGCTCCAGTTAGGGGAGCGGACATTGCATGATGATGACTACAAAAAATATATTATGTTGATAGGATTCTTACGTGCAGGTCACGGTACCAATAAGATAATCAATGGTTTTCCTTGAAAAATGATTATATATACGATATGGCTATACAGGAATATATTTTTTTCACAAAAATTCAATTGACTGTAGGTTTATTTGAAAAACGTGTAAAGATTAAAGATCGACGTTTTTCAGGAATGTTTTGTTGTCTGTAAAATGCCAAGTGAATGGGAATCAAGGTAGAAATAAGACAAAGAAAGCGCAGGTAAAGGATGCGATAGAAAAATTCCCCAGAAAGCAGTGGAAAACTATCTCGATTAACGTTTCCCAAGACGTTATTATAGAGAGGTCCTTAGAGATCTGTCTAGAACAATAGTCTAGAGTCAGAGAAATACAATTTAAAAGAGATAAAAATGCACTGACACACCTTTTCGCTTTACACTTCAGTCTGAAATTGTTTTAATTGAAACTAATTCAAAATATAAAAACAAATCAAATTTATCACACTAAAACGTATCAAAACATAACAATATTATTTTTCAATTTATAATGTTTATTAAATATTTACGGTGTGATATCAGGTAGATATAGCTCTTGCAGGCTGTTGCTGAAAACCTCAATGTACAACCTTTTGTCTCTTATTTTCGTTAGATCGTCGGACACGCATATGTCGCCATATTGCTTGTTTGACAGATTTAGTTCTGTGGATCGCCACTAGATGAATTTCGACGCTAGATGTCGTTTTAATATGTGCATGTCAAACGAGCAAACAAAAATAAGAGATGAAAAATCCCACATGAGGCTTTTCATAAAATATATATATTTTAATCTTTATCGAGATTACACCCATTTACTTTTTAATAATAAAAAACTATTTACCTTAAGGCCGTGTCCGTGAATTGATAAACACATAAATATTATATCAAATATCATATTTTATGACATACTCTCGTCAATTTTAGAGAAAAAGAAATGGCAGACGATGGGATCTGAACCGCGACCCATGCACTTTAGTTCTATTCTATAAACAACGCGATCAACCAAGACCAATTCTTCCACCTAGTGTCCTGAGAAATTTTTGACCCATTTATATTTTACGCATCAAAAATTGCTAGAGTAATTAATTATCTTTAAATTAATAATTTCTTCGCGTATTTCGAATGAATACAAAATTATGAATTATTTATGTGTTTTCGTGAATACAATTTTTAATTAGCACCAAGAAAACCCTGTGGTATAATAATTTAAACTAGTGGTATTAGGATTCCATAGAAATGTTTCGCCCTGCCATGAACACCTAAGAATAAATACAATGGAGGCGCCGATACAAAATTGCTTACGCAAACTATATTAGCATTTGTATGAGCCTCGCGTATTGTCTTACAAACTTACAGTAAAAATTTCGTTTCCATACAGACGAAGCGTTTTGAATATCCCACCTCTTGTAACCGACGAAATTTATACAATCGTTTGTAACCCTCGTATTCCCAGAGAGACGAAATATCGGTCTACGCACAATCTACGGATTACCCCAAGTGACTTAATAAATGTTCACAAGTCGCAAAAAATATTCTTCTATGTAAATATTTGAAAATTGCTTTTATGAAATTTTAACACATTTGATACTTTGTGTAATATTTGAGGTATGCAAACGTTTAAAAAAATGTTAACCTATACTTAACCTACGAGTACATAACTTTTGCTAACCTAACCTATACTATCTTCTCATTAGCCTCACCATTTCCCATCATCTGGGGTCGGCTCTCCTTATGCACATTCGCCATGTCCGTCTGTCCTGCGTTGCATTCTCGGTCAAGCCCAGAGTTTTCAAATCCTTGTTTACAGTTGCAGTCCAGGTTGCATGTGGTCTTCCAGATCTTCTCCTCAGCTTATGTATGTTAAAGGCTCTCTTCACAATGCGGTCCTCATCTCTCCGTGTCACATGCCCATACCATCTTAGGCGGTTTTCTCTTATCTTTTCAGGTATGGGGGCCACCCGAAATGAACCCCGAATATGCTCATTTCGAACTCTGTCCACTCTAGTCACACCGCCCGCCCACCTCAGCATCTTCATCTCTCCTATCATACAATGCTCTTCTGCATACAATTATTTAAATTCATACAGTTATTATATGTTTTATTAAATATATTATAAAAAAAATGATAATTCAAAAACACACTTCCTTACAGACATATTAATATTACTGTAAAAGTATTACTTTAAAAATTTGCTGTCTAAACAAATATATGCAAATTCTGAAAAAAACTAAATTTAGTTTATGCGTCTGAAATTATTTAGTTGTCACCTAAAGGCGTCTTTTTTATGTCTACGCTGTCTGAATTTTGAACATATATTTTTTCTATTCGTACTTTTTTTACGACTCTTGGATCTTTAGAACAAATGTCTGATTTTTCATCTCTATGATAATTGAATCGCTTTGTCCATTCACACATTTTAGTAATAGAACATCAATTTTTTCTTTTCGAAATGTTTACTCGTACCATGTAAGCATTTATATCATACAGACGTACAAAAGATTATGAGTGAGGCAATATTACGTCTGTGTTTTAAAGATTGCAGATTACAGGTAAGTTTGCCATTTATCAGACGAATTTAAGCCGTATAACTCAACGCTGGTTTTGGACTTATCCTCCTTGGTAAACCTTGTTATTCTGGCATCACCATTTATCACATGCTGTAATTTCAGGACCACGAGCTCGGTTCCGGAACAGTATTCAAGAATGATTAGTCTTTTATATAAAAGAAGAAATGGTTTGTCAGTGCAATTTTAACGTGCTCTATAAAGTACACCTAGTTTAATTAAAAAAAAAACTATTTGTAAGCTTTATACGAGATCGCATTAGATACATCTTAGTATGACAGCCGATTTCATCACTCAGCTATATCCCTCAATTATGTAATGCATTCATGATATCCCTAAATGATTAAGTACTACATATCAAATGTTTTATTTTCATGAATAAATGACCGGTCGCTTCATAAAATATTACTATCATGAAAAAGGTTAATGAATCCAGACATTTCGGTGGAAGAAAATTTTCCACGAAACTTTCCTGAATAAATTACTTGCGTTCGATAATAAAATTTTCAGATAAATTTTGACTAGATGCCAATACTCTTAATCGAAAAGCGAAGAAAATCCATCTTGCGAAAATTAATCAGAAATGATTAGAAAACCTCAGCATCGTTTTTTTTTGTTTAAATTACGACGATCTCGGCCTTCTGTTTTTCGGGTTAACATTTTAAATGAACGATGAATATTTAACATTTTTTCGTAATGAAAATATGTTTTCAAAAATTTATCAACCGCTTTCAGATTTTCCTGAAAATAAATTAATGTGTTGTAAACATCATATTATTTATTATTTTATCGATAATTTTATTAAGAAATTTACTTTTACCGTTTATCAAGTTGAGTAATTATTGATTGCAAAAATTAATTAATTAATTTTAATTAATTATTTGAATGATATTTATAACTTTTTGTAAATAAGAATGCTTTCAAAGATATTAATCTTCCTATCTATCAGCCTATTATACCTACTGGCATTAAACACGAGCCAAAAACAATATTTTAGTTTGACATCAGGTCGATATAGCCTTTGCAGGGTGCTACCGAAAAGCATCGGTATACAAACTTTCGTTTAATTATTTTTGATCGCTCGTCTGACACGTATATATAATTATTTGAGTTGTATAAGACATGGTGCCGCTTCGTCATTTTGTTTGTTTCACAAGTCTTATCATTAGCGCGTCATAGTTTCATAAATGACCACAGTATTAATTTCAACGCTGGGCTGTGACGAATGCCGGAGTGATAGTTGGAATCTGTCTGGGACCTGGATTGCTTGTCTCAGACGAACGACTGAAGCTTACTGTCAGTCTTTTATCTTAAATATATTTCAATGTGCTTCTTGACGAGTTTTTTGATTTGGAGACCTGCTTCTCATCTATTAACCAAGCGTTCCGATGACGATCCCGGCAACATGAAATTGCTTTTGAGAAAACGGGGATGACAAGTTATATATATCGTATAAGATCTGCGACTGTTATAACTGAAATAGGCAGTTTGTTGAGAACACATGCTATAGCTAAAAAACGTATGTTTAAAGAGAATAGAAGAAGACTGCTCATCCGATTCGTAATGTATATATTTGTATTTTGTTGTAATAAATTATTGGAACGTTTATTGCGCTAATATTTAAATAATTAATTTCTAATAATAGTCTCAATTACGATGTAACAGAAGAAACGATAGAAAGGGAAAATTAAAGAGGGGACTATAGACAAGAGACTTTAAAAAAAGTGTTTTGATGATATGAATTTTCATTCATGCTTAGTTGAAAGTCCTACAGATGGAGCAGACAGGAGGACGAGTTGTAAGTTTTGCTTTAAGGCAATCTTCAGGATTGATATTGTAGAGAAGATGTATGAAAAAATATGAAAATACTTACAAATTTGTCTTGAAGTAAGGAAACTCTGCAGTCTAGAATTGCTTCATCGTTTGTGTCAACTTCTAATGAACCACTGGGGGACTCAAATTTCGGACTTCCAAATCTGAAAAGAAAAATGTTTTATTTTAGAATCCATTTAACACTCCACAATGCTAAGTTTTGGTTTTTAATAGTAAGTGCAATAAATTTTGATGGTAAAGTTTAATGGGATGAATTGACAATTTTTTTTATGAAATTTGAACAGCCTAGCGAGAAGACGACCATTCCAAAACATATCGGTGGCATTTAGGAAGGAAATTTGGAAACTGACAGATCTTGGTTGACACACATTAACCTTGTATAAATGTTCAGGAAGTGAAAAATGAGTTTGTCGGTTGTAAGTGAGTGCAAAAGGAATTGGTTCTTTAAGTTCCTATGAGCAGTAACCGTGGTACGAGACTAAGTTAACTAATCTTACGCCTGTGTCTCATTGATTGCAGGTTAGACGTAAGAGTGTAATTTTTTATCAAACACATTGCTCTTCCTTGAACTGAGTGAATTAAATTTAGAAAGTATTTTAGCGCTCCAACACAAAGGTGACTGCATATTCAAGGATAGGGCGGATTTGTCCTTTATGTAAAATAATAAGTTTTTTGTTGTTGAAATACTGACGTGATCTATATAAAACACCTAGTTCTTTGGACTTCATGACTAAATGCAGAGATGCGACGACTGTGTCATCGATGAAATATTTAGATCATATCCTCACACGTGAACTGAGTGACAGCAAAGTAAAACAAAAAGTGTTCAAGGTGGTATGCTATCTCGGAGATTCTACCATTGTAACAATAAAGTCTAAAAAGTACCTTTTTCAGCATATTACATGGCGCTGTACACTTCGCAAGTCTGGTCTTACTATCCAAAGAGGGAGTATGAGAAACTCAAAGTTGCGTGTAACAATGGGTGTCGCTTATAGTAGAACTTATGCAACTCCCTAGATTCCGTAGAGCATCTGGATTGTATACAAAAGGCAAACTCCTTACGTTCGCAGCATTATAATTTCACCGTGTTTTCGACTTCTGTTTTAGGATAAGGTGTCTTACAATAACAAAATATTAGCTGCTTTTGAATGGGTCAAATATTCCTTCAAAAAACAATATTCTATAAACTCGCGGTTCCTTTTTTTGAGTGGCATTGCAACGCATGCCGGGTACACGCTAGTTAATTAATAAAATAATATAATGTTCAGCAAGTAGTTCATCAGCATATGTAAAGATAACTGTTCAAAATAATATCATATTTCTCGGCCTTCAACGTTAAAGTGAGACATTAATATTAACGTGACCACGTAATAGTAATTGGACCAACGTGAAGTTTCTAGTCAAGTATTTCCCGCGGAGTTGTAGAGACGTTTAGCTGGTAGAACTTGAGACGTTAAACTGCTGGTGGGGAAGTGTGCTATGTGCTAGAACTCAAAACGGTTTTATTACTGAAAAGTGTATTTTTAAAACCATTCTAGAATGTTCTACGGATCCTTTCCAAAATCCATAAGAATTATTAAATAATTAATAACAAATACATTAAATAAATATATATTTTTAATGGTGTAACCCGCACACATATACAATCTATAAATATGTGTGTACTAACGTAGGAATTAATACTTGTGCATACCTATTTAAGCCAATGCCTCTGTAGTTGTTAAAAATGTTAAATGTTATTTATTTTCTAGTATTTTCTTTTTATATGTAAGAAATTCTAATCTTTATGGCTCTGGTGGCTGAATAAATAAAATTATTATTATTATTATAATATAACCATTATTGAATATGATCTCCAGGGAGGCCGAAACATGTAATCATTAAAAATAAATGTGAATCAAAACTAAATATTTTTTATTTGTAATTTTTCAATCAAAATTATGCTTAATTTTAGTTCAATTAAAATTATTTTAAAATTTTAAATATTTAATAAATTTCTGTTAAATAAAATGCGCACTCGAAGCAGGTAGATTTATTTATTGTTTCCTGAAAGTAATCGAAAATTCTAAGGCATTTTTATTGTTGGAAATAATATACGTGTTGGGTTGGTAACCTTTTAAAATAAGCTTGGTTTAGTGGGTGGGAATAAAAGGAGCGATATTGCTGAAGACATAAAAATAAATATGGAAACTCTTCAAAGAGAAAATTTCTCTTGAGTAAAATCGTATCGCTAGTGGTGTGAGAATTTCTACCCACACTCGCGGTATGAAACTTTGAAATCCCATGAAAAACGCTCCTATTGTATGACAAAGTACAGAATTATATCTTAGATCTTTGATGTATAACCATGTTATAATAAAATAAAACGTTTTTCTACATTCAACTTCTTCTTCGTAGTATCAATTCGGTGGATTGCAGCAACAGAATCTTGCATCTCGATATCTACTCCTCTCGGTCCTCCGCAACCCCCTACAGCTCATCATAAGTGCTACAACTCACGTCTTCGAACACTTGCTGCAAATTCTAATATGTTCGTGACGTGGTCTCTCCAGGAAATTCCGAGAATTCTTCTGTATGTCCACATCTCAAAGGTCTCTAGTATTTTTTTATCACTTTCAGATAAGCACCATCTCTTACAGCCGAACATCAAGATGCTCTAAGCAAATGTTTTGGCAAGTTGCTTGCGGAGCTTTAAATTGATATTTTTTGACTCAAGAATTTTAGTTTTTTTATTGAACGTTAGCCTTGCTGGATGTATGAGACTGTTGACTTCTCTTTTTGTTCTGCCATCCCAGGTGATCGTACTTCCAAGGTATAAAAACACTTTTGCATCTTTTAGGGGTACTCCTGGAATTGATACTTTAATTTTCTGCTACTCATTGCGGCTTACTCTCTACATTCAACGAGTTTCTCAATGTCTGGGACCTGGAGTACTCTGATGACGCTGTCATCACAAAACACTCCACTGCAGATCTTCATAACATTATCAACAGGTTGCAAACTTACTCTCTGCGACTGGCTATGTCAATTATTGTAAAGACGACTCAGTTGCTGTGCAACAGCGCCTGTCAAGATGCAGATCGTGCACTTACCAGCGCAAGACATTAACCTTTTCCCTGCCACGGACGAGTTAACTCGCCAAACTAGTTAGGTCCCGCCAGGCCACGGACGAGTTAACTCGCCAGATCATTATTAAACTACACAATTTGTGACAACCCTGTTCGTATAAATTATCACAACATTATTTATCAATTAAGTGTGTCTATTCTAATGGAAAAGGGGAAAAACATCCAAATTTGGTAAGTTTACATTAAATAACATTATATTAAGCACTTGTTGATTTTTTAAAATGACTTTTCTGACATTGAAAACGGCTGGTCTATGAGGGTCTTTCTTGCACAATTGGTCTGGCAGGGGAAAGGTTAAGAGGGTTGAGAAATTCAGATATCTCGGCGTACATGTCACTGAGAACGGTGGTCTTCAGAATAAACTCACTTCTTGCCTTGGGAACGCGGGAGTCTTTTAATTATACGCTTAATATCTGGGACTCGCAGCTTCGATCAAAATAAAGTTCCGACACTAAAGCGCCTGTATTGTCCCTATTCTTCTTTACGGCTGTGAATTATGGCATGTCACCAAGAGCCAAGCAGCCGTTTAGTAGGATTTTATAGCAGATGCCTGTATTTAATACTGGAAGTAAGATAATTTGACTTTGTAAAAAATAACAAGATGAGAGAGTGAACGAGGCAGCCTTCCATACTGCAGTCGACCAAGAGGCAAAGGTGGACCTGGCTGAGACATATATTAAGAATGCCGCAGGAGAGCATAATCTATTGTTGCCTTTTTTGCCTTCAAGGACACGGATTCGCACCGTCTTGTAAGGCCATTGGGAACTGTACATGTAGCATGTACTCATTGGAGCTGCGAGAGGCGGAGCTGACATGGGATGAGGCTAAGACTGAAAAAGGTTTGTGGCGACAGTTTGTAAATGCCATATGCTCCAGTTAGGGAGCGGACGTGTTATTATGATGACATTGTATATTATATATGAATGTTATAAAGTGCAAAGGAGGATAGGCACTTAGTAAGAACCATCTCAGAGAGGCGAGCCCGATGGATCGGTCACATCATGCGCCACGATGGTCGCCTTGACGACATTGTGGAAGGGATGGATGAGGGTAGAAATTTCAAAGGGCGCCCTAGACGGGAGTATTTGCAGCAAGTGTTCGATAACATTGAGTGTTAGCTCTTATGCTTAGCTGAAGAGGATAGCAGAGGATCAAGAGGAGTGGAGATCGAGATGCAAGATTTTGTTGCTGAAAACCAATCTACGGGATTGATACAACGAAGAAGAAAGTGCATAATTTATTTCATTAGCTTTTTACTTTCAAAATACTTCAAATCGAATTTAGAACCAAACAATTTACAAAAGTGTTTCGTTAACTTTGTTCTTAGAGATTCTCATCTCTGAATAAGTGAGTAGGCTTCTAGGTTATCCAATTTTAATGTATAAGCCGGGCTATATATTTTCCATTCCTTATGGATGACTCTTGCTGGTATTATTGATCTCTTCAATATTTTGTGGGCGGCCGGGATGGGCGGGGACGGGCTGATGATGGACGAGAAGTGTTTGTCATTTTAAATTAAAACACCCAGAGAAATTGCCCCCCATTAAAATGAATCAGATTGATCAAGATCGTTAACGCCGCAAAGCGTTAAAATCGGCCGTAAAGCAATACATTAAGAATAAATTTGGGATTTTTTGGTTTAAAAAATGCCTACAAAATTAATTAATAGTTATTCCTAATTGTATCGATAAAAAGTCGTGTTTTTTAATTTGGAATTATTTCGAGCTACAATTTATTACAAAATAGTTAATTTTAAGTAAATAATAACGTTAGAGTTATTTCACACAAAATTCTTGGTGAAACTGCAAGGTTATATTTTTTTGGTTTTTTTTTGTCTTTTGATTAAAAATATTGTATGATATAAGACAATACTAGACATTTCAATACTATTAATAAAGCCTCACTAGGAGAAAAAACGCGTAGTATTGTATATAAAAAGTGATAAATATTTTTACTGTTTTTTTTTTTAAATTATATTAAGATTTCTAAGAGGTAAAACGCTTGCTTACTACACCAGAGGATCTGGCTTAGATCTCCGTAAAGGATTAAAATAAAAAATACTTTAAGTCATTTTCTACGATCTTTAATCGTTGAGTGTGAAATTCATCCCTCACCTGTAATATGCTCGTCCATAGCCTATTGATAAAAATCAGTGAAAGACAAAGTTGTCCCATCAACACTTCTCATTTAGAGTCTCCGTGAAAATGGACGACGCGTGGATTTTAGACATCAATCTAATGACGTAGGCGGATCAATAATCTACACGTAGGTTATAAAACAAAAAAATTAGGCATTGTATAATCATATCGCTTACTTTCTTAAAGAAATTTCACATAGGTAATTTTTAACGTTTTTCTTGAATTAGGCAACTTTGAGAATTTGATCTTTTCCATTTCAACAATTTCTCAGCGTTATGTACAAATCAGATATTTTAATTTGCACATGCATTCTGGTAGATATATAGGCAAATTGTTAAATGAGGTTTACAATAAAACACGTAATACGTCATCTACTGATCGTATTATAACTGTTACGGATTTGACGGCGTCAGTTATCTGGTGACGTCTGAGTACCACAGATTCAGGCACTAAGGATACGTCCAAAGGCCGGAATCGAGTTGATCCTGATTTATTTGATAATTGTTCTCTTTTTATACCTTAGTGTACTACATAATCAAGCATACTGTATTTTATAAAATAAATACAAATAAAGTGATTTTCATACACCGGAAATTCCTCGATACTTGTTTTGAACCTTGATCCTTTCAATTTACAAAGAGTGGCAGAATATTGTGATGACCAGCGCCTTGTGTCGTACCAGAAATGTGAAAATTGGTAGACGAATGTGCATACCTCATAATCTGATATTATTATATTTTGTGAGATCAGCAATACGTTCAAATGAGCTGTCATCGATAAATTGAAGCAGTACAGCTATTAATACTTTTATTTTTTAAATTTGGCTGTTTTGTGTAAAATAATTATGTTCAAATAACGTTTTAAACAATAACCATAGTAAAAAACAAATCCACAAAGTAAAAAAAATACACACAAAGTTGAATGAAATTTGTCACGTTATTGATAGTTGTAAGTAGTTGTCACTGAAATATTGACAAAACGTAAGTGCTCTTTGCGAAAAATATTTACGAACATTCTATATTTTAGTTTGAACACGTAAGCTATTCTGTGACAGGTGATTGTCATTTATCAGTTAGGATTAGAACAGGTAGACTGGAGTAGTGATCTAGCAAGGTAGCACTTACACGTAATGCATCTTTTATTTGTCACTGTAGATCAAACTATATATATAAGTCGCCTACACTCATGCACAAACATATGTATATTGTTATCTATATTTTAGGTATTCCATTTGTGATCCATTACGAATATTATATATAAATTAGATATTCGCTTACTATCAAGAAAAATTGGTCGTCGTAAACAAGCTGATATCAGCTTGACATAGCTCCTTAAGGCCGATGACGTAAAGCCTCGACAAACAATCTTTTGTCTATTATTTTTGTTCGCTTGCCTGACATCTACGTCGAATGTTAGTTTAATTATATAATGTTAAACGGTGTTTACATACGCCAAAATGATTGTTATGATAGTTGGCCCATTGTCAGTTGGTACAACTGTCATCTTGGCGGTTGGTACTGCCGAAATGTGAGAGCGGGCAGTCAGTCGGAACTCGCCCAGCACCGTGATAGGAACGCCTAAGGGCGTCCCTATAACAGGTGACGTTATTGACGAATAAACGAGTTATATGTGAAACAGAAACAAGTGTTTGTATTGTGAACCTGATCCTGCATCCTTCATTCAGTAAGCCGATGTCCTAAATGGAAGAGGAGGACATCAAAGCACTATAAACTTCTGTCAGCCACCATGGTCTTTGCCTAATTCCATGGCAGCTTGCTACTAAAACAAATAAAATATGTTTACAGTTGCTAGGGACTCTGGCAACTAAATATACTCAGGCGGTCACAGCTTAGTGGTTAAAGTGTTTGATTAACAAACTGAAGGTTATGGGTTCGATCCCTGTTAGTACTAATACTTAATAATATAACGGAGGAACACAAATATTGTGAGCTAATGGAACAATGTATATTTTGGATATGAATGTTTGCGATTTTCTCTGTAGCCCTTGAAACCAAGATGTCCTTAAATCAAGAGATAATCGTCAATTTTGTATGGAATTTCAGCGACTTATTACGAAAATATTCTATTGTTGCATATTTACTCAAGCTTAAATATATAAATAATGTTGTTTATATTTTACCTATTCAATTTGAAATCCATTATAAATATTAAATACACCATAAATTTGCTGTTAGAAAAAAACGGTTATTAGAAACAACTGTCAGAAATTTTTGTCAACGTCCATGGTCTTTGAATAATCCCATGTTAGCTTTGTTTCTCAATGCTCTACCGAGTTTATTATATGCATAGTCCTCGACGACTTTTCTGTACGAGAGAGTTTGAAAAAAGACAGCGGTAGTTTTTGTTCTCCTACGGCTTCAAATTTAAACGAATGTGTGTATCAATGTTTTTTTTTTATTAGTCCAAGAACTGGCAAATGGAGCGTTGGACGACCCAATGCAACATGTACTGACGACATCAGAAAATAGCTGGACTAGCCTAGATGCGAATGGCGGAGAATCGAAGAGAATGGAGACTCATGTGGAAGGCCTTCGTTCAACAGTAGACTGTCACAGGCTGATGATGATGAATAATTTTAATACTTGAGTTTGAAAAGAAAATGCCAAGCAAATACGGTGTTCTATAAAGAATCTTATGTTGGGTAAAAAACAGGCCATCAATATTGTCATGTGTTGTGATGATTCAATTTGACGAAAATACTTTTTTGATGTAGTAACCATTGAATGGAAATACTTCATGAAAAACTGTGACTATGAAATTCACGGACGTTAATTTGTGTCCACCTGGAGGTCGGAAAGAACCTCAAGTATAGAAGTATAACAGCGCCATATTAACCCTCCCCTTACTGTGTTAAAAACAACCGTGAGCTCTGACGATATGTATTTTCTACATCATATGAAAATCATTTGAAAACCGGAAAATGTGATATTCCTAAATATTGCTTTGATTGACTATGGTTGAAGTTGAAATGTAAGTAAAGAGAAAAAATATTGCATTTAGACGATATAGCTCCAAAAAATTCAGCACACATGTGTAATTTAAATACACCGTGCACATCTGAATTGATTGCGAAGTCGTTTGTGCCCGTTTTTGTCTGTCTGCGCAGCCGTTCGCGCAGATGCATGACACGTGCGCGTGATTCTATCCCCGATAATTCCACAAATTATTTATTTTCATCACTACAAATGAACAACTTTACATTATTATAATTTTATAAAATACTTAACAATATTACGGAGGAATATTTTTTTTTTGAGTATATTTTATGTAGATATTTTTATTTTAATATGGATATTGTAGTAAATACTGACATCAGAATGATATAGCCCTTGCTGAGTGGTACCAAAAACCTCGATTCGCAATCTTTCGTCTCTTATTTCTGTTTGCTTGTCGTACATGTATGTGTCACCATATTGGCATTTTGGATTAGTTACGTGGATTTTTTTTTATTACATTTCAATTATTTATTTCCTTCAAAAACATTACAAAATATTTTACATTTTAATTCATTACTGAAGTATTTACAAATAAATGTTTACATATAAGTGTGGCCCTGTAAATGTATTCACACATTGAGTGTCAATGACCTGACACCCAGAACAAGCGTTAGGAGACTCAATGCAAATAGTTGACTTGTAACAACAAAAACCCTGTCATAAGTAAATCACGGTTGACCCACAAATAACACGGCATTATTGTCATAAAATCAAACTTCTAACATTTCGCCTTCATCAACACTAGCACTGAATCTGAAGCAATATTACACTAAATATGTCAATATTTTCACTCAAGTTGGTTTCAACCACAGTTCACTGCGATTCTTTCGTTTTACACGTATCCAAGGTTGAACGATGGTCTTTTCAGGCCACACTTCAGGCTCCAAACGAAACTCCAGCGAAGTCGCGATGACCCCGACATTGAAAGAAGTTGACAGCGTCCGTCTGCTGATAATCCTCCTGACGGTCATCCAAGAGGGATTGAATGCAGCGGTCTCTGCCAAGAAGCTCTGCAAGTCATCGGCTGTTGTATCCTGATGAAGACCCTTGGCGTAAAGATACGCCATCTTCACTCCGGCAACCTTCTTCGAAGAAGCTGCAGAACCGCGGATCACCCGATGTGCTGAACGCCTTTCCCCATCAGAAGAGGCGCTACTCATATCCGAGTGGTAAACTTCCCCGGAAAGATTGCTCGTGGGAAAGAGAGCGCATCCACGGAGAGAGAATTCAGGGCCTCCAGTTCCTCGAACTATGAGCTGGAGGACCTTCTTGGGAGCCCCACTCAGAACAGCAGGGGCTCCTTGCATAGCACATTCCGAGGATTCTTCTTCGGAAGCCTCATTTGAAGAAACGGCTTCACTGACGGCAGGTTCGGAGTCTCTGCTGCCACAGTTGAGCGATGGCGAAACTTGGCGAGGACTGGTAACAATTTTTTAAAGGTAGCCGGAATTTCTTTGCACTTCTTAGGCAAGCGCCTTCTGCGGAAAGACGGCAGACTTGTTGGGTTGGGTGGTGAGTCCACACCAACGGACGTCTGTGGATCTTCCTTCCCGCATCCAATAGCCTTTATAAGCCGCTCCAACAGCAATCGGTGCTCATCCATGTATCTGCACAATGTCGCATGAGCAACTGGAAGCCATCATGTAGGTAGGATGCCAAACACGTCCGCACTAGTCGAAAGTCGAGCGACGAATCGAACACTGGGGCACTGTTTGAAAGACTACGGCGCCGCACGGCAGGGAATTGTGTCCCGACGGCCGAGGTCGCATTATAGCCGGCCCAGCATGTTATGCCCTGGCGGAATAACATGCTGGGCCGGCTATATATCGTAAATATATATGTGCTTCAGAAAATATATGTGTGTTATTAATCTGCTCGTCATCCTGCCACCACGTGACTGATTAACTACATTTTTAAAGAAAGGATGATGTTTATACATTTCATCGTAAAGCAAGGGTTAACTTGTAGATTCTCTTATATATTGTAGTACGTACTCAGTCCGATAGAATAACACGCACCAATCCTGAGGGATTTCCCTGGCGTGTATCAGCATACCCTCTCGTACCCTCGCGTACCCAGCCTGGGAAGGAATACAAATTCCCCCGCCAAGCCAGGGAGCATTTCCAGGAAAGAGCCAAGCCATTCCTCTCAAAGAAGAGCCGAAAACCAGTCATCAGCATATAGTTTTCAACACCTTCACTTATTTATCGACGAGTACATCTAACGTATATGTTCCGTATCTAAAGCATTCAATTGCTAAATTTTTCATATTAAAATTGCTATTTCGCTTTTCCATTCAAAGTCATATTAACATCGATAGATATTTTTGAGTAATTTATTTTTATTTTATATTTTTAGAAGAAAAAGTACTAGTAATAGTACATGTACGAGCATTAACTATGTTCACCTTTGCTTCTTGACTGACTGGTATAGAAGGCAGCCTTTTTTTACCTTATTTCACAAAGTTAAGCCATCGCACTTCCAATATCCTACGCAGACATTTTTTTTTATCATTATGTAAGAGCACATACAGGACAATACCGACAGATAGTGATAGTAATTCTGAAGTCTCATCTGTGGAATAAGCGCTGCATGTGATCCACCAACGTTTTAGACTACAGCCCAAGATTCACGCATCATCCTTATTATTACAGCAGCTTACGTGGAATGGGTGGTTTTCACGGGACGACTTTCGTCTACCACCAATTTTAATTAATAGGCTATAACTGGCAATTTACGGGTGAGGATTCAAATTCACACCCAAAGGGGTATTTTAGAGACTAAAAAACGTTTTTTTTAATGTCTATCGGGGATCGAACCCGCGACCTTTGACTTTCAAAGCAAATGGTTTGGCCATTGAGCTATAATCGCCGGCATATATAATACAAATAATAAAAACAATATAAATAATCTAAAAGGACTTACGTGATGAACGACTCTTATAAAAGACCGATTAACATCACACAAAAATATGCCTCGAACACTAACAGCCCCTGTACCTTTAAGTCTTCGAGCTCTGTTTTGGAGGCTATCGGGAACTATGTATCTTCCCAGGTGGACCTTTGAACGCAGAGATATCTTGAAATGAGGCACGAGAACTAACAACACTGAATGTAGGAAATATGTGGTGACCATAGAAGAAAACAATTACTTGAAATAAGTTTATTTAAATGATGTTAAATAATAGATTCAAACAGTGTATTGTTTAACGCATTAGTTTAGTAGATAGAACGTATGATAAATGTTCTAGAAAAGAAGTAAAATGAGTGGAGTATGTTGTTCATGAAATTTATTGAGCATTTTGTCAAGTTAATGTCTTCAAATGGATAAAATCTAAATACAGTTGTTTAAGATTTCATGAATTGTCGCAATAATAGACAAATCACTTATATTTGTGCAACAAATTTATACTTAATATTATTACCAACCACGAGTAGACCTTAAGTGACTAAATTTTATTTAGCTTTGTGAATAAAACATGTGACGAATTTCAACATTTCAATGTATGCAAGAGCATGTGAAAAAATATATTTTTGAAAAAAAAATTAATTATGTAAATAACACCACAATATTTGCTTTGATCGATCTAGAAAATATTTGTTGTAGATAATTATTTTCAGATATTTCTTCTTTAGATCTTGAATAAAATATGAGACGATATTAATTTTTTCAATAAACACTTACAGTTTCAGACTAAATAGATTCAGACTAAACGAAATTCCTTAATTTAAGATCCAATCTTTAAAATCCAACTAAATAAAATTAAATACATGTTCAAAATTAAGTTATAATTACTTTGATAGTATCAAGTGATGAGTATTAACCAAATTATTATAAATAAATCAATAAAATAAAATTATAACACAAAGGTTATAAACGTATTTGTCAATAAATTGATAAATATTAAATAATGATGTAAACAAGTTCTTTGAAGTGGTTTTAAGAAATAATTATTTTCTCAGTATTTAATTCAATTAATGGCTAGTAAATATTTTTGAATTATTCAGTAGTAAACACAAAAAAATATATGTAAAAATAATAAATTGCCAATAGAGAAATATAAATTGAGAGTAAATAATTAATTAATAGAAACTAATAAAAGGTAACGTTATATTAGTTTAGGTTAAATTTTAAATTTATATGCTAATTTTTCAATACTTTAAACATTAATTACTAGCAGTATTTAGAATATTACTGATAATTTAAATTTATAACTGATTAAATTCATACTGACACAGTGGATGTTGCCAAATTACGAGTATTTAATATATTGCCAGTTTATTTAGTAATTAAATATACATGCCGGCGGTCATAGCTCAATGGTAAAGCGTTTGCTTTGCAAGCCAAAGGTCGTGGGTTCGATCCCCGACGCAGATTAAAAAAAAATGGATTTTTAATCGATTTCTGAGCTCTAAAATACCCCGGTTGGTGTGAATTTGATCCATCACCCGTAAAATGTCAGTCATAGCCTATCAATTAAAATTGGTGGTAGACGAAAGTCGTCCCGTGAAGACCACCCATTCATAGTAGATTCCTGTAATAATAAAGGATGATGCGTGAATCTCGGGCTGTAGTCTATGACGTTGGCGGATCAACACTCCACATGCAGCGTTTAGCCATATACACCATGGTAAGCGTCATAGAATTCCACAGATGAGACTTCAAAAAATTACTATCACCATCTGTCGGCATTCTCCTGTATGTGTTTACATAAAAAAAAAAACATATACTATACATAAAATTCTTTAAACGAGTCAATTCATTCAGAAAAAATATCGGCAGGAGCGGGATGCCGACCGCGGACCATGGAACCAACCATTTTGCCCAGGTATTCATACCGCTCGGCCAGCGTGGCCATTTCTCCGCCTAAGCTGACTCGTGTTGGAACTTGTATTCATGTCATTGTTATCATCGTATAATAGATGTCTCTATCTAGAAACAACGGCAGTTTATTTAATTTACAGCCAATTCATTTAATTTACTGCTGAAACCTTGAATTAGTTACTGAAAAAATAAATACAGGACGTTTGAAAGTGTCTTATAAATTTACTTTTACATTCATTGAACGTTAGGATAAAGTATACACGAACGGAATGAATAACCACATATTATTGTGAAGTATTCGGTTACGTCACAAGATACCTTACACGGGGTTATATATTGATATTGCTTACTCCTAGTCTGTCCTAACCCAACTCAGTCCAAATTGCACTAATAATGTGAGGCATAGTTGTGTTGTTAGCATTTTTTTGAGAGATAAAGTTATGAGGAGTGTTTTTTTTGGGGATTTACTATGTATTCTCGGAGCTAATAGAAAAAAAATGTGAAAACATTTAAAAAAACAACTCTGCACTCAATGATCCGCCAAATACATTTTCATATCAAATTCATTATTAATTTATAAGATAATTCCGCCATCCGCATCCTGGATGCGGAGGGCGAGGATCGAGAAGGATGGAGACTCATGCGAAAGGCCTTAGTTTAACAGTGGACCAACACAAGATGTTGATGATGCGTATTTGGTTTTTAAATTAAAAGGTATATAAGATAATAACATCAGCATGATAAAGCCCTTGCTGACTGGTACTGAAAACCTCGATGTACAATCTTTCGTCTCTTATTTCTGTTTGCTTGTCGACATCCATGTGTCGCCATATTGGCATTTTGAACTAGTGACGGTGATCGTGACTTGTGGCGTATGTACTTGGTGGAGCTGCGGGAGGCAGAGTTGAAATTGGATGACGCGAAGAATATAGCAGCTGACAAAACTTTGTAGATGCAGTTTGTGAATGCCAGTTAAGGAGCAGACATGGTATGATAATGATGATGGTAATTAAATCGTAATATATAAGAACTATGAATTTTTAGAGACTTCGAACAGTAAGGCTTGGTAATCCCTAAGTGCCTGAAATGATCACTGCCTATAATCCCGTATCCCCTCCAAGCATTGTTTTTCTATCTTCACCAATATTTCTAACTACAAACTAATTATTCTTTTATCTGATCAATATGGTTGAGGTGAGCCACCTCTAAGAATCAGATGGGTCAAGTTTTAGAAGCATCAAGCTAATCATTTGATCAAATGAAGCATTTTATTATTCGATTCAATTCAATTCAATTTTTTTATTTCCTTCAATAATATTACAAAATATTTCTATTTTAATTCATTATTAAAGTAAAGTAATTACAAGTGTGGCATTGTAAATTTATTGACATATTTAGTGACAATGACCTCACACTCAGAACTAGCGTCAGGAGACTCAAGATAAATAGTTTGACTTGTAACAACAAAAACCCTGTCATAAGTATATCATGATTAACTCACAAATAACAAGGCATTATTGTCACAAAATAAAATTATGTCACTAAATTGTCGAAAAATCAAGTACAGTGGTGCCTCACACAACGAACTTAATTCGTTCCAGGAGCAAGTTCGTTATGCGAAAAGTTCGTTATGTGAAACGCGTTTTCCCATAACAATACATGTTAAAAAAATAAATTCTGCTCGGCATTCTTTTCCAGAAAAAGACCCGTTTCATCGGCATTGAACACTTGTTGTGGGCAGTATCCTTCATCCATAATAAATTTTTGAAAATTAATAGAGAACTTTTCTGCTTCTTTTTTATCAGCACTGCCAGCCTCACCATGCATATTAACGCTGTGGATTCCATACCTTTTCTTAAATCTAAAAAACCACCCCCTGCTGGCTTTGAAATCTTCTTTATTATCTATATTATCTTGATTGCTGCTACTTCCAGGGATTTTTTTCTTTAGATCTTCATAAATTATCTTGGCCTTGTGACAGATAATATCTTCGGTGCTCAGTGACTAACGACTGCCTGCGCGGAAGGATGCAATAAATCGGCAGTGATCGTGTGAAGTGGGCGACTTCGTTGTGTGAAGCGAAGTTCGTTGTGTGAAGCGAAGTTCGTTGTATGAATCGTGAAATGAACGAAAAGGAAGTTCGTTGTGTGCAGCGTTCGCTGTGCGAGGCGTTCGTTATGCGAGGCACCACTGTATTTGAGGTTACATTTGTTTTCTTAACAAATTAATAGTTTTAAAATGTATAAATATCAACAAAATATTGCATAGGATGGATCGATTTAGAGCCGAAACATGTGCAATACGCATTGTTCCGGAACCGAGGTCGCTGTCCCGAAATGACGGCATCAGCTTAAATGGTGATGCCGGAATACCAAGGATCCGGCCCTGAGGATAAGTCCAAAGACCGTAGTTGAGTTGGTACTAATTTATTTGATAATATACCACTTTTTTATATCTTAGTCGACAACATGAGTAAGAGTTTATAAAATTAATATTAATACATTGAATTTCATACACCGCATAATATATTGAATTTCATACTTGCAGACTTCGGACCGGAGTATGCAAGACGAGGACACAAATGAGGGCCTGGCAGTTTTACAGCGGACCGACTGAATGTGACTGCAGCGTGGAGCAGACCCTGTCACACCTTCTGGAGTGTGCGCTGTGCCCGAATAGCTGCACCCAGGAAGACCTGATGATGGCCAGAAGTAACGCCATCGACGTCGCCCACTTCTGGGCAGACAGGATCTGACCCTGTTGTTTCCGACACGATTATATATATATATATACACACCGCATATTCCTCGATACCTGTTAATTTGGACGTTGATCCCTTCAATTTACATAGAGTGGCAAAATATTGTGATGGTCAATGCCGTGTGTCGTACCCGACTGTATGAATCGACAGATTTCATCTAAGATAGAGCGTTTGATTTTCATTATTACTTTAAAGACTTTTGGATGTTTAATACAAAATAATTATGTTCAAAATAACGTTTTGAACACAGATAATTCTGAAAAAAAATAAAATTGAATCTAAATTTTTAAATTGAAATTAATTCGAAAAATAATTTTGTACACGGTGCGATTTTTGCAAATAGGAAATTCATGAGTTCAAATAGCATGTCATGTTATCTGAAAGAATTTTTTTGTAACGTTATTATTCTCTTATCTATATGTTCAATGTCTCCTTTCACGTAGTAAGTACATTCCGCTAAAGCAATAAATAACCATTCCGATTTAAGATATAAGCAAAAAAAATATATTACTGTGTTTGGTTCTAACAAACATATCAGTTCAGGCTATCACCTCTTTAATGGATTCTTATGTAAAAAAAACATGAATTATTCTCGAGGTGATTTGGACATTTCCACTTTGCTTTTAAAATCGTCTACAAAAGGTTTAATTTAAAACAAGCCCAAAATGTCACATGGAATTGACGTTTGCTTTAACAAAACGTCGTATACATCTGATTACTTTTTTCAAAGTAATAAATTAACATCCCTTTACTTTCGTATCGGTTGTCGGCATATGCAGTCAAAGATTCCCCGACCGTTGACATCGGTTGATGTAATATATCGTTTTGCTACTTTCAGTACTCATTGTGACATATACGGTAGGAAATTGGAAGTGCAGTCATTCAGTTTATCAATCTACAGTTTTATTTACAGGAATCTGGAAAGCATGTAAATAAATATCGTTAGGTTTGGTCACAGGAGCGATTTTTCTGTACACCACATGTGTCCATACCACCACATGTACGGATTTACATAATGAACATTTGTTAAATATAATAGTTTTTTATGCATCATCTGGTAGTTAAAGGATAGAAGAATCAATTTGATATATAAAAATAGGTCAGATAAATACATTTCTACTTCAAATACTAGTTTTAAGCAAAAAAAACAATGATTTTAAGAATTCACGCCGTATTGACAGTTAATTTTTATTCCACCGAGCCGTAACGAAAGGGTTAAGGAAGAGACTTAACGTCGTCGGGATTGTTATTTTAACGCGTGGTGGAGGAATGAGGAGCAGATAATTATTTCAGAGACTTTGAGCACATTGACATATATTTAATTGCAAGTCAAAAATTGACAATTATTAGTATTCGGCTCCGGCTATGAATAATCAACGATCTACCTTCGTTGAAGGCCGAGCCAAACTGAGACGGAACGCTTATATAAAAAATTAAGTCTAAGATTAAATTAACTATGAGACAGGTGCCGCTTTGTTTGTTTTGACAAGTCCTGTATTGTAGAGCACCGTAGTTCGCCAAGAGGCCACTATGTTAATTTAGGCCTTGTGTTGTCATGACTTTCAGTGGATTTAATTGGAGTCTGTCCGGAACTTATGCGGAACGCAGAATGTTTCGTCCTGGGCAGATGACCGAAGTTTGTCAGTTCTCGTCAGACAAGCTTGTATAAAATTTCAGTCCAAGTTATAGATTTAAGTAACTTTAAGACGCGGCGTTCACTGTTATTTGATTCTGACAGCCGTTACCTGTCATGTGAGAGCAGATAGTTCGCCAAGTGACCGATATGTGGTTTTGGCACCGTCAGGTATATCTCATTCATTGCTTGTGGCTAAGGCAGAATACTGAAGTTTTTCAATCTTTTTTTATTTAATCAAATATAATAGGATACATTTAAGATTTTTTATGTTTTTTTTTTTTTTTATTTTTATTTTTTATTTTTGAATATTCGTTTCACGCCACTTAAAGGTAGATCTTGTGTGTGGCGTGGGATTCATCTTTGATTTAAGTGTTGTATTATTTATATTATTATTTTTTACATTTTTACATAATATTTTTTTTAGAATATAAAATAATATCATTAAAATTTATAAATTTTTTATAATCAGGCAAGAATACATATGATTTTTTAATCTCGACCCATCTTTTATTTAATATAAAGGTCAATGTGCCTCTCGACTAGGTCTTTGCATTGTAACCTGCTCATCATCCATCCATCCACGCGTCCCGATTACGATCACGCTAAAGCGGAGTCACTTTATTAAACGGGCGATGTAAGTATCTTAGAATGCCTCGTAAATGTTTTATAAATCTCTCTGTTTTACTATATGATCACAAAAAATAAAACAAGTATATTTTTTAATGGTAGAAAATTGCGTTTCAGACGTTTTGTAAGGTAGGCGTCGAACGTCGCCATGTCAGTACCGGCGTCCGAAAAAGGGTGACCGTAATTCAGTATGAATAAATTAAGGAAATATTTGCAGGAAGGGAAGCAAACATTTTAAATGAATTAACTTCATACGATAAGTTGAAAAACAAGCCGCGTATGTAATTGACAAATTATATGCAAATATTTTTTTGTACAGAGTTCATGGTTAAAGAGTTCAGACTCACAAAAATATTATTTAGATAGAATTATGTTCTAATATTATTTATCTCTATATAGCCAGCGTTTTATACAGATAATAAACTAGGATACCACCTTATAAATAACAAAGATACTAATGATAAACGCAATAATTCTGGAATATATAAATTAAATTGCCAAGATTGTGAATCTTTTTATATTGGAAGAACGTCAAGAAATTTTAATATTAAAATTAAGGAACATTTAAGGTGCCTAAAAAGCACTTATTTTTCTGAATTCGCAAACCACCTCATAGAAAATAATCATTCGTTCAACTTAGAAAAAGGATTAAACATATTACATGTAGAAAATAAAACCGTTAAATTAAATAATTTAGAATACTTAGAAATTTATAAAGCCATTAATAAGAAAGACGATATAATTAATAACCAACTAAATACCTTAATTAATTCACCAATTTTAAAATTGTTTCCGTTAAATAAATAAATAAGTATAAAAATTGTATATACTACATATAATAATAATATTAATACTAATAAAAATAAAATGAATAAAAATAAATAAAAATAAATTTATACCTAAACCACTTTTATGTATTTATCTCTTCCTTCATCCTTGCAACACTACCTATCTCCCTCTCCTTTCCTGATAGACACCCCCACCCCCTCCCCCTACATAAATGGGATACACCACTTATAAGTACAACGCAGCTCAGTTATCTCTTAACTAGAGAAGGATTGAGAAAGACTACGAGTTAGTCGAAACTGCAGTTTCCTAATAGAGAACTTTTGTTACGTGATCCATGTGAAAACAAGGTAAATAAATAAATAAATATTTATAATTTATTATGGATCTCAAAGTGAATGCTCAAAACATTGAAAATAATATGGCGTTTGCAAATGCCGTGTAATATTATTTAATTAAAACTAACATTATTAGATGTGCATGTCAGGCGAGCGAACAAAAATAAGAGTCAAAAGATTGATTTTCAAGGCTTTACGGCAGGCATGGGCAACCTTTCCTAGGTCTGGGGCCACATTATCATTCTGTCTCCGTGTCAAGGGCCGGACCAAATTATTAACTATATTAAGGTAATATTAAATTAAATAAAACACATTGCTACTTCTTGCATATTTTATTTATTTATATAATGAACGACATTAATTGCTTATAAAATTTAATGTGACGATTGACTTTGTACTTGAATTACGAGACTATCAATATTGGCGTTGATATTGCTTAATGATAATCTCATCGAATTTTCGAGATTTTCATCTGTTATCCTCGTTCGAATTTTCGATTTGGTGTACTTCATCCTCGAAAAAATTGTTCGCATGTATACGTGCTGCCAAAAAGACAAATGATGTTTCTTGCAAATCTACGTAAGTTTGTATAATTTTCTTCCACCAAATATAATTTATAAAAATCCGTCAAAGTAACTTTGTCAAATTGTGATTTTAGCGCTAAATCCCCTGAAGCTCAATAAGTTCCATCTGTAAATTTGCTGGCACATTATTTACATCAGCATCCATCGGACGAGCAAATATAGCGAATGTTGAGTCTTTGTTTTGGAAGTCGGCAAACCTCGTATCAAATTGCTCTATTAGTGCCTTCAGTTCATCTCCATAAGAATTATATGTGATGTTTGTATGCCTTGATAGATTAGGAAAATGGTAACAATTTTTACCTCTTATCTGATTTTTCAAAAATCTAAGTGTTACGTACGTCTCACGCTGAAAACGACAGCTGTTGATAGTTATGTGTTATTTGTAAATGTGTTATTTGTAATGATATAGGAATTCGATGGTTTATTATACTTTGCATCCCACGAGTATTATCGGGCGGACCTTCAATAAAGAAACAGTCCGTGAGCCCCGACCGATTGTTAGAAAGGGGGCCATAAATATTAAATATTCAGAAAGTGTTCCTTTGTTTAGTAAAGCGTGCGAACGAGCCTGGGATACGTTTCAGTTTTTAGCCATAAAACATAAACCGATGTTATGGCTAGGATTACCTATCTCCAGGAACGATTCATAATAAAAACCCTAAGAAAGGAATACAGACTCGTGCGAACGTGACTATTCTCACGGCCGCAAAAAGTAGGTACCAGAAAATTAATGTATAAAAAGCACCGACTTGAACGTTAAATAAATCAGTTTAGACTTGAACACTCTTGCGTTTCATTTCTACCTCACCCTCCTGTAAAGCCACCGCGCCGGCTGCCTGGAATCTGGAGAAATGAGGCTGTCCGCCCACTTCAGATTGATGGCGTAACTAGTTACCTTACAAGTAACTGGGAGAAGATGGTCTAGTGAAGAGCAGAAAACCGATACACGCCCGTAGAGCGGATCGTCAGCGGAACTGGAAGCTGTCGTCTACATTTGGTCCTTCGAGCCGGATTCTGCCTTCGTGAAGAAGATCATCTCCTGACCTGATCATGCCTGCCAATCGATCACCGATTGCAACGCGATCAGGAAGCAACCGTGGAACTAACATGGAGGAGGACGACGCCCGATCAGAATCGGGGGGGAGTCAATGAGGTCCGTGGACTCCAGAGAGGCGCGCCGTGGCTGACCAGTCGCTGAACGCTCTCACCATGATGGCCCATAGCTCGTCGCAGCCGTGACGACAAGCAGCGCAAATCGTCACAGCCGTGACGACAAGCAGCGCGCGCAAACCAACGCAGCCGTGACGACAAGCAGCGCGCAAACCAACGCAGCCATCGCAAGCTTGGCCGCCAGCCTACAAGTTCAGCAGACCACGGAGCCCTGCCCAGTATTACGAAGCGGGACTGCCGTGCGGCCCGCAGTACGGGCGAAGCAACTCACGCCCCGATGCAGCAGCCCGCCACGCCGAGGTCTGTGCAAGTCATACGGGAGCCTGAGGAGGACCACTACCGTGCAGCCTGCAGCGCCGGTGAGTCAGTCCCGCCCGCACATGAAGCGGACCGCCGTGCGGCCCGCAGTACGGGCGAAGCAAATCACGCCCCGATGCAGCAGCCCGCTTACGAGAGTGGGTGAGGCAGGAGCCAGCCGCGCAAGAACAGCTGAGCTCCATGACTGGTCGTGAAGAGCGCGCGGGGCATATGGCTGCCGCGGTTCGAGAGCGCCCAGCGCCGTGTCGGTCGGGCGCGGGAAGCCGAGGCCGAGCAGCCCGCTTACGAGTGGGTGAGGCAGAGCCAGCCGCGCAAGAACAGCTCCATGACTGGCCGTGAAGAGCGCGGGGCATATGGCTGCCGTGGTTCGAGCGCCCAGCGCCGTGTCGGTCGGGCGCGGAAGCCGAGGCCAGACGGCACACAAATGAGTGGGTGTGAAACAATCGTGTCCCCCAGTGGACCACCAGAAACCCCCTCAGCGACGACGGACCAAGCCGCAATGCTTGCAGCCGTTTTAAAGGTGTTAAACAGAGAAGGCGAGTCAGCAGGGACCTCCGGTACGCGGCACTACGGGAACGATCCTAAGCTGGCCACACTTATTGCCAAGACCAACCTGAAGGACCTACCCCAACCCGGTGGTGACCCCATGGACTGGCTGATATTTAAAAGCGCCTTCGAGGACACCACGACCGCATACGACCTCTCTCACCGAGAAAACCTCGGCCGTATACGGAGCGCGTTGACAGGGAAAGCCAGGCGAGCGGTGGAAAGCCTACTAATAAACCCGAAAAACGTACCGGAGATTATGACGGCACTCGAAAAGAACTTCGGAAACCCAGAGCTCGTAGTGAACAGGCTGATGGAGCAGATCAAGAGGTTACCGAAGCTTCACATGACTCTATTGCCCCGAATGCACTCATAGTGACCGAGTTTTCGACGCAGGTGTCAAACATCGTCACGACCATGGAGCACTACGACTGTGACCTGCACCCTGCTGCTCCGAAACTCCTGTCCGAGATGGTGCTGAAGCTACCCCCAGCCTTGATGTGGCATTGGGTGATTATGCGGGACAACCATACGAGGAGCACCCCGGAGAGACTTCGCGCGATTCCTGCAGGACATCACCGACGGATTGCCCCTGAAGGTGCACCCCGGTGCAAATCGAGCCAACATCTCGAACCGAGAAGAGGAACGCTCCGAAACAAGTGTTCATGACGGAAAAAGTTCCAGAGAGAGTGAACTGCGTGATGTGCGACGGGCCACACCAGATTGGCTCTTGCGCAAGTTTCATGAATCTGGAGCAGCCGGAAAAGTGGAACATTGTGCGCCGACGGAATCTGTGTCAGTCGTGCCTGAACGAGCGCTGCCACAGCACGGTATGCCGCGCAAAATGCGGCAAGGATGGCTGCCAAGGCAGACATCACCGGACATTGCATCAACCGCGGGCACCACATACTCCGACAGCAGCCCCTGAACGTAAGGTACTTCATGCGTCGAATCGAGAAGACGCAGTGACCCTTAAGGTCCTGCCGGTGAAGTTGAGTGGGCCCAAAGGGTCAGTGAACACGTACGCCCCTCCTGGACGAAGGCTCGACTGTGACACTTGTCGAACAGGAAGTGGCCGCCGCCATCGGAGCATATGGCCCGCGTGCTGGACTACGCATAGCGGGCGCGGCAGGCATTAGTGTAAACGAAAGTGGTTCGAGACGAGTGAGGCTGACGATAGCCGGGGGACGCGAGCACGTTCGAAGCGGTCGCGTACACCATTAAGAGACTTAATCTAGAGACCCACGTGTGCGCGACGAGTGAAAACAGTACAAAATACAGAACGATCAATGTGCGACCTCAACTGCTGATCGGCCTGGACAATGCGCAGTTGATCGTACCGCCCGGAGGCGCGAACGGAAAGTGGTCCGCGGACGGAATGATCGTGAGCGACACGCCGCTAGGTCGCGTCACGTTCGGAGGCAGCCCGGCCATTACGCAAGCTAGCGAAAGCTCGAAGCCTCAAGAAGCCGATGGACGGAGAAGCGACCACGGTGAGCCGAAGACGGTCATGGTGAGCCTCAAGAAGCCGTGCCGAGACGACGCGCTGGAGGCCCTCGTAAAACCAATTTCGCGCTTGAGACAGTAGGAGTCTCGGCGACGCCACGAGTCAATGCAGCCGACAAACGGGCACTCGAGATCATGAACGCCACGACGAAGCAGCTTTCTACCGGGAGGTGGGAAACGGGACTACTAGGAGAGGATGCCTCAACGCTCCCGGACAACAGGAAAGCCGCCGAGAAACGTTTCAACTCGCTGATGCGAAAATTGATTAAAAGATCCAATGCTAGGTGAGGCGTACCGAGCCAAGATGGCGGAGTATGAAATCAAAGGATATGCTATCGAATTGCCGCGAGCTCAGGAATCGCTGGAGTACCCGCGAAAATGGTACTTGCCACATTTCGCCGTGCGAAACCCGAATAAACCCGGCAAGATCAGAATAGTCTTCGACGCGGCGAGCCGTCATCGCGGCGTATGTCTGAACGACCAGCTGCTAACTGGGCCAGATCTGCTAACGTCCTTGGTGGGCGGGATCCAGCGTTTCGAGAAGGCGCGGCATAGCCCTCGCCGCCGACATAAAGGAGATGTTTTACGCATCCAGATGAAGCCCAGCGATCAGATGTCTCAGTTGTTCTTGGCGCCGCGCGCGCCGGCGAAGAGATCACGACATTCGCCTTGACGTCGATGAGTTTCGGGGCGACGTGCTCCCCGAGCAGCGCGCATTTTGTTCGCAATCAAGTGGCGGCCGCGGGCGCAGAAATTCTACTTGGGCGGCGCGCGCGATAGCCGAAAAGCTGTATATGGACGACTACCTGGATGCTGTAGATACGCCGGAAGAGGCGGTCGAGATGTTGAGGAACGTCACGGCCCTCCTGAGATCGGGGGGTTCGAATTAACCGGTTGGGCCTCCAACAATAATAACGTGTTGAGCTCGGTCAAGAGCGAAGATCGGGCCAAGTCGACCATTATAATCGGGGACTCGGCCGTAACGGAACGCGTTCTAGGTGTCCACTGGGACCCACGCACAGACTTGTTTATGTTCCGATACGAAGGCGAAGGAAAAGGGGCGCCTGATTGGCCGACGAAGCGACAGTTACTAAGCGAGGTGATGAAGGTATTCGACCCGATGGGGTTCATTGCGTGCATAACCATCAGAGGGCGGATACTTCTACAAGCGGTATGGCGCTCCAACATTGGTTGGGATGATGCGCTACGGGAAGAACACGCGGTCAAATGGGCCGAACTGAAATCACTAATGGAGCAAAATGATTGCGCAATCCCGAGATGCTGCATTAAGCGAAAGAAGGAAGAGGTCACGCTACACCTCTTCAGCGACGCCTCGAGTTGGCATGTTGTGCCGTGGCATATTTCGTACACAGAGCTGGCACGAGCTTCGTGATAGCCAAAACGAAGGTTGCTCCGCTCAAACCACTCTCGATTCCACGCCTCGAACTGCAGGGCGCCTTGCTCGCCGCGCGCTTGGCTGCGAGCATAAAGAGGGAAACGAGAGTAAAGATCGCCAACACCGTATACTGGACGGACTCTAGTACGGTCCTGTGTTGGCTACGCACCGATCCTCTGAAATACTCCACATTCGTGGCGAACCGACTGGGCGAGATCGATGAAATAGCCGGCACGAGCGGGTGGCGCTGGGTGCCAACAAAAATGAACCCAGCGGACGTCGGTACGCGCGACGCCCAGCCGCCAGACATGTCGCCCGACGGATTATGGCTGCGAGGACCAGACTTTCCTCTCACGGCCGGAGGCCGAATGGCCCCGAGAGAAGAAGACAGTTACGCCGGCTGACGACGTACTGGAGACTAAGCCGCCACGATACTTCGTGGGGCACTGCGTCGTCTTAGAGGGACTACCGACCGTATCGCGATTTTCGTCGTGGACGAAACTACTGAGGACAACCGCATGGGTTATGCGATTTGTCGATCGCTGTCGGAATCCCCTACGTAAAGATGAGCCGACCCGATGCCTGAAACCTGGAGGAGAGTTCGAGCTCCGAGCGGAAGAAATCGTCAACGCCGAGATGATATGGGTGCGTCTTTCCCAGAGACGCGCGTTCGGCGACGAAATGGAGATCCTGCGACGGGGGAGCTGCTCCCACCCGGCGGACGCCTGCGGGCGTTCTCGCCATATTTGGACGAAGAAGGCGTATTACACGACTAAACACACGCCTGCAGAGGACACAGGAAGAACCTCCGCCGGTGCTGGACGGCGGGGGACGAATACGTGAAGCTAATGTTGGCTCACCAACACGCGGCGACGGGACACCCCGGTGTGGAACGTACAGTAAGCGATCTCCGAATGAGATTCGTGGTGTTGAAGCTCCGTACCACTTTGCGGACCATTGTGAAAAGCTGCCGGTTGTGCAAGATAATGAAATGCACACCCGAGTCGCCGCTAATGGGGCAATTACCGCCGGCCAGACTAGCCCGTGGTGAGAGACCATTTAGCCACTGTGGTCTAGATTTCTTCGGGCCCATGACCGTGACGATTGGGAGGCGCCACGAGAGAAAAGATATGGCGCGCTCTTCACTTGCATGACAACGCGGGCGGTACACATCGAGCTGGCATGCTCACTTTCCGCGGATTCAGCCATAATGGCCATAAGACGAATGGCAGCGGCGCGCGGTCAGCCGAACGTGTTGTACTCCGACAATGGGACCAATTTCGTGGGCGCGGACCGCGAGATGAAGGCGGCAATCAAAAACTTGAGTCGAGATGCTAGCCTGCTGCAGTACACAGCGGGGAAAAGGATAGCGTGGAAATTTATCCCGCCATCGTCCCCGCACTTTGAGGCGCCTGGGAGCGATTGGTACGCTCAGTGAAGAGAGCCTTGGCCACACTCCAAGAGAGGTCTCCGAGGGAAGAGACGCTGTTGACCGTGCTCGCGGAAGCTGAGAACACGATTAACAGTCGACCGCTGACACGTCTCAGTCGACGTGGCAGACGAAGAACCTCTGACCCCGAATCACTTCCTGATAGGATCAGCTGGTGGCATGACGACCCTGGCACAGTACGACACGGAGGAGGAGAAGATGTGTCTCAAGAAACAATGGCGGGCGTCACAACAGATGGCAGATGCTTTCTGGCGTCGGTG
The DNA here is from genome assembly GCA_022606575.1 of Glossosoma conforme. Lineage (NCBI taxonomy): Eukaryota > Metazoa > Arthropoda > Insecta > Trichoptera > Glossosomatidae > Glossosoma > Glossosoma conforme. Next base: position 126,470 of record JAGTXR010000389.1, read on the forward strand.
GGTGCGGGAGTACTTACCAACGTTGGCGCGGCGCCCGAAGTGGAGGACCCCGACGGAGCCGATTCAGGAAGGAGACCTGGTACTCGTTGCGGATCCGAAGTTGCCGCGCAACACATGGCCACGGGGACGAGTAACGCGAGCGACTCCAGCAGCCGACGGGCAGGTTCGCGTGGTTCAGATAAAGACCGCAACAGGGACTTATACGCGGCCAGCGGCGAAGCTGGCGGTTTTCAACACAGAACGAGTCGAGACGTCCGAGGCAGGGTACAGCAGAGACTGCACGGTGGGAGTGTTACGTACGTCTCACGCTGAAAACGACAGCTGTTGATAGTTATGTGTTATTTGTAAATGTGTTATTTGTAATGATATAGGAATTCGATGGTTTATTATACTTTGCATCCCACGAGTATTATCGGGCGGACCTTCAATAAAGAAACAGTCCGTGAGCCCCGACCGATTGTTAGAAAGGGGGCCATAAATATTAAATAAGCCAAAAACGTCGCCCTTTGTTGGCCAGCGTGAGATGCGTCTATTCTCGAGAAGGTGTCATAAATATTAAATAAGCCAAAAAGTGTTCCTTTGTTGGCCAGCGTGAGATGCGTCTATTCTCGGGAAAATGTCATAAATATTAAATATTCAGAAAGTGTTCCTTTGTTTAGTAAAGCGTGCGAACGAGCCTGGGATACGTTTCAGTTTTAGCCATAAAAACATAAACCGATGTTATGGCTAGGATTACCTATCTCCAGGAACGATTCATAATAAAACCCTAAGAAAGGAATACAGACTCGTGCGAACGTGACTATTCTCACGGCCGCAAAAGTAGGTACCAGAAAATTAATGTATAAAAGCACCGACTTGAACGTTAAATAAATCAGTTTAGACTTGAACCTCTTGCGTTTCATTTCTACCTCCCACCCTCCTGTAAAGCCGCGCCGGCTGCCTGGAATCTGGAGAAATGAGGCTGTCCGCCCACTTCAGATTGATGGCGTAACTAGTTACCTTACAAGTAACTGGGAGAAGATGGTCTAGTGAAGAGCAGAAAACCGATACACGCCCGTAGAGCGGATCGTCAGCGGAACTGGAAGCTGTCGTCTACATCTAAGCTTATTACAAAAAACTTTGACATGGCTATGCAGTTCATGAACCAATTGTCCCTGTTTTTGTAGTTTTAAATTAAGATCATTTAGGTATCCTGTGACATCTACAAGGAATGCTAAATCACACACCCATTGATTATCTTTTATTTGGTTGATTGTGTTTCCTTTTATGTCCATAAAATCTGCAATGTCTTGTCTCAAATCATAGAATCGTTTCAACATGTTTCCTTTACTCAACCACCTTACTTCACAGTAATAAGACACATCTTCATAGTCTGAAAATAGGTCTTCCAAAAACACCTTAAACTGGCGCTGATTAAGTGCACGTGACTTAATAAAATTAATGCTTGCTACTACTACATCCATAACATTCTTGAATTTCATCGATTTTGCGCACAAATTTTGCTGGTGGATAATACAATGAAAATTTGTTAAATTTTCCGGCTGGATCTGTAATTCTATTGCTCTTTCATTAACAACTCCAATAAATCCTTTCCGTAAGCCAACCATTGCAGGGGCACCATCAGTACATATGCCAGATAGTGCACTCCATTTAATCCCCAAAGCTTTCGAAGACTATGTTGACTGCTTCAAATATATCTTCACCGGTAGTCGTTCCTTTAACGGCTCAAGAGCTAATAATTCTTCTGTGATTTTGAAGTCCACGTCAACTCTGATAAATATTGCTAATTGTGCTGTATCAGAGGCATCTGTGCTCTCATCCAAAGCAATTGAAAATGCTTCGAATCCAGTAATCACCTCTTTCAAACTTTTTTGATATCATCAGCCATCATTTCTATACGTCGGACAACAGTACGTCTCGACAAAGATATTCTCTCAAAGTCTTTTTCTTTTCAGGACAGATTATACTTGAAACGTCGAGCAGACACTCTTTAATAAATTCTCCTTCACCAAATGACTTAGAATGCTTTGCAATTTTTCCGCTTACAACAAAGCTGGCTTTAACATCGCTATCGTGCTGCGTTATTTGCTTTTTGAACATTTGTTGCTGGGTATCCAAGTTCTTCTTCAACTTCTGTATCATATCTTTTCGAATTTGTTCATTTATTTGTTGGTGATCCGCATGCCTCGAAGTAAAATGTCTCTTTAAGTTGAATTCTTTGTTGACGGATACGGACTCCTTACACAGCAAACATACGGGCATTCCTTTATTCAGGATAAAGAAATAATCCTCCGTCCACTTGTCTTGAAATTTTCGATACTCTGCATCAACTTTTTCTTTTTTCGACATAACCCCTGACATTGTCACAAATTTAAAAACAATATTCAGAACTGACAAGCAAAACTGTCTTCTACGCCAGAACGCACCAGTAAACAGAACAAACCAGACCAGAAGTCGCGTGAACACTAAATAAGAGGAATGCGGCGCGGAGGGGGACGGAATTAGTGTGCTGCACTCGGGATATTTCGTGCCTACGAACTTTGCCGAAACACAAACCATCGGATGCATTGCGATAATAATATATATTATTATATTATGTAGCGCGGAGGGGTGGGCCCCGCTCGTAATCCTTCGGTGCGTATACGAGCTTCCCGAATCACTGCAAGCGCCCGTGTCATCTGCATTATTTTAACTAATGTATTTCTCAATTACTTCGCCGAGATGAATCAGGGCCGGACAAAATAGCTCCGCGGGCCGGATCCGGCCCGCGGGCCGGCGGTTGCCCATCTATGCTTTACGGCATCAGCCTATAAGGGCTGTATCAAGCTGATATCAGTAGAAAGAAACGTTTTGAAATTTAATTTAAAATTATATATTTTTAATAGAATCGTGTTATTCGGGAAAATAAAAAGGTTTTTTTTTGCAATGAATGAAATATTTTATTATGATAAGAAATAATGTTCCTTCAGGTGAGTGTGTTGTGTGTGTGTGGAAACGATTTTTCTGCCGTAATGTAGAGTTTTTTTTTGCCACACTGTACAATACATTTACCTGAGTTTGGAAATGGGTTTTTTTTATATCAAAGGATGCTTTATAACCGAAAGCCTTCTATACACATTCGGCAATTCAAAATATATTTAATGTCGAAAATATTATTTTGTAAAGTGTGTTAAGGGCTGTCAACGCGAGCAATAGGAATTATGTCATTGCTCAATAATTAAAAAAATACACACCTACACTGGATATTTTTTTCTATAGTTGTCTCATTCAGTGAGCCATGTTACGAAGTTTCATGAAATGTTTTATAATATACGTTTAACATATAGTCAGAAGGATTATATTTATTAGTTCTGTAAAAATTTGTCTCTTTCCAAAAATAAAGCAGTCACCCAATCTGCACAACTCTTGTGGAAAGTTCTCTAAGCGATATTTATTTCAATTTTACAGAAATATTACAAATTAAAAAAAATTCAAATCGTTACTTAAGTATAATTAAGATTAATATACAAATATAGGAACTTATGATTATGTACTAAGAACAAAGCAATAAAGACAATCAACAGAAGGTCCCAATGCTCATCAAACATAAGACTCCAATAAATCATTCCTCCAAAGAAACTCGTTAAGTTCATGACTGAATCGGGCCTCTTTTACATGAAATATATCAACATCCGAGCCGATTAAGTTGAACAGTCTGATCCCTCTCCCAAGAGCATAGCGGTAATATCACAAAAACGGTGAAATCTGGAATTTTTAACCTGCGGCAGATACGGTCGGTAAAAAGATGCTTACCCAGAGACGCTACAAAGAGTTTAGTAAATGCGTTTATAGTCTCCAAAATGGACTACTGCAACGTACTGCACGCAGGCCAGCCAGCCAAACAATTAAATCGATTGCAGTCGTTAAAAAACGCAGCGGCACGACTAGTCTACAACGCGCCCAAATTCTGTCGAATTACTCCAATACTACACCAACTGCACTGGTTGAGAGTTTCGGCTAGAATCCAGTATAAATGATGCCTCTTAGTTTACAAGGCACTCAACGGAACTACACCGGGTTATCTGACAGAACTTATCAAGCCTTCAGAAATAAGCGCGCGTGGAGAGACACTCAGATCGGCTAGAGCAAATAGAAGCACCCTGCAGCTGACGGGAGGTAGTCCTAGCACGGTCTTTGGCAATCGGGCTTTCAGCTACGCTGCACCAATGGCCTGGAACTCGGAGGCATCCTTCAGAAGCAGACTCAAGACCCACCTTTTTACTCAGAGAGGCAAAGAAGCGCTTTTGGAATGATCATTCGGTCATAAAAGAGCGCTATACAAATACTAATATAATAATAATAATAATAGTCTCTGGCAGGTTAGTGTTACTCTTTGAGAGAGCGAACAATCTGTGCCTCCTTATTCTCAGATATTTATCGGGGACATACAGACTGATTTTCAACAAAATTTCAGGGCTTCTGAACACGCTACGCAACAGCCGGAAGAAATGCATACCTAAGCACAGATCACTTCTTGTCTTCAACTCAGTGTACCCCAACATACCCTGTATGAAGTAAGTTGGATACAGCCACGGATAGTATCCATACATTTTCATGTAGAGAGACCTCAGAATTTTCTTCTGTACCCTCTCCAACATGAGGCTATATTTCAACTCATGGGTTGCCCAAATGATAGACCCGCTCTCGAGTATGCTACGGACCAATGAGTAATATTGATATCAGATCGATATAGCCCTTGCAGGCTTCAATATACAATATTTCGTTTAATATTTTTGTTCGTTAATCGAACACGCATATGTCGCCATATTGCTTTTTTGACAGATATAGTTCTGTAGATCGCAATGGATGAATTTCGGCGCTGGGTGCTACTGACTACGAGCGCTCAGTAGCTAGCCGTCAGTCTGTGTCTGCTCGGTGCGTTAACAACACTTCATTGTTTGCCTCGAGCAGACTAAAAGTGTGTCAATTTTTAAATTAAATTATGTCAATGTGTTTTTTAAATTTTAACTAGAATATTTTTCAATAATCTAATCTTATTTTATTATTTAATTAAATACACATGCATCAAATTTTAAACCCATCAATTCATTCAGAAAACATATCGGCAGACGCAGGATTCGAACCACAAGCCTTGCAACATTTGTTCTATTCTACACACCGCGCAGTCCACTGTGTATTTAATTACTATGTCAATGTGCTTCTGAAAAAGTCTTTGTGTTGCTTATCTGCTCCTTATTCTTTCGCAACACGTTCTAATAACGATCCCGGTGACGTAAAATCCCACATTCATCGCTTAAAATTTCAAATTATGATTTTATTTTTCGTTCACAATTTTAGGCTTATTTAGTAGTTGCGTAGGAATAATGGTAATTCGTACGCAGCCTAAAGATTATAATATAACTTTAAATTGATGTCCTGTTGTGGCTTTGAGTTTGGTTTCTGGTTTATACGAAAATCCTTGTAGGACGTTAATTAACATGAAATATTATTTATGTACTCTGGCTTTGCAATACATAATTAGAGAGTGTGTATAACTTTGATGGTACTGGAAAATTTCAAATAAATATAACACAATGTGCTCATGGGAAATTACTTAATAAATAAATAATTACTTAAAAAGTAAAAAGGTTAAAAAGTATAGTCTGGGTCTTTAAGCTCCATGGATATAATCTAGGAAAACACCCAGACTGAAGTCACGTAGCAGCTTTCTGAGATCCACACAACCTCTCACATCCGGCCCTGAAAATGAGAGACTCCAGCTCTGGCAACAAGTCGCATCAGAGGATTTCATTACTCTAAAGGAAGGCCCCCCCAACTGGCAAGAACCTTGACTGGCGGACCTGGAAATCCCTGAACATATTAAGAACCGGAGTTGGTAGAACAAAGGACAACCTCGAGCGGTGGGGAATGCTTCGGCAGGGAGAGTCACTATTATTGTGTGACTGTGGACACCTGCAAACCGCCTAACACTTAAGAACCTGCTCCATGTGCCTAACAAGCTGCACATCTCGGGACCTAATGCTGGGAAACATACAAGTTATCAATGTTGCCAGATACTGGAATAATTTGACGTCGCTGACACAAAGAAGAAGAAGATCTAGAAAAATGCCGTTTATGTATGGTATGTACTCTCACCGTAAGCTAATGCAGCCTTATAATAGATTTCTTAAACAAATATCTGCGTAGAGTACTGGGAGTAAATGGTTTGACTTTGCGAGTAATGACGAGGTGAGATAGTGGACAAGAAAGCCTTTCATACTACAGTCTGTCTAAAATCAAAGGAGGGTATGTACTAGGGATGCCGTAGGAGAGCATTAACTACACCAGTCTTTTATTCTTGTGCCGTCGTGGAGGGCCATCGGGAACTATTCATATAATGTATTAGGCGGAGCTTCGGAAGGCAGAGCTGACATGGGATGATGCGAGGTCCAAGGCGTCTACCACCAATTTAAATAAGTAGGCTATGACTCGCATTTTACGGGTGAGCGATCAAATCTACACCAATCGGGAGTATGTATAGTGCTTAAAAGACGTTCCAGCATTCCGATTTTGTAAGCGAGATAGATACTAATACCGCCTTTAATGAGGAAGTACGACTTCGCTTCGCTGGTATCATTATCAGTACACGTGGTGGACAGATGAGGAGCAGATGCGCAACACACAGACTTTTTCAGAAGCACATATATTTTCGATAAACTTAACAAAATTTCGGCCCGGATGGCGTTACATGTTTTCAAGCATCTGGCCAATCACAACATGCTACTGGTCGTGGTCGGTGGACAACTGACTACTCGCCACCGGGTGCCCTTGAACGATGACAATCAGCGCCGCAAGTGGCAATCTACAGAAACTAATGGCGCACCAACGACAGACAGCCATGAACAATACTAATGAAAGACCCGTGACCGGATCAAAAAACCAATATGGCGACACATACATGTCTTACAAGTGAATAAAAAGAGACGAAAGATCGCATATCGAAGTTTTCGGCACCAGCATACAAGGGATATATCAAGCTGATGTCAATACAAACGGCATTTATAAAATATGAAAACTGTTATTTCATATTAAGGCCTAAGAAACATTTCATACACCGAAAAACTTTCTACGACTGTGAAATTCAAACGTTTAAGTTTATTTACGGTAAGGTTTTCCTAATTTGTTTAAGCCTCCCCAGCCACCAAATTGAGTTTTAAAAAGTACCCGCTAACGAGGTCAAAAAATACAAGTTTTATTCTTCGTTCTTTTTTTCATTACCGACGTAAAGTTTTACTACATTAAGATGAAAGGGGAAACTGGCCCAAGTGAAGGGTATGCTGTTAATTTAGTAAGATATATCCTGGTTAAGGCGGGCAGTAACTTTTGTTTATCCAAGCAAGTAGAGTTAAATAAGTTGGAAGTAGTCTGAATGACTTTGGGAGACGAAAGTGCTAACCAAAAAGCTACTTCCTGTTTATCATTTCAACCGTTCTCCTTGGCATATTAAGTTAGAACTATTGCTGATAATAGTATTGCTTACTCTATTGTATGTGGTCAATGAATATTCTTACTGGATACCGTTGTTTAGAGATTATCGTTTTCAATGTCATCATCATCATCATCATCAGCCTGTGTCCGTCCACTGTTGAACGTAGGCCTCCCGCATGAGTCTTTGTGCTTTCATTCGGGGTTGTTGGCTTAAAACGCCACGCTTGCCAGGCGGCTTGGCGAGTTTATGGCCGGTTTACACCGTGCCTAGTTGAAGCTGGGAGAGTTCTTTTGATAACTCTCTCAGCCCTCCTTTCTCCCGTCAGTTCATCACGTCATATCGCCAAAGGGAAGCGCACCTACCGACTGCTATTAAAACAGCAGTTTATAGCCTCTCACAACCAACTCCACTCCCACCTGTACGTGGTGAGCCCTACATAGTCATGTCACATCAAGATTGCGTTTTCAATGTAGGGTGTAATAAATAAGTTCTAATTCATGTTTGATATTATCAATCAACCGCTTATTTGTATGAAGTAGAACATGTTTTCAACCTTCAATACTGTTTAGATATTAAGCTTACTATAATTACTTACTGATATTAAATTACCCGTGACATTATCACATCTATGTTCGGAATGTCCGTGTATTTCTAACACGCATAACAATTCTTTCTCAGCAATCCTCAGATCACAACACATTCACCACACCAATTATTGTATTTCGAAATATTTAATATAATACATGTACAGTCAAGCTCAGACAAGTTCATATGGTTAAGTGGCAATGCTTTTGCTCTCCAGACTAAAGGTCGTGGGTATGTTCACCGACGGAGATTAAAAAAAACGACTTTTAACTATATGTGTAATATATGGAACTCGCAGCTATATACGATCAAAGTAAAAATTCTGACTATGCAGCACATGTATCATCCGCTTGTTATATGAATATGAATTTCGTTATCACACCTAAAGCCAATGCAGCCGTATAATCGGTTTTGAAAACATAGGCACGCATAGAACACTTGTTGTAAAATCGTTTGATTTTGTATGGAATTTTTATGAAATCATATGCAGGAGAGTACGACTACTAAAGAATAGTGCACTCTATGTTCTTCAGCCAGGACCGCTGAACGTTCCATGCGGAAAGTTTTTGTTATGTTTGTGTGTGGCTTGGTAAGATTGTAAGTGTATATTTATCTGTTTCTTTAAGATATTAAGATTATTTGAATGAGGTAACACAGACGCTGGAAAATAATTCCAGAACTTATCAATGGAATTTGGAAAGCTACTTTGGAAATAGTCAATAATGTATATTCTAAACGCAACTGTTGTTCGATCGCCATTGGTACATTGGTTGATACAGAAAAGCACAATGCTGATGGTCAGTATCAATACTGTCATAATGGTAATTAACGTCATAATAGTATTAATGTTAGGTGTACTTGTGATCAATCAAGCAAGCGGATTTAGAAAGCCCAATCTGATTGATTGGCGTTCTAAGTCCATAGCCAAATTGTCTTTATTGGTAGTTCACATGACATATTACACAACCAAGATTTTAAAACAGAAATTTTACTTTAAAAGAATTTTAAATACAAAAATATATTCCTAAGATGAGTGTAATCTTAAAACTAATGCGTTTAACCAGTGCATCCTCCTTGTGTTAACTTACGGCGCAGAGACGTGGAATCTAACAGCAAGTCTAACCCATAAAATAAAGGTCACTCAGCGTGCTATGGAGAGATACATGCTCGGAGTGTCACTAAAAGATAGAATCCGAAACGAGGATATCAGCAGAAAAACTCAAGTAGTGGAGGCTACCCAATGAATAGGCACACTCAAGTGGCAATGGGCAGGACACATTTGATGAAGATAAGACGGTCTATGTGGAAGAAAAGTATTGGAGTGGCGCCCAAGAACTAGCAAACGAAGCATTGGCCGACCCCCCGCAAGATGGACTGACGACATAAGAAGAATAGTGGGAGTGACGTGTATGCAGAAGGCAGAGGATCGAAGAGGATGTGGAGACTCATGCGTGAGGGTTACGTTCAGCAGTGGACTAACACAGGCTGATGATGAGAGCGTAATCAGTCTAGGAATAACATTTTAAAACAGAGAAATCTAATTTGGTTACAGACTCAATTTTATTTTTTGCAATAGTGTTGATTGTAATCTTCTGATTATTCGGATTCGGATTGGAAATCCTACGTTGGGATTAGTCTGTGAAAAAGTATAAAGAAAAAAAAAAACATTAATAGTTGTTATTTTGCTAATTCTGTTACTCTGTAATTTGGCAGATTTGAAGATAATTAAATTTTGTAATGATTAGATTTTCAATTTGTATTTTAAAATGTAGGTCACAATCAGTCAGTTAAAAGTCTTAAGTGTTGTTTTGGGAGGCTTTAATAGGAAGCAGCTATTGTACCAAGGTATTTTTGGGTGTTTTTATTATCGGCTTTTAAAGGAAGACAAATAATAAACCTGATGTTTTTTAAATATAAAATAACCTTATATGAACATAGAAATACTTTTAAATTGAAAATTGATTAATGTTCAAGTATATTTTAATACAAACATGAAGTGTATTGTGACATGAACGTGTAAAATTATCAATAAATATTACGTGAACTGAAAGTGAAAAGTTTCTATATTCAATTCCAATTAATCAATATTCATATTAACATCCTCCTCTCTAAGTTGACGTTATTCAATCGCGTGGTGGCAGGATGAGGAGCAGATTAACAACACAAATATTTTTTCTGAAGCACATTGACGTATATATTTCGATAAATTTACAAACTTCTGGCTCGGACCTACTCACAGCATTCAGGCCGGGCCAATCACAATACGACCTCACCGCCGTCGGCACACAATTGACTGCTGCGCGACGTGGTCGGTGATATCCAGCGCCGCAACTAGCTATCTACATATTCAATGGCGCACCAATTGCAGCAGCCATGTGCATACTAACGTCACACCCGTGACCAAAATTGCCAATATGGCGACACATACATGTACGACAAGCGAACAGAAATAAGAGACGAAATATTGTATATCGAGGTTTTCGGTACCAGTCAGCAAGGGCTATATCATGCTGATATCAATATTTATAACTTACGTACTACTTATTTATACTTATTATTTATTTATTTATTTATTACTTATTATTATTTATTCAATATGTGAATATATAAACATACGTATGCTCATTTTGTACTCAGCGTAGATCCACGGCCATTTGTTTTGCTTAACAAAAGATGTTTGCTGTGAATTTGTACGTACGTATAAATTCTTGAATATTGGTACGGATCTTCAGTGATCTATTAATATTATAGTACTGAAATATATTCTAAAAATCCACTAAAAACATTTCAATTGATAGATTAGCGTAATTTGGTAAAATTGGAAACCAGGCTTAAAGGTATAAATTAAAATAAAACTTACCTGTCATTCCAATGGCTGTGTTTATTGTGCGTCGAGTACGTGTCAAAGATGTAGTTCAACATGGGCGAATCTGTTCTTCCTTGTCGTTGAGATGAACTCCTGTTTCTCGATGCACTATTAGAAAACAGAACGCTGGAATTCAGCTTTCCAGCATGATCGCCACCTCTTCCACCATCTTTCCTCATTCCAGGCAAACTGTCCACCATAACATCCACGGAGCCGAGACTAGACATCTGCGAATCATTCTTAGACAACACCAAGTTTTCCACTTCCAAAGATGAACGAGAAACATTCTGTAAATTTGTCTCTAGCACTTGATTCAGCATCTTTAACTCACCAGGTGTATAACTATTATTTGAAGTATTGTTTTCTTTTTTTGATGTATTATTTTGATCACTTCTCACTTGTCGTAACAATTCAGTGCTGCCATTGTAATGGTGGCGAATAAAGTATTCGCAATTGCGACAGTCACTGTTTGTATGTTCTATTTTTTGTCTGTAAGGTTTAAGTTATGATATGTTGTTGCGTTTATTGTTGCACTGTTGTGATGAGTTTCGTTAGTGATGGGTTTTGTTGGTTTAGTTTGATGATGATGATTTGCAGGCGTTGAAGGTTGCGAGGGTCTATCCGCTGCTTTCTGCTGAGGATGGATTGATGGAAGAACTTCTGGTGCAGCTGGTGAACCTGGTAGTCCTCTGTCATCTTCTATGAACGAGGTCCAAGTAGTTGGAACTGCAACAAAATGATTAATAATTAAATAATGTATAAGTATTTCATATTTATCTAATTGCGCTTTAAAACCAACTGGTCTAGAGAGTGTCAGGTTAGTTTTTTCAATTTTTAGGCTTCTGCTCTGAAGAATACATGCATAGCTGTTTATACGTGGAACTTCGAGTGTAGGAGACGAAGTATGGATATTAGCAACTTACAGAATTGAATGGCGGTGGCAATGTATGGCAACCATATGATCAAGATACGAAACGGATGTGGAAAGAAAAATATGTTTGCCTTAGTTACTGAAAGTTCTAGGTGAAACTGTATTATTGTATTTGAATTTTAAGCATAAAAATAAACATCTGATAATGAAATCAATTATATAAGTATGAGTTATACATTAAACATATATACTCGTAGATATTTTTTTGTATATATTCATGCTTACACAACTTGATTTCGGACATACCTGTATAGTCGTTGTAAATTAGCTTAAAATGTCTCAAACATTTAACTTTTTTTACGTTTTTTATATCGAATCCCTAGCATATATCAATCTTAAACTGCCACTTTTTAGTTCTGTAAGCAACTGTAGGTATACTTTCTGCCGATTTAGAACAACCCACAGTTTTCGACAACTGTCAAGATGAGTGCCCGGAAGCTGAAAAAAATGTATTTGTAATATCAGAGTAAAATTTATGTCGTTTTTTTTACGAATACCTTAAAATATATCGATTAGTTAATACATTTTATCATTTCATTTAATTTACAATATATAAAACAGATGACTCCACGAAATTACTTTGACAAACAAATTCGCGGAGCTCATGTCTGAACTAAGCTTCTCTCGTGTGGAATATATCAACATTCGTGGCGATGGGTTGAACAGTCTGATCACTCTCCCAAGAGGCAAAATCTCTAGCAGGTTAGTATTTATTTTAAGGAGAACGAAAATCTGTGCCTCCTTATACTCAGATAATTGTCAGGGACAAACAAAAAGATTTCGAACACAATATCAGGATTTCTGAACACGCCACGTACAAGCCGAAAGAAATGCAACGTATTTTAAAAATATTCATATTATTTTATAGTAATTTTAATTAGTTTTTTCTCTACAAATAAATGCACCTTTAAGTTTAAATACTATTAAACAGTAACAAACTACTTAACACTCTCAAATATATTGTTTTTATTCCACATTGAAAATTTTGCTAATTAAAACTTTCTATTTCTACAACTTACATTATCCATTTAAGCGTATAATAGTCCACAGATCATTATGGCTGAAAGGTAAGAAGTTATGATAATTTTCAGAAGGCTCCATCCCCTACGGATCCTCCCCTGTTTATGGGCTCAGGTAGCCAACTTGGGTGCTATTTCACCTCCATCATTGGAAGTAATATTCTATGCAAATGAGCATAATTCCACCCCTAAATTCATAGCATCACGCAAAGATAATATTCCGCAATTGTATTGAATTTAATGGCACCTTCAGATCAATATCATTATCGTGTTCGGTATTAATAATGCGACACGCTTGATCGTATTAAATTTATTGATTAAATTAACGATATGTAGATATTGTAGTGTTTTAATTTGTATGTTTATTTTGATATCCCCGCATACTCCAAGGGCGACACTCCACGACGCCGAGATCATCATCGGAACGCGCGGTGAATGGATCGGGAGCAGGACACGAAAAAACGAACTTTTCTAGAAGCATCTTTTATGTATTTAAAACGAAAGATTGACAAACTTCGGTCATCTGGCCGGGACGAAACTTTCCTTCTCAAGTCCCGGGCAGACTTCAATTGTGACTCCTGGATATTGTAGGAGCACAGCGGAGAAATTAACAAAGTACCTTTTGCCGGCGATCATAGCTCAATGGTCAAAGCCTTTGCTTTTCAAGCCAAAGGTCGTGGGTTCGATCCCCGACGGAGATTAAAAAAAAGGATTTTTAATCGATTACTGAGCTCTAAAATACCGGTTGGTGTGAATTTGATCCCGTAAAATGTCAGTCATAGCCCATTAATTAAACTTGGTGGTAAAAGAAAGTCGTCCCGTAAAGACCACTCATTCATAGTGAATTCCTGTAATAATAAAGGATGATGCGTGAATCTCGGGCTGTAGTCTATGAAGTTGATGGGTCAACAGTCAACATGCAGCGTTTAGCCATATACACCATGGTAAGCATCATAGAATTCCACAGATGAAACTTCAGAATTACTATCACCATCTTTCGGTATTCTTCTATAAGTGTTTACATAAAAATATAAAAAAGACTTCAATTGAGACTCCCGGATATTGTAAGAGCACAGCGGAGAAATTAACAAAGTGTCTAATTACGGAACTAATAGCGTGACATATAGCGCCCCGGAATAGGTGGCGATCTGTCACAACTAATAAAATGGCGATTTTTTTAGTTTTCAGTTCTTACCAGGAGCAGCCGCTTCCAGCCTTGAGAGTAGCAGCAGCAAAGCAGGCAGCAGGCACAGGTTCTGGCGAAGCAGCCGCCTCATGATGACCAGCCGCTGCCTGGCTCCACGCTTCTCTGCCTCATCCCCAGTCACTCATCATTCCACCACCTAAAAGATAAAAAAATAAACTTTTAAATATGTTTCCAATAAATTCGCTCTCTTCAACCGATCCGTCCATAGAGGTGTCTTACATTTCTCCTTTAGTAAACAATCCTCTATATAAGCTTAATTAACTGTTCTGTATTTAAGTTTAGTTTTAAGTGGCTCCTGACGATGGTGGCATGTCACCGAAACCGGTAGTGTTATTAATAAATCAAAACTCATGGCAGTCTCATACAAAGTTTAACTTGTTGTATTCTTTGAATAAGATACCTTATTAACAATCATTAACATTTCCATGTCAGCTCCCTTAGCTGGAGCATATGCCTGCTGCCACTAAGCTCTCGCAGCCGCCTTGATCCTTGCCCATAAACCACATTGAGCGCTGTCTATTCACGTGCTGAAATACGCGTTATATGTGTGAGGCAGGAAAGAATCATTTATTTAAGTACTGTACTACTAGTATAACTGATTACGTGTTTTACAAGTGAAGTAATTGTTAGGTTGAAAGGTGGATTACAATCGCATTGTAACGATTCTTTGTATTTTTAATGCTTTGTATTATAAAAGAAAACAAAAAAAAAACTGAATATTTAGTATTAAAAAAATAGTATTCAGCGAAGCGTGCTTTTATCGAAAAGTCACGAATTTCATTGTTGGACGCTTTATTAATCCATCTCTGCGGTTAAAAGCCTAAACCGTAAAGCTCGAATGAAATAATCGCCGTATTTATAAATCCCGCCCTTATTTTGATTTTATTTTAAGCGAATAATTCGCGACTTAATGTTGAATAAATGGCTTAAAAGCCCCTGCGTATCTCGTTCATTATTCCGCAATTTCACAGCGGCCTAACGGATTTACTCTCTTAGAGCAGTTTTACCCAATCGAAGGTCCGCGGCCCGGTAGTGGGTCACGGAGACTTTCTACTAGGCCGCAAATAGAAAAAAAAAACAATGAATTCAATCCATTCATTGGTTTCTCAATGTCCGCTCCTTCGTATTTCGTGGTGAGCAACGTGTTACCAAAGAACGCAATTCGAGACTTGCTGTAGTATACAAACTTTGCAGCCTCATACTGAGGTCTATTTGACATCTAACTGATACACCTAGAACCACGGTAAAGCCTTCAGCAACTCTAACAAGTAGGTTTTTGCATGGGTCCAGTAACGAGTCCCCATCTAAGTCTCCAAAAACAGAACGAGACAGGAAGGGTTATTCACCAAGCGATGTCCGCTCCTTCAAATAGAGCATATGAACATCACGAGCCTTTGCCAAAAAGCTCTGTCAGCTGCCTCGGTCCTCACCTCATCTCATGTCAGCTCTACTTCCCATAGTTCCGCCGAGTATATTTTCCATACATAATTCCTTACAGCATTGTAAAACGGCAAGAGACCAAGGGCTTGAAAAAAGGGTAGCTATAGTTTACGCATTTCTGCGGCGTATCTTAAAACATGTCCTTTTAGATCCACCTTTGCTTCTTGATCGACTGCAACATGGAAGACTGCCTTGTTCGCTCTCTCACCTCGTAATTCCTCACAAAGTCAAACCATCTGACATCAGCATGATGTAGCCCTTGCTGACTGGTACCGAAAACCTCGATATACAATATCTCGTCTTTTATTTCTGTTCGCTTGTCATACATTTATGTGTCGCCATATTGTCATTTAGGACAAGTCCGCTCACGGGTGTGTAGTTATATACATCGCCACTCGAGCGCTGGGCGAGAGCCGCAGCGTCGGTGCGAGCCCATCACGCCAGTTGTGTACCGCCCGTTATCGAGAGCATATTGTATTGTGGCTCGGCCTACTGCTGTGACTAGATCCGGGCCACAAGCTTGTAAAGTTTATCATAAATATATGTCAATGTGCTTCAGAAAAAGTCTGCGTTATCGATGTGCTCCTAATCCTGCCATCACGCGACTGAATAACACCTCTTTGAGAGAGAGGAGGATGTTATATCATATCCACAGTATTCTTTATAGGCATCTGCTCTAAAATATTAATATCCGGCTGCACTGGCACTTGATACAATGCCAAGATTCAAAATGCCGTAAAATAGAATATGTACGATACAGGCGATGTAAAGCCAGCACTTTTTTTTGTTCGAGAAGAGCTGCGAGTCCCTGATGTTTCGCATATAGTTAAAGGTCGCTCCAACGTTCGAAAGGCGGGAAGCGAGCTCTTTCTGCAGGCCACCGTACTCGGTGACCCGTACGCTGACAAATCTGAAACTCTCAGCCCTCTCCACGTCGTGCACCTACCAGCGCAGGTCAGAAAATTTAATGAAAATATCAATATTTGTGGTTCGTCGGTGCAAAAAGGTTGATTAACACTGTTTTTCAGACTTTACAATGCCAAATAACAGCTTTTTTATTGGGGGCGGGTATCACACGGCGAGAGGCGGGCGCTGTTTTAATCGCGGACTTTATTGAGGCAATCTGGGACTTAAGTTCGTTTTTGTATTGTTAAATACGAACAGCGAGTAAGGGCGCAAAAGTCAGATGAGGCGGAAATGGAAACCTCGTTGCGGTGGAGATGGTGAATACAGAACATGTATTGTTTATTTAGAATACAAATAAATACTATTTTTAGGTTATCAGAAAAAAAAATCCTAAGAAGTTTAAATTGAGTTTTTTAATGCCAACTTTACTCTTAAGCCGCAAAACCATTATTTATTTTGTCAGCTTACATAGCAAGGCTTGATTTTGAAAAAGAAAATCGTTGTTTCATGTACAGAGGTTTTGATTGTTGCACTTTCAAATATGAAGAGACAAAAATCAGAATTGTAGAAAAAAAAATTATTTTTTACCATCAAAATCTTATTACTGTTAAAGCCAGAAAAAAATATAGATTTGTATGGAAAATTCGTAATGAGTGTAAAAGTTTGATTGATACTTTGGTACAGTATTGTTTTTTTTGACACATACATGTACGAAAAGCAAACAGAAATAAGACACGAAAGATTGTCCATCCTTTTATTCGGTACCAGTTAGCAAGGGCTATATCATGCTGATATCAGTACTCGTGTGCTACAAATGCATAATTGTAAGTGTTATTTATTTGAATTAAAACTAAAATACTTCAATTTAAAAGCTCTCTAATGATCGAAATCGAGATTCAAGATTTTGTTGCTGCAAACCAATCCACCGGATTGATACTACGAAGAATTAAACTATTTGAACGTAAAAAATCTCAAATGTTTTTTTTTTGTGTTTAATTTAAACAAATATATTATTGGTTTTTGATTTTGTACTGGAAAACCAGTAATAAGCAAAGATTTATGATGTTTTTACAAAATAGTTTTACCAATTTACGTCTTTAAAACATCCATCTATTAAAGATTGTCAAACAAAGAGTGATGTAAAATGATGGGTTGTGAAAAACGAATGGTGTTAAGTAATGAAGTAAAAGTAGAAAGCAGTAAACAAGATTAGGAATCATACTAAAATCGTCTGACATTTTCTAAATATCCTCAACAAAGGTAGGAGAATTTTATGACATGAAAGTTATAAACTGGCTGCTCTCCAACAGGTGTCGACTGAAGAAGACGTTGGAACATAAACTGAAGATGGACTTAAAAATATCGAGTTGGGCGTTTGGGCTTGAGTGAAGGATTAAAATATTATTTTTTAATACGAAAACCTTTGTAAAAAACAATAAATATGAGTAAATTATATGCAGTTACTTGTTAAATATTGACAAACATTAAATCTAACAAAAAATAAAAGCTTTACCAATTTTAATCATTTGATTCTTTACCATTATAAGATTTAAATATTTATAATTTTTCGATAATAGTAGACGGTATTTCATAGGAAATATAATTGCGCTTACATCATAGATTTGAGAAACTAAACAATATGTTTATGTAAAATGTGTCGTAAAATTGACATTAAAAAATGATGTGTTTTTAAAAAATTGCTAGAAACTTACCGAATAAATAAAAATGTTAGAATAATTAATCTTCACATGAATAAATATTCACAAAAAACATCATCTTATATAACATAAATAATTTCGAAGGTTTTCACAGCCAGATTTGAATTGGTAGCTTTTAATTCAATTCAATTCTTTTATTTCCTTTAATAATATTACAAAATATTTCTATTTTAATTCATTATTAAAGTAAAGTAATTACAAGTGTAGCATTGTAAATTTATTGACATATTTAGTGACAATGACCTCACACTCAGAACTAGCGTCAGGAGACTCAAGATAAATAGTTTGACTTGTAACAACAAAAACCCTGTCATAAGTATATCATGATTGACTGTTAAGTAAGCTGTGTGTCGCAAATTTCTTCTAATTAATATTTAGAAAAATCGTCTTAAACCTTGAAGGAGACCCCTGCAATGGCGGTCACAATATCGCTAAGAAGAAATTCACTACACTCGGCACAATACAAAAGTTACATTTCTAAGATATCTCTCATTAAAAAATCAGTTATCCCAGCGTTTGCCGTTTATTGTTTCCCCGACTTATTAATGAGAAAAATGGCATATAAGATATTGTTTGCTTAGAATTTGTATGTACGAGTATGTTTAAATTGTCAAATATTTTATTGAAGTATATTCGTTTAGTCTCAAATTTCATTGATTTTCATAGCGAAGATAGTATATGTCAAATCCTGTTTTATCCTGCGTGATTATTTTTACGTTTCTAATATGCTTGTACCTAAAAAGTTGCGAATTGTGTGATAATCAGCATGATTTGAAAATTTCACTACGTTTTTTCTTTCATAAAATTTGAATTTTTAGACGCTGGGAATTTATTTTCTAATGAATAATTTCAGGCCACGCTAACATTTTCGCTTAACCCTTTCAGCCCTTATTCGCGTAATCCCCGCGAAGCGTCGTAAGACTTATCTGCGACTCGCCTCTCTAATTGCCTTTAAATGGACCCGGTCCTAATCGTCACAGAAAGCGTCAGCTCACATCTCCAGATGCGATCTTAAGACCCAAGGCGTTTAGCTGGTTTGGTCCGGGTCGGAATTGTGAGAAAAACACATAGTGTAATATGCTACCTTTCTTACTTCTTATATTCAAAAAGTATCAATAGTATCAAAAAGATGTTTGAACGTTTTTTAAAATGATTATAAAAAATCATCAATTACAATAAAATAGTTTGATGATAAAGAACGGCCATAAGCATCATCATCATCATTAGCCTGTGTACGTCTACTGTTGAAAGTAAGTCTTCTGCATGAGCCTCCATCCTTCTCCATCCTACGCCATTCGCATCCATTCTACTCTCATCAGTAATTTATGCAGAAGGATAGCCAACGTTCCATTTTCCAGTTCTTAGACGTTACTCTTACAGTTTTCTTCCTCATCGACCATCGTCCACTCTTTGACAGATTTGTCACATTGTCACTTGAGTGTCTATATTCTATGGTACCCTCCACTACTTTTTTTCTTAATTTTTTATAGACACTCCTTTCATGGATCTCTTCATGACACATTGAGTGATCTTTATTTTATGGATAAGACCTGCTGTTAGATTCCATATCTCTGCGACATAAGTTAATACTGGGAGGATACGTTACTATAATGCCTTAGTTTAAAGACATAAGTTTTTCAAATGATGCTCATTACAGTTTTATACATCTGACGATTTCTTCCGAGAAGTTATTTCGTTTTAATTATAAAACTTGTCACAAATAAGTATATTCATTTACAAAATTGATTTGTGTTCCTCAAGTTCCTGTGGAAAGCTAAAGAAACATGATCATATATAATGGCTTTAGTTGTATTCATGTTCATTTTCAAAACAATTTTGTTCGACGCTTCATTGAGGTTGTAGAGCATCTCCTGAAGATAAGTAACGGGTCCGCCAAATAACTTTTTTTTTTTAAAATGGGGCGCAAAACATCGAGTATAGCTTCGGCTGTGTGGCACGTAGCACCGTCTTGTTGAAAACAAATGTTGCCAATATCCTCTTCTTCAATTTTTGTGAACAAAAATGGCCCAATAACGATCGCCATTGACTGTAACGGCCACTCCTTGCTCATTTTCGAAGAATAGAAGAAAAGCGTATACACAACCATATTCGTTCAGCAGAAAGATAAAACTAATTATCTGTCAAATCAGACATGAGCTAAGTGTTACGATTCACGAAATAAGCACTAGTTTAAAAAAAAAACGTTAGATGGCGGACCCATAGCTATAAATACTATACTATCTTCAAATTGAAGGTAAGAAATATAATCTCCGTTTTATTTTTACTATTTTCCACATTTTATTCTATATGGCAGGTTATATAAATGCACGATTAAGAAGTGTTATTTTATGATTTATATTTCACAAGCTTTGTGAAGAATAAGGTTTTTTGCTATTACAATTTTTCACACCTTAATTACTCCCGACTCGAGTCGACTTTTCAGGCAACTTAAGCGAACCCCGCGGCATGAACAATATAAACTTGCTCGCTTCCATTAATGCGGGGGTTTCTTTGCAAACTAATCTGTTTAGCTTTCAGAGAGCTGCAAACTTTTCACGTGTAATGTACGCGAGCGATGATGTAAACACCATCCGGTATGTACCAGCCGCAAAAATGCACTATCATTACCACCATTTCAAAATCACTATTTAAATCATATTAGAATTCCGGTAACGAATCGATTTTGTTGTTATTCGCAGATGGAAATTCGGTCTACGAGTTTTCTTCGCGTTAACTCGTGTAGCACTCATACATAGGGCTTCTTTTGGTATAAGCCCTTATTCAAATGGTTACAAACGGTTATTTGTGCAATTTTTGCGTCTTGGGTATTTGTAATAGCGCTTAAATGATAGTCGGACTCGACAACTTCAATGATTTTATAGACATTTTCGATGATTGGCCTTGCAGAAAGAAATTACGAGAATGGAATCTACTGAAATCGTCGTTTGTTATTGAGAGTATCAAGACCATAATCACTTTTCACATTTTCAGCCGCCTGGCTAGCGTTTTCGCCTTTGTCGAAGAAAAACTGTAAAATATTTCGTATTTTCTCTTTGTCAGTGGCGCGTTTGACGCGCTCTCAAACAAAACAAAGTCAACCTATCAGAAAATTAGTAAGAGTTTCTTTAAATAAATATATCATATTTTCTAGTGTAACCCGATCGAACTTATACATTTTGAGATACATATAACCAAAGCCATGTATTGGAAAAACAATGTATTTTTTTAATATAATTTTAATAATGTATATAGTAAAAGAAAGTTATGTTAGTTATAACTTATACCATTTATAACTCTAGAACTGATTTTCATGATTTTTGAATATTGGATTCGTCTTGATCGCAAATAGAAAAATGTTTATAAATCATTGCAAAAAATGATCGAAGTGTACCGGTATCCAGTGTTTAAGCGCCATTGCAGTAAAAGTAATCGATCTTTCATATACACGGTGAAATGGAAAACAATAAATGGAATACAACCCAACGAAGAGTACAACATGCAGAGTAAAGTATGAGAAGCGTGTAATAAATACAAGATTATTGCTGCGACGATGCTTATAAGACCCAAGCAATACAATTTTACTAAGATTTGTATAGAAAATATTGTTTTCACGCAAAAATAAGTTTCAATACATTAATAATATGATTAGATGGTATTTTGGACACAAAACATACTTTTTAAGGGGTATTTTAACGCTAAGTGAATCAATGACTAAAATTGTATGGCGAATAATTTGGATGTTTTTTCAGTGTGGTAGTGTGGCATGGTAGATGGCCGCATGGCAAAAACGTAAGTAATCTTCCACTAAATGTAGAACTGCTTTTCTGATCTTTCCACTTCAGACTAACTGTTAAATGGATAAACCCTGGTCACTGTCTACTCAACTTATGACCGGGCACGGTGCTTTTAATGACAGATTACAATAATTTAATTTTGTTTGTAGCCCTAGTTGCCCCTGTGGCGCCCCCTTCCAGACCTCAGAGCACATTTTCTGGGACTGTCAGTTCCTTTTGTAAGAAAGAGGAGTCCTCTTCGATGCTGTTCGCGGGAATAGCCTCAGCCTTATCGGGCATGCATACTTTGTGGCCAATCAAAAAAAAATCCACGCACTTACCATTTTGTATGAGAGAATATATCTTCCACTTCCATCTCTTTACAACCCCCACTGGTCTTATCAGTTGCTAACTGATTATAATCTGAATGAGCGCATCATCATGGATACTGAACTATCCTCCGGTGTGATGCGGATGTGAGGCAGGTAAAATTCAGTCCAGTTGTGTGGTTTGTATGAATTTATTTTCCGATACTCAATAAAACAGGAAACAAATTAAATTTTGATTAAATATTTAGTTAAGCGACTAAATGTGTTTTCTGTGTAATTGAACTGCGCGAATTACACCCTGTAATTGAATTTAAGTTAAAATCATGCCGGTTTCCGATAATTACAAATAAATTGTGAATAAATAAACAATTAAATTTGCGTATTCCTGTAGTGGAATTAATGACATAATGATTTAAGCACAGTCGTGACGAATTATAAAACATTTAAATTGTTTCGAAAGCGAATTGATATCAGATATAAATATTATTGAATTGTATGTTTTTTTTTTAATAATATTGATAATATTAAGCTTGTGAATAAATGATGACTGATTGAATAATAAAAATAAAAATATACATACTTTGAATATACACTATAGCGACATCTATCATACGATGATAACAATGACATAAATACTAGTTCCAACGAGAGTCGGTTCAGGCATAGCAATAGCCAAGTCGGCTGAGCGGTATGAATCCCTGGGCATAGTTGGTTTCCAAGGTCCGCGGTTTGCATCCCGCTTCTGCCGTTATTTTTCTGTTTGAATTGACGCATTGAAAAAAGAATTTTATGTATAGTATATGTATATTTAATTAATAATATTCTTGAATTGGGTTGTTTTTGCAATTTGTACAATATAAATACATTACAAGTGGTATAAATGACAGCAACTTCTAAATTGCGTCGTATATGTTTTTTTATCTAAAAACGTACAGGAGAATACCTACAGATGGTGATAGTAATTCTGAAGTCTCATCTGTTGAATTCTATGACGCTTACCGCTGATCCGCCAGCGTCGTAGACTACATACTGAGATTCACGCATCATCGTTGATTACTACAGGAATTTACTATGAATGGGTGGTCTTCACGGGACGCCTTTCGTCTACCACCAATTTTAATTAATAGGCTATGAATGGCATTTTACGGGAGAGGGATCAAAATCACACCAACGTGGGATATTTTAGAGCTCAGAAATCGATTAATTTTTTTGAATCTCCGTCGGGGATCATAATATATCACTCGTCAATATAGAAGAAAAATAAACGGCAGATTCTGGGATTCGAACCCCAAACTTTGCACTTTTTTTATATTCTATACACAGCGCTGGTTCAATTACCAATTGCTTCCACTAATCGACTTGAGAATTATTGGTATAAATCTTAAATTTCCTCACAGGTATTAGAATATTGAAATACATTCTAGAAAATCTAAAAATAATTCAGAAGTATACATTTGAAATATCAATTGATATAATAAGCACCATTAAAAAAATTTAAATACGAAAGAAAAATGCCGATTCGCTTTATAACTTTTTACTCTGGTATATAAGCATGTGGGTAGACACATTCCGATATTCGACAAAAGATTCGAATAAAATTTTAACTGTTCTAAAATAGACTCGAAAGATCAAAAAAAACTGACAAAGGCTTACGGGAGCTTTTCTCTCAAGACTTAATGTGCCGGGGATCTGTTTTATTACCTCAACTGAGCTTTTTCAAAGACATTTCAGCAAAAAAATCCATGATTATTATCGTTGCGAAAGACGAGGTATCAATACTTTTTCCATAGATTTTTTTATAAGATTTACCGCGAAAACGTATTTGAAATTTAGTTCTTTTTTTGAAATATATTATTCGATTGTAATGATCCTCTCATCACGCATAAGAAAATAGGTTACTTTTTGTGAAATAAAGTAAAAAATAACATAAAGGTATTTTGTGTAGTGTAAACACATACAGGAGAATACACATGGTGATAGTAATTCTGAAGTCTCATCTGTGGAATTCTATGACACTTACCATGGTGCATATGGCTAAGCGCTGTATGAGGAGTGTTGATCTGCCAACGTCATAGACTACAGACCAAATTTCAGTTCTTAAGAGGTGCCTATCTTCATTGATTAAGCTGAGAACTTCATTGTTCGTGACGTGGTCTCTCGAGGAAATTCCGAGAATTCTTCTGTATGACCACATCTCAAAGGCCTCTAGTTTTTTTATCACTTTCAGATAAGCAGCATGTCTCACAGCCGTACATCAAGATGCTCTAAAAAATGTTTTGGCAAGTTGCTGGCGGAGCTTTAAATTAATATTTTGTGACTCAAGAATATTCGTTTTTTTATTGAACGCTAGCTAGCCTTGCTTGATGTATGCGTCTGTTGACTTCTCTTTAAATTTGAATTTCACTATAAAAGGGATAATATTTGGTACATATTTGTTGGTCGTGTTCACAAAATGTTCGTATTGTATTTTGAAATAAGTGTTCGAATTGTGTCGCTTAAAGTTTGTCTTATTCCGAGTGTGTAACATGTGCAGCCATGTTCTGTTTTGATGTTTAATGTCTGTTTAATGTTTAAAATCAGGCAGCACTGTACTCGCTGAAAACACGTCCGACATGGAGAGATGAACGGCGGGCAATTAACACACCGCGCTGGCAGCACTGAGAGCTGTAATGACACTCGAGGCTAGCTTTACACCAGTTATTTAGTCATATTATAAATTGAAAATATGGAGAAGTACAACTAAGCGAAATGCTTGGAATGCCCCGAAAGAGGACCTAGCCCGTGGACACGACCAGGGGTGGAATATATGGAGGCCCCTTAACAGTCTTTGGACCGGAGTATGCAAGACGAGGACACAAATCAGGCCGACTGAATATGACTGGGGCGTGGAGCAGACCCTGTCACACCTTCTGGAGTGTGCGCTGTGTCCGAGTAGCTGCACCCAGGAAGACTTGATGATGGGCAGGAGTAACGCCATCGTCACCCACTTCTGGGCAAACAGGATCTGATCCTGTTGTTTCTGACACGATTATATATATATATTATAAAATACGATTTGATCTGTCTCATTAATAGAATATTCGCTAAAGGAAAGGTCTAGTTTACGTTCGATGAATTCGGTAAAGCTCTAGGTGCAATGAAATTCGGCAAAACTGTTGGTAACATTTTTGAACAACCTTACTACTGATATTAGCTCGGTAGTAGCTCGAAAAGTCTCGATATACGATATTTCGCCAATATTTTTGGTAGCTTATCAGACACGCATATACTATATATTATATACGCTAGAAGAATAAGATTATGATGACGTTTATAAAAGGACTCGTAGGTCTTGAGGACATAATTGATTATTTTTAATTGTTTTAAGAATAAATGTAATAAGAAGTGTAGAAAACGTAGATATTTTTATGTTTTAAAATAATGTTTTTGAATTAGCGAAATATGTGTTATGTTGTATTACGAATAAATATATATACTATAGTGGGAATAAGTCCCCCTTTAGCAAAAAATGGTACAGGCCACAATTTCCTAACAAAAACGATTAAGAAATCTTCCAAAATTATGCCTCGAATACTACAGCTACTCTTTCATCAAGCCCTTAGATTTCTGCTCTGGAGGTTGTCCGGAACTATATGAATTTGACTTTTCGTTTTGCGCTGTAAGCTACGCGTTCTCCATACAGGTTGCTATACACGGCACTAATACCTAAAACCAAAAAAACATTTTTCGTCACTTTACAAAAAACGGTGTTGGTGGTCAACCTGTTAAACTAAATGCGTGTCGTCACAAAGAATATATATTATCGATATTATTTTATAGTTTTAATTTATTTTACGTGTTTTTGATTAATATGTGGTGGACTTACCTGTTTTATCAATTGTACCAATTTCGCTATTTATGCCTGTCTAATAATGATTGCCTTATATGTTCCATATATGTGGGTAGAATCGCCGTCACCAGGGATCGCTTTATGTACTATTGCATATATTAAGGTGGGAGTCAAGCTGGCTCTTTGTAAGCAGACGACCGTAATCTCCACTTTCGACGCCTCCATAACCTGATCAATCATCGAGCCGCCCATCAGAGAAATCACTGTGCCACGAGCCGCTCTACGAACCGATCAAGTCACACCTACCTACTAGTTACATTTCATGATTCCAAAGCTTATTTCTAGAATTTGCCAATACAATAGAATCTCGCTAATCATTTAATTCAATATAATGTAAATATTCTGTTAATTTTTACCTTTAAAACTAAACAGATTTTTAAACAAAAACTAAATTTTTTTACTGAAATTAAATTCCCCATGACATTATGTTCTTATTTCTTTTCTTTCTTGTTCGGAATGTTGGCGTATTTCTAGTGATCTTATCCTAACACGCATACTAATTCCTTCTCAGCAATCCACAGATTAAAACACTTCTACAACCTCCCCCCACCATTCCGACAAATATACTAACTATGTATTGGTAGATGTTCTAAAAGCTAGTAAATGCCTCTGCTAAGTCTTAGTAAATACTTGAAAAAAAAAGTTTTAATTATAGAACTTATTAAATGAATTCATTTTGCCCGTCTAATCGAAGCTCCAGTGTTGCCATTGACATATGCAACAAAATCCCGACTCACCGCTGGGGGCCCTTTGTAAAATGCCGGCATTTCCCAATGGTGGGAATTGAATTTATGACATGACAACTTTAAAATATATTGTGGACAAACATTACAGCGTAACCCCGCACTGCATTTCGAATGGGATTTATTGCCAACCTTTATAAATAAAATGAAGTTTCTGTTGCGTGGCAACATCGCACACTAGTGCATCTGATTTATTGTATAAAAACTGACAATTTACGCCGGTAGATGTTGTGGAAATTTACAACAACCTACATATATTGCTTCAGATTCAGTGCTAGTGTTGATGAAGGCGAAACGTTGGAAGTTTGATTTTGTGACAATAATGCCGTGTTATTTGTGGGTCAACCATGATTTACTTATGACAGGGTTTTTGTTGTTACAAGTCAACTATTTGCATTGAGTTTCCTAACGCTTGCTCTGGGTGTGAGGTCATTGACACTAAATGTGTCAATACATTTACAGGGCCACACTTATATGAAAATACTTCAATAATTAATTAAAATGTAAAATATTTTGTAATGTTATTGAAGGAAATAAATAAATAATTGAAAACATTTTGACTGTAAAATGAGAATATATTTTAGAACACATATTTTAATACATAGTTTTTAAGCGGTGATCCGGTGCTCCACTCACTGAGATTTATTGATGTATATGTATTCCTTTCTTTTACTTTTAACTTTAATTTTGATTGTTTGAATAAATAAATAAATATTATTATTTAATGTAATATTACACATTAATTGTCAATAGCCTGTATTTAATTCTTCAGTAACTAATTCAAGGCTTTGGGCAGTTAATTAAATCAACTGGTAGTATCCACCGTGTCAGTCCAAATGTAGCCATTTATAAAATTAAATTATCAGTTATATACTCAATACTGCCAGTAATTAATATAAAATGAATTGATAATAAGCACACAAAATGGAAAGTAAACGTAACCTAACCTAACCCATTCTTATTTCCATGCATTAATTATTTACTGTCAATTTATTATTCGTTCTGTCTTTTTTTATGTAATTGTTACTGACCAAGTATTAAATATTTACTGCCCTTTAATTTAATTAAGAACTGAAATAATAATTAGTGGCCATTCTTATTACTTGATACGAACATACAAATTCATAACAAACATCATCTTATATTACATTTCTTTCATCAATAAAACGAAGAAAAGTTAAAGGCAAACGCTGGGATTAAAATCACGGGAAACTTTTGCAATCATGTTTATTTCATTACTCAGTGCTTGTCTGCGACCAATTTCTCCGCACACTGATCGGGGAATCAAATTCACAACAACTTGGTATATTTATAGAGCTTGAAAAACGAAAATCTTCGTCAGTCATCGAACTGCCAACCTTCGCTTTGGTAAGTAAACGCTTTCACCACTAAGCAATAACCGCCGGCAATTTTGGAAAATATATTATATTCAGTTGAGCTTTGGGTTACGAAGATGGTTTGTAAATTTAGGCAAACATTCAAGCAGCTGATACGATTTAATCAAGAAAATTTGTGGAAGCTTAACATTGCTTTCATTTGCGTCAAGAGCGGTAGAAAGAGAAGGACCATTTTTTATCATTCGAATTATCCGGAGCATTTTCACGTGCCGAGTCGTCTATATATTCTTTCTCAAGTCTTCTCATAGAGTCGACATAAGTATTTGCGTCACGCTTCCACGCGATACGATCAGAAGTGACGCGAAAATTTATTATCTGCGTCTCCAGTCCGCCTCTTGGATCCAGGGCTGGAATGGCACGTGACGAAATATTCGCAAAAATTAAAAAATTGCCTCGGTGTGACTATCAAGCATGCAAATATCAACTTATATATATATATTGTATATATATATATATATATATACAATCATTTGGAGAGTTTTTGAAATAAAAAATAACAGTTCATTCTATTATTTAATTATATATATTTTTTCCCAATTCGCTGTGTATATAGTCGATAATAGGAATATTATACTACGCCGGCGGTCATAGCTCAACGGTCAAAGCGTTTGCTTTGCAAGCTAAAGGTCGTGGGTTCGAACCCCGACGGAGATTAAAAAAAAGGATTTGTAATTGATTTATGAGCTCTAAAATACCCCCTGAATTTGATCCTTCACCCGTAAAATAACAGTCATAGCCTATTAATTAAAATTAGTCGTCGCGTGAAAACCACCATTCACGGTAAATTCCTGTAATAATAGAGGATGATGCGTGAATCTCGGGCTGTAGTATATGACGTTGGCAGATCAACACTCCACATGCAGCGCTTAGCCATACACACCATGGTAAGCGTCATAGAATTCCACCGATGACACTTCAGAATTACGATAAACATCTATCGGTATTCTCCTGTATGTGTTTTAAAAGAAAAACATTCTTACAAACCTTCATGTTTTTTATGCTTTGTAAAATTTAATGAATATTTGACCAAAATAATTAATACGCATTTCTTTTTAATAAGCAAATCACTCAAGATATGCCTCGGATACTACAACGCAGTAAGTCTTGACTGTTGTTTTGAAGCCCTTCGGGAACCATATAGGTTTCCAGGTAGACATTGGATGTCAATGATAAGAGTATGCATGGAAATGTAAATGGGATAACATAGTATTGACAATTTATTGTACAAGCTCCGAATACGGAAAGGATATGGAAAGAATTGATACCGCACTAGGTCCGCATCGACGCGTTAAATGATTTGCAATCCTTTCTTTTCTGGTAGCATTCTTTAAAGCCGCACAGGACATATTAATATTCCGTTAGGGCGCTTTCTGTGTATTCCCGGGGTTGAGCTTTTCCGGGAACTTCCGGAGCTTTCTCGGCATCCTGGCCGCTTATTGCCGGTCATAAATCGCACTTCGGCGCCGGGCAGCGCTATCTTAATGCGATCATGCAGACCTGATCAGACTCGGATTGCCAATAAAAAGCTCATCTCAGATCATATGTTAGCTTTCTTGTATTAAGAGTAATGAGCGAACTGTGCATTACATTGTTTGCTTTACCAAGACCGAAGAAACTAACAAAATAGTTTTTTTTTTTCAAAAACTCGATATAGTCCTTGCAAGCTTGCCTTAAGTGCCGAAAAGCTTCAATATGTGATCTTTTGTTTCTCAACTTCACTCATCTAAAACAGATATATAAAAATGTAAGTCTCAGTTGTAGAATTTATCTGTTTTAAATTAACATGGCGTTTACAGGTCCCATTTGCTTGGATATGACAATCGCTTAATGTAATAAGGGGCAGCATACTTCGACTTTATCATTAGGTTAATTTCGGCACACTGACAGCTACCGGCTATGTAGACGGTGTCTGTCCGGGTGTTGTAAGAGATGCAGAATGTTACGTCCCGGGAAGACGACTGAATTTTGCCAGTCGTTTTATTTTAAATAAACGTCAATATGCTTCCCCACGAGTTCATTGATTTGTAACCTGCTTCTCTTCCATTTACCTCTCGTTCAGTTGACGATCCTAGCAACATGGAGTCACTTTTTTATTAGACAATGACTATCAAAGGCTTCCCGAAAAAACGGATTTTTCTAGACAAGGAGCGAAATTCGTAAGCAGGTAACTATTTTAAAATTGAAAATACTCTTTAAAAATCTGACTCTTTGCTGATGAGTCTCCGATTTTTATCTCAGCATGCATGTTGCCTAGTAACTTAAATCATCATTTATTTTTGATTTTCATGACTTATCGCTAAAAGTTGTTCAAAACCTGCCAATGTTTTAAATAACGTTAAGTTTAGTAAGTAATTGATATGACTCTGTATTATTGAATGGTATTTTATTACTGCTTATAAAAAAGTTGTATTTTTAAAATGTATGTCCACCAGTTAAATAAATAAAAAAACGATCCCAATTATTTCAAAAGCCTCTTTACGTTTACAATGTCTAACCATGCGTGTACTGGAAAACTCATTTAATTCTCGCTGAAAAATGTACCGTGATTATTATGTCTGCTGAAAAATGAGAGACATCCCGTTTCTCCGCAAGAAAATTTCAGTTGGTCCACATATTTATATAAGAAGCTTATATTTGCATACACATTTGCCTGCAATATTTTTTGCTCGAATAAAAATTCCTGTATTCTTCAATGTCGTGAAGGCGTACGGCGAAAAACAGAAATAGAAAACATTTTAACTATAAAAACATATTTTAACTAATTGTCGTTGCAGTGTTTTTCATCCTTTCGCATCGGTTGTCGGCATATGTCGTCAAAGATTCCCCTGACCGTTGACATCGGTTGATGTGATATATCGCTTTGCTACTTTCAGTACTCATTGTGTCATCTAAGGTAAGAAATTGAAGTGCAGTCATTCCCTTTATCAACCTACATGTATTCTTTACAGGAATCTGTAAAGCATGTAAATAAATATCGTTAGGTTTCGTCACATGAGCGATTGTTCTGTAAACTACATGCGTCGATGCCACCACTTGTATGGAGTTACATAATGAACGTTTGTTAAATATAATAATTTTTATGCATCATCTGATAGCAAAAGGATAGAAGAACCAATGTGATATATGGAAAAGGGTCAGATAAGTACATTTATGTTTCAAATACTAGTTTTAAGCAAAAACAAATGGTTTGTAAAATTAACGCCGTATTGACAGTATAATTTGTATTCCACCGAGCTGTAAACGAAAGGGTTAAGTAAGGTTAAATAAGTATTTTGATCTGGATTTAAATATGATTTTAGTAATAGCGTTAATTATAAGGGTCAATATTTTTTATGATTCGGATTTTTTAATTTTTATTAGAATATTTCTCAATACTCTAAATCCTTTATAGATAATGAATCTATATCAATATTTTATAAATTGAGACACACCTACAAATCTACATCAAATTTCCCTCATCAACATGTGGTAAAAAGAAACGGCAGACGCTGGGATTCGAACCATGTTTTTGACGGAATTATTTTCCGAATGCTATGTGATTTTTGAAAAGTATTTTTTTATTGCTATCTTTATGTTCTTTTTTTTATTTTCCATACATTTGTACTATTTTATTTTAGCATTTATTTAATATAATCTGTTATTTGAAAGAGTAAAAAATTTCTGATTTTTTTTAAAATTTTTTTTTTTTGGGGCCTAACCACCTTGAACCAGTCGTCTTGTACCTGTGCTCCTCGGGAGAACTTATCAAGATATTGTTTTCACGACTGTCAAAACCAAATAAACAAAATGGAGTATGC
This sequence comes from Glossosoma conforme, assembly GCA_022606575.1. Taxonomy (NCBI): domain Eukaryota; kingdom Metazoa; phylum Arthropoda; class Insecta; order Trichoptera; family Glossosomatidae; genus Glossosoma; species Glossosoma conforme. Next base: position 158,538 of record JAGTXR010000389.1, read on the forward strand.
AAACGTCTCGTCTTATAACTACTCAATGTACTTACTGATATCCTCCTCTTCCATTTATGGATATCGATTAACTGGGTGAAGGATGCAGGATCAGGTTTACAATATAAACACTTGTTTCACATATTATTTGTTTATTGTCACAAACGTCGCCCGCCACAGCGAACGCACAGGACGCGCGCACTGTGACGGGCGCGAGTCAGACTTCAACTGCCAGCCGAAACATCTCCACGGTACCAACTGCCAATATGACAGTCCTACCAACCAGCAATAGGCCAACTGTCATAACAAACAAGATGGCGTATGCAAGCGCCGTGCATCATTATACAATTAAAACAAACATTCGATGTAGATGTCAGGCAAGCTGACAAAAATAATAGACAAAAGATCGCTTGTCGAGGCTTTACGGCATCGGCCTTAAGGAGCAAGCTGATATCATTACTTACGAACGAAAAACATATAATACGAAGGATCGCATATCGAGGATTTTCGGTACCAGCTTGAAAGAGCTACATTGAGTTGATATCAATTAACATCCTTTCTCTCTTTAAAAGATTGTTATTCAGTCACGTGGTGGCAGGATGGAAAGCAGATTAATAACATACAGACTCAGAAGCTCATGTATATTTCACCATAAAAACTTGGTTTCCCCGATCGATCGTAACATGGAGGGACTTTTAACAATGCGATCTCGCCGACGTCGCCACACGACTGCTCGCGCTCGTCGGCGCTGAGGCTGCCGCCCAGCGCCCAAGTGGCGATCTATGTAACTAGTCTAAAATGCCAATATGGCGACACATACATCTATGACAAGCGAACAGAAATCAGAGATGAAAGATTGTATTTCAAGGTTTTCATTACCAGTCAGCAAGTGCTATATCATGCTGATTTCATAAAAAATATTCTATACGGCGTAGCATTATCAAGGTTTTTTAATTCTGATGCTGGTTACAGTCATACATGTGATATATACGCCGTGGCTATAGTGCAGAGCTCCGCAACCTTTTCTCATCTACGGCACACCAAAGTACTTTTTGGATTCTACGGTACACCAAAGTTCTCATTTTGAATACCGCGGCACACCAAAAGCCAAAAATAGATATTAATTTGAACAATTTCACTTTTTTTAAATTTCATGTAGAACTTAATAAAGCAAGTACCTCGTATGTCTACATAAATAGGCGATAGGCACTGGGAGCTTGAGGACCGCTGTAAAATTATTTATTTATAATATTGCCTTTATTTGATCGCGGCACACCTGTATCGGCTTACGGCGCACCAGTGTGCTGCGGCACACCGGTTGCGGAGCACTGCTATAGTGGATATATAATATAACTACTTAATGTCTTACGAGCAAAAAATAAAAGACGAAGGATCGCATGTCAAGGCCTTTTCAGCACCAGCTTGAAAGAGCTACATTGAGTTGATATCAATATATTCTATACGACGTAGTATTTTAAAGGTTTTTTACTTCTGATGCTAGCTGTCGTCATACATATGATATATACGTCGTGACTATAGTGGATTTTCCATGTGAATTCTTCCATCTCTCTAGCTCAGTCCTAGCGGTTGGTGAGGTCCTGTTCTTAAACGTGTTTCCATGCAAAGCGTGGAGTTTGTACGCAGTAGATGTATGAAATGATCCTTAGAAAGAATTGGACGGTGTAATATAGGATGCGGGAAGAATGAATATGGAAGGGACAATAATGTAAAGATAATATGCAGCATGTTCTTTACGGAATATCGACAAGTCGCGGGTTCGTCACGTGGCTGCGAGGAGGAAGGATGCTGGAGCTGGTTCCCAAGCAAAAGAACTTGTTTTTGGTTCACAATGCGCGTTTATTTTATTAAAGACTTGCTTTTTTGCCTGACCGGTATGGTATTCGCCATACCAGTCGACTCGTAACTGTTTACTGCGGAACAATGTGTCATGCAGCGGCGCCAAGGTAATCGCAACAAAAAAGCAAATTAAAGATGACAGTTGCACCTACATGAAATGGAGCGACTGTCACAACAAATAAAATGGCGTTTGCAAATGCCTGCATAATATTATATTATTAAAACTAACATTATTAGATGTGCATGACAGGCGAGCGAATAAAAATAAGAGACATAAGATCGTTTGTCGAGGCTTTACGGCATCAGCCTAAAAGAGCTATATAAAGCTGATATCAATAAGTAATTGTAAAAACTTCATAATTTACATGATGGCTAACCTAACTTAAGCAAATAGTCATTTCTAGTCCAAGTAAAGGCTATTAAGTTTTAGCAGGTATCATCACCGGAACGCGTGCTGAAAGGATGAGGAGCAGATCACAAAGCAAAAATAATGTGGAGAAGCACCTTGGCGTTTATTTTAGGTAAAAGAAGACTAAAAAAATTCGGTAGCCGCTGCCCGGGACAGTGAGTAATTGAGCCAAGCACACATAGTGGCCATTTGGAAAACTATGGCACTTTTCATGACAAGACTTGTCAAAACAAACCAAATGGCGCCTATAACGCCGCGTATTATAGTTACTTAAATCTAAAACTTAGACTAAAATTTTTATATGTGCGTGTCAGAAGAGCGAATAAAAATAAGGGACAAAAGATCAAATATCGAAGCTTTTCGGCACTAGTCTGAGAAGACTATATCAAACTGGTATTAATTATTTCATTGCTTCATTTTCATACATTTAATTACTTTATGTTTTCATTGAATTCTAACTTAGAATTAGTTTCCGTTAGTATATAAATAATTAAGGGATATTATTAACACTATCCAGTTTGATTACACAATATGTGTGTAATCACCATGCCGAAAGTTAAAGGCCGGTCACACAACATGTGTGTGATCGTTCCGCCAACGCTAAGTGGCCGACTATACACAGCTTGTGATATTTTCTCAAACGTTAGTGTCCGATAACACAACATATGTGTTGTTTTTACTGTCGACCATAATTCAAAGATCTCAAACCTTTTCAGTGAGGGTCATATTTATTTTTATTTGAACACATGACGATAGATTTAGCAATTCTTTAAAAAAACAGTCGGCCTCCAGCGTAAGTTTAATCGCGTAACGTGCGGACTGGATAGTGTTATAATATCATAATAGTGACTGCTATGTACGAGTATATAATTCGACATGCTATTTATGTAACGCCATTACTGTTCCCAATGTGTTAGGTTCTTCCGGTCGGCTGCATTGGCCATTCACATTATTATCTGGTGGCGATATGATATTGGTGGGGCGGCGGCCATAGTGATGCACGGCATCCGCTTCCGGTCGGAAGACGAATAGCGCCACGGGATGGACGCGAGCAAATGTCGAACTAACAGTCGCACCTCTGCACTCAATGTTAAATTGATGAGTGACACATAAATCGTCCAATTTATTAACATTTTAAAGAATTTAGTTTTAAATATTAAGTTAGTAAAATATTTTTAGTAATATTTAGAAGACTATAATCAAATTCGGGTATTATTATTAATGTCCTTCTCTCTCTCAAAAGGTTTACTCCGTCGCGTGATGGCAGGATTAGGAGCAGATTGACAACACAGAATTTTGATGAAGCACATTGACATATATTAATGATAAACTTTACAAGCTTCCGGCCAGGCGGAATGACATGCCGGCCGGCCGTACTGCGACCTTCTTAGCCGTCAGCACACAACTGACCCGTATATGCGTCATACAACGATATGCGTCTAATGTATTCATATAAACATTGATTTTCTCAAAAAACTGCGCTAAAAATGTGGTAATAGTGTCGTTTTATTCAAATATAATTCGGAATTTTATCTATCTATTTTATTTAGGGCATAGTAAATTGGAACAAAAGAGATTGTTGCATTACATAAGGGAATTACTTATCTGATGTTTTCATTTATATTCTTAACAAGCTGGCGGGCATATGAGCGCAAAGCTTCTTTCTTTATTCGCCGTCAGCTCAGTGCCCATAAATCCTTGTTTATCTCAGCAATCTCCCATCAAGGTCTATTCGCCCATTCATCTTGCCATAAAGCCAATATCTAAAACTCACACCAACATGTGAAAATTTCACCTATCTAGTACAAACGACAAATATAACGCTACCACACTACACAAATATTTAAATAATTTATCACTGTATTTTGATGAATCACAATCGTCATGATTCTATGTCCATTCTGTTGTTCTGATGAAACATAAGCTTCTTGATCTTCTGCCTCTTCTGATGCAGCGTCTTCCTGCTATTCGTCTGTTCTTATCATTCAATATATAGTTATACTTCTTGGACACCACTCCAATACTCTATACACGGTGTATGGATACTATCCGTGGCTTTATCCATCTAACTTCATACAGGCTATGTTGGGGTACATAGAGTTGGAAATAAGAAGAAATCGACAACACATCTCTTGTTATGCAGTATAGCTGCGATCATCTGCGCTAGAGAGAAATCACCTGTAATTTTTTACAATTTATACCAACTCGATTTAGCCCTTTCTGGCTGGTGCCGAAAACCCTCCTTATGCAATCTTTTGTCTCGATTTAGATTTAATTAGTTATAATCGTCGGCCACTTTTTTATTTGGTTTTGTCAGTTGCTCATATCATGTAGTAGTGGCTAGTTCCGTATTTGGCCGCTATGTAGTTTCCGGGCGCAGTGGCCGTCACTGCCACCGGCCTACAGTCTCTGTCCGGGCGCTGTGAGATAGAGAGTTATGTGTCCCGGACGAGAGACCGAATTTTATCAGTTTTTTTTGTTTAACGTAAAATAAATGTCAAATGTGCTTCTTGAAGAGTTATTTTAATTGGAGAAATGTTCCTCATTCATCCACCACGCGTCCCAATGACCGTCCAGCGATCTGGGAGATTTCAATGCAGTAGAGATCGTTTGATCGTGGACATTGAAAAGCATTTGATAAAGTAGATTGGGAGAAGCTTCGATATTATGAAAGAAATTGGAGTCAAATACAAAGAACGAAGACTCATATTTTATTCGCTGCCATAATAAAGAAATGTTACGTCAAGGGGTGGACAAGGATGCTCTCTGTCGCCTGTACTCTTCAACGTACATACAAAATTTAATAACATCAGGAAAAAATGGGCCATAGAGAGGGGGTTAAAATACATGGCCAAAAGATTGATATGATAAGGTTTGCTGACGACATTGCTCTGATTGCTGAAACTGAAGATGAACTCACTGAAGCGCTGACCATGGAAAACATGTTTAATTCCAATTTCAATATGAAGATAAACAGCACAAAAACCAAAGTCATGAGTAAGCCGCAATGAGCAGCAGAAAATTAACATATCAATGCTACCCCTAAAAGATGCAAAATGTATACCTTGGAAGTACAATCACCTGGGATGGCAGAACAAAAAGAGAAGTCAACAGTCGAATACATGTTAGCTTTCAATAAAAAAGCCAAAATTCTTGAGTCAAAGAATATTACTTTAAAACTTGCCAAAACACTTGTTTGGAGCATCTTAATGTACGGCTGTGAGACATGGTGCTTATCTGAAAGTGATAAAAAAGACTAGAGGCCTTTGAGATGTGGTCACAGAAGAATTCTCGGAATTTCCTGGAGAGACCACGTCACGAACAATGAGGTTCTCAGGATAACCAAGGAAGATAGGCACCTAATAAGAACCATCTCAGAGAGGCGAGCCCGATGGATTGGTAACATCATGCGACGATGGTCTTCTTCACGATATTGTGGAGGGGATGGTTGTGAAACTGTAGAGACGGGAGTATTTACAGCAAGTATTCGAGGACATGAATTGTAGCGCTTATGCTGAGCTGAAAAGGGTTGGTAGACCGAGAGGAATGGAGATCGAGATGCAAGATTCTGTTATAATCCACCGGATTGATACTACGAAGAAGAAGAGATCGTTATTCGTGAAACGTTTCTTACTGATGCTATAATTTAAATTTTCTAAATCAATAACTAAATACTTAAAATCGTAGAATATTTATAAATCCTACAACAAATAAATAAATAAATTACAATAACGTTTACTTTTCAATTGCAAATATGCATTATAGATCAGAAATGAGATTGATTTGGCCTAAATATACTCGTAAAGTAATTTGCGTTGTTTCGAGTGATTTTGTACAACGTTTTGTACAAAACTTATTATACCAATGACAAAATGTATTGAAAATAAATCGTTTGTATAAATTAATTACATTTGATAAAAACAATTCGTTTTACGATTTAGCTTAATGACGGGTTTGAATAATCGAATTACATATTTGACAATACATGTGATGATGCAAAAATTTTTTTTTTAATTGTGCCTTTTATTCACGTATTGCGTTTGTTAATTATTTACCCACAAAATATAAATTATTCGATTTGGTTTTATAATTATTATAATAATTTGATGATTTTATTGATAAAAGGTTTTCGAAATATATTAGCAAACAAATATATTCGTGGCGGACTTCTGTTTTATCAACTGTACTAATTTCACTATCTATGCTGACCTAATAACTTTACCTTTTATATTCCAATGATGCCTATAAAGTCGCCGTTACCAGAGGTCGCTTCAAGTACTATTTCACCGATCAAGGTGGGAGTCGAGCTGGCTCTATATTTGGAGACGACCAGACAGACCAGATCTCTTTCCTCTCCATTTCGACGCCACCATAACTGAGCACACATCAAGATGCCCGTCAAAGACATCACTGCGTTACGTGCCGATCTAGAAACTTCAAGTCCTATATTGCCAACTAGCAACATTTCATATTTCCAAAAATCATTTTTAGAACTTCTCAATAAAATAGAATCTCGTTAATCACTCAATTTAATCTAATGTATATTTCCCTTTAAAACTGTTAAAATATTAAGCTTACTTACTGAAATTAAATTCCCCGTGACATTATACCGTGTTCTTATTTTTTAATTTCTTGTTCGGAATGTAGGGAGAATTCCAGGGATCCTTTTCTTGCACACACAACAATTGCTTCACAGCGTCCACTGATCACAACACATCCAAGACACTTCCAAGTCCGACTCATTATTTAATAATTGATACACACCTATTCATTCACAGCAAACGGCATCTAATATAACAATTCACCGATTTAATGATGAGACAAATTATAATAAGTGTTTATCAATTGTTGAATATTAGGATGAGTCTTTAATGACTTAAATTATAATAATATAAGTTACTTCTAGAATACTGAAATATTTATAAACCAAATAGAAAAACAGTTCAAATATATTATTATTGTAGTGCATAAGGACTGAGTTCGGTTAAACCAAATTTGACTTTGGAAGAGACCACGGAAGAAATGGCCACGGTGGCCGAGCGGTATAAATACCTGGGCAAAATGGTTGGTTACGAGGGTCCGCGGCTCGCATCCCGCTCCTGCCGATATTTTTTCTGATTGAATTGACTCGTTTAAAGAATTTTATGTATAGTATATGTATATTTAATTACTTAAATTAAAATATGCCTCGAATAAATCTACTGCATTTTAAAATACCGGGGCTACAGCTCGTAAATATCGTAGCGAACCATATATGTTCCTAAGTGTACCTTCAGGTAGATATATGTTTTGATTCAAGTCATGTTCTATGGCAGTTGACAGAACTGAGTGACGACAATTTGTGGTGACCAAATGCTCCAGCTTATCATAGATAAATATTCAATCAAATAAATAAATTTTATTTAATAAAGAACAATCAGTAAGGATGTTAAAAAATTTGTAGTTGAAATTTATATTGTAGTTAAAGTGGATTTAATTATTGCGGCGATATAGTTCAACAGTTTTAATAATATAAAAACGAATTTATAGTAATATTTTATCTATTGCTTTAAAGTTGGCTCGTCATTCTTTAGTACTGAAGAAATATTAATTCATTAGTTTACTATCGGCATCTATGTTACAAGTTTATCAAATTTCGATCTCTCGAGCAAATTCAGATGTGAAATATGCCTCAGATACTACAGAATACTACCCTCTTCAAGCACTCGGACTTCTACTTGGAAGTTGTCGGGAACCATTAATGTTCCCAAACGGAGCAGATCAGATGCAAATATATCTTAGAACGAGGAATAGACTGTAGCAGCATACATAATTATATGACGGCAGTTTGTAGTGTATATGTTCCAGATAAAGAACGGATATTGGAAAAAACTTTTAACCGCTGATTAAAAATTGATGCGCAAGAGGATGTAATAATTCTTCATAAATTAGAAACTCTGCATGTGGCCGCAAAAATATGATATTTTTAAATACGTATGATATAATAATGATTGATTTATTCAAAGAAGATGTGCAGTATAATAAATAATAACATAAATGACATTATTAGCTTATTAGCATATTTGAAGAATATGGGCACCACAAATTGTCGCAGATAAATATTTCGGTTTTCAATTATCAGAGTATTTTATAGGAGATCGGATAATAAGCCCGACGCTCCCGTGACCTGAATTTTTTTCTTTCGTACTTAAGGGGTGGTTCAATCTTAGTGGGGGCATGTATACAGCTTAGATTTAAATAAATCGATTCAAGAAAATCAAGCTTTGTCGGGATTTGAACCGATGACGTCTAAACGCTTTAACCATTGGACTATGCCGCCCACGCAGCACTTAGCCATATATAACTAAGTATGCGGCATATAATCCACAGATGAGATTTCAGCATCACTATCACGTTTTGTCGGTATATTGACATATATCTTTTAATATTATTTTATGTAAACACATACAGGAAAATACCGACAGATGGTCATAGTGATTCTGAAGTCTCATCTGTGGAATTCTATGACGCTCACCATAGTGCATATGGGTAAGCGCTGCATGTGGAGTGTTGATCCGCCAACGTCATTGACTGCAGCCCAAGATTCACGCATCATCCTTATAATTACAGGAATTTACTATGAATGGGTGTTCTTGCATGGGCCGATCTTCGTCTACCGCCAATTTTAATTAATAGGCTATGAGTGGCATTTTACGGGTGAGAGATCAAATTCACACTAACCGGTGTATTTAAAAGCTCAGAAATTGATTAAAAATATATTTTTTAATCTCCATCGGGGATCGAACCCACGACCTTTTGCTTGCAAAGCAAACGCTTTGACCATAGAACTATACCCGCCAGCAAGTGTATGTTTACCCGAATAAAATATCAACACTAACTGATCATAAATGTATAACGCTTCATAAAGGACAATTAATTTTCTTTTTGTGTGATGCGAGAATGTGGTGAGAAAAGTCCATTACAGAATCGATGGCGCGACAATCGTGTGCTTCCGGTGTTAATAGAGTATTATTAGTTCAAGGATTTAGGCATGATAATTATCATGCTGATTAGAGCAATACAATACCAATAACATCACAGAGGTTCGAAACTGATAACACCAGCATTAGATGCCAAATCCATTGTCATCTCTCGAGGGAGACATATAATTATAGTAGGAGACATGATTCACGTTATTAATCTAACCATGTTTCATGCTTCCGTTCACTAGACTGGATTAGACTGTCATATCCATAGACTGCTGCAATCTACTCCTTAAGGTCTTCACTGCAGATGACGTCGATTAAATGTCGTTAAGCTTCATAGAATCTTCAGATGCCATATCTCAGTCAAATTCTGATGGTATTATCCTGTTATTAAAATTACTTGTTAGCACTGATATCAGCTTGATATAGCTTTTTAGGCTGATGCCGAAAAGCCTCGAAAAACGATAATTTGTCTCTTATTTTTGTTCGCTCGTCTGGCATGCACATCTAATAATGTTAGTCTTAATTTTCATATAAAATTACACGGCGTTTGAATACGCCATTTTATTTGTTGTGACAGTTGCTCGTGTTGATTCAACTATCATCAATTATTTGTTTTTTTGCCGAAATTATCTTGGCGGCGCTGCATGTAAGTATTCCGGCAATCGTCAGTTCACTCTTGTCCGGCCGGCAAAATGTTATGTACCGGTCGGAAAAGGAAATCAAGTCTTTATTAAAAATAAATGCGAATTGTGCCTTATAAACAAGTTCTTTTGCTGTTAATTAAATATACATATACTGTGCATAAAATTCTTTTTTCAACGCGTCAATCCAAGCACAAAAATAACGGCAGAAGCGGGATGCGAACCGCGGACCTTGGAAACCAACTATGCTCAGGTATTCATACCGCTCAGCCAACTGGGCCATTGCTATGCCTAGACCGACTCGCGTTGAAACTATTATTAATATTATTGTTATCATCGTACGATAGATTTCGCTATAGTATATATTCAAAGTATGTATATTTTTATTTTTTATTATTCAATCAGTCATCATTTATTCACAAGCTTAATATTATTACTTTCCGACAGTCTATTTATTTTAGTAAGTACCACTCGGGTCTCGAACCAAACTATAGACTGAATGGATGAGAAACGACTACTTATAGTTCCGACCGGACTTTATAACCAATCATATTATAAAGTCCCAGTCGGAACTATATCTATTGTACGATGATAACAATGATATAAATACTAGTTTCAACGCGAGTCGGTCTAGGCATAGCAATGGCCCAGTTGGCTGAGCGGTATGAATACCTGGGCATAGTTGGTTTTCTAGGTCCGCGGTTCGCATCCAGCTTCTGCCGTTATTTTTGTGCTTGGATTGACGCGTTGAAATTTTTTTTTTATGTATAGTATTTGTATATTTAATTGATAATAATATTGTAATATAGTCAATGATCTATAAAAGTAGATTAGAATATTGAAATAATAAATTAATATTCTAATAAAAATTAAAAAAATTCATATAAGTTCTTTTGCATTGTGATCTACGCAGCCACTTGACCTCTTGTCGCATTTTTAAAGATTGAGGATGTCAGCACATACAGGAGAATACTGGTAGATGGTGATAGTGATATTTGAAGTCTCATCTGTAAATTCTATGACGCTCACCATGTTACATATGTTTAAGCGCTGCATGTGGAGTGTTGAGCCATCAACGTCATATACTACAGCCCAACATTCTCGCATCATCTTTATTATTACAGGAATTCACTATGGATGGCATGATGATGTCGATGAATGAATTATTTTCTTCGGTAAACGAATACGTACATACCTGTATATTAACGTTCACCTTTGCTCCTTGACTGACTGGTTTAGAAGGCTGTCTTTCTTACCATGTCATTTTTCACAGTCAAACCATCGTACTATCAAAACTCTACACAGACATCTGTTTTTAAAACCCATTTTCAGGGTGCTTCAGATTCACAGCCGTAAAAAATAGTAAATACGATGCGGGCAGTATATAAACGGCACTTTGTTTTGATCGAGTAAAGCTGCGAGTCTCAGATATTATACACGAAGTTTAAAGCAAGTTCTTTTTGCAAGCTTCCGTTCTCAGTGACCTGTACGCCTAAATATCTGAAAGTCAGAAACGTATTAATGGTATTACCCGTAATGGTAACACACGGTGGTTTAATTTAACGCAAAGCAATATACTTTATATATTTCTCATGAAATCGCCCTGGTCAACCGATCACAGATGTACAGATGACTAAACTGTTTTTCTCTTCTCCCCTCCACTTCTATCACTAGTATCGGGTAAATTTTCTGTATTTTTGTTAGTTTTAAGTTTGTCCTGAAGAAGGAACATTGTCTTCAATATCGAATAAACCAATCAAATTTACGAACTCAGTCATTCTACAAACTGAATCCGACGAGGAGTATAGAATAAATACAGGATGGGTGAAATGGAGGTCTCTCTCTGGGGTTTTGTATGATGCAAGATTCCAGTTAGGACCAAAGGTAAAATCTACAAAACTGCTGTAAAGCCAGCTATGCTCTACTGATCGGAGTGTTGTACTCCACTAAAACGTGACTTGGATAGGATTCATGTGGCAGAGATCGCCGAGGCGGGCAGGCGGTGTGACTAGAGTGGACAGAGTTTGAAATAAGCATATTCGGTGTTCATTTAGGGTGGCCCCCATACCTGAAAAGATAATGGAAAACCGCCATAGATGGTATGGGCATGTGACACGGAGAGATGAAGACCACATGTTGAAGAAAGCCCCCAACATTCCCACGCTGAGAAGAAGACCTGGAAGACCACAAGCAACCTGGACTGCAACTGTAGACAAGGATATGAAAACTCTGGGCTTGACCGAGAATGCAACGCAAGACAAACAGGCATTGTGAATGTACATAAGGAGAGCAGACCCCAGATGATGGGAAATGGTGAGGTTAAAGAAAAAGAGTGAGGCATTCTACAAACTGTATTATTTCATTATTTAATATGACAAACCACAAAGTCACTGCGCTTTACGAAAATGTAAAGTTTTTCAATTTGAATCAGATGTGCATGTTAGCTTGTAAAATGAGTCGTCAAAACTGTAATTGGTATTTTTGGCAAGTTTGTTAAATGTTTGACATAGTTTTTGCGCGAGAGTAAGAATTCAGTTTTCCTGAATATTTTTTTCAGCGATGAACAAAAAAATGTTTGCGAAACGCGAGGCCGCGCTCGCATTAGTTTTACGGTTTTGAAATAACTGCGAATGGAGTGATGTACTCTCTGCTTTATGTTGCAGCTCAAAGTACCAGTAAAATGTGAGTGCAAAATGCTTTATCGAAATTTGAAAATAAAAAAGAGAAAGTACAAGGCGTGGATATAAATAAACAGCATTTTTATATGATTACAGATATTTTATTTCTTCGTTTTTATACTTTCGGGACATAAAACATTTTTTCGCAGACACAAAACGAAACATTGTTTTCTCCTTTAGTATCAGCTGATACCATTCCACTTAAGAATGAAAGTCTTCGCTTATTAAATTAATATTTAACATCATCATCACCATCAGCCTATATCCGCTCACTGTTGAACGTAAGCCTCACGCATGAGTCTCCGTCCTCTTCGATCGTCCGCCTTCCGCATTCAGGTCAATCTCGCTTTTCTTCTGTCGTCAGTCCATCTTGCAGGGGGTCGACCAATGCTTCGTTTGCCAGTTCTTGGGCGCCATTCCAATACTTTTCTTTCCCATTGACCGTCACTTGAGTATGCCTATTCGTTGGGTAGCATCCACTACTTGAGTTCTTCTGCGTATTTCCTCGTTTCGGATTCTATCTTTTAGTGACACTCCGAGCATGGATCTGTCCATGGCACGCTGGGTGACCTTTATTTTGTGGGTAAGACTTAATCTTATTTAGAACATCTTATTTCGTAGGTTTTTTTTTATATCATGGCTTTTGGGTTGAGCAGTGATTGGAAAATTTCTTCTTTTCTCTAATATTTCAACCGCCGTTGAAGAGGTTGTGTTAAGAGTTAACGAATAGGTGCGAGGCAAGCAAAATCCAATTCTAGTGCGGGAATAACATGGTCATTACAATGCGAAGAAAAAAATATAAATTAAGCAGAAAAATGATGTTAAATTTGCAAGTGGTAATAAACAAATATCGATGGATTTTTAAATATTTATTAGAATATTATTTTATTATTTCGATATTTTAATCTACTTATATAGATCATTGACTATATTACAATATTATTAGTAATTAAATATACACATACTATACATCGAAATTCGTTCAGCAAAAATATCGGCAGAGGCGGGATTCGAACCAACGATCTTTAGAACCAACCGTTGCCCTATGTTCATTACCCTAGACCACTCGACCATCTCCCGCACGAACTGATGTGTCGAATAAGTTGTATTTATACCATTGCTATCATTGTTACCATCGTATAACGATAGATGTCGCTGAGTTTAGCCAGAAAAATGGTGTTAGATTTGCAAGTGGAAATAAGTAAATATTCGTTTAATTTGACCTTAAAACAAAATACTAAAAAATCAAGATTTTGGTCGCTCTAGTGACTTTGAAGACTTTTTGCCTTTTGGAGCATTTTCTTAATCTGTCTGTAACTTTCCAAATATGAGGCCACAAATCTTTGCGAAGAATAAATAAAAAGTGTGTCCCTTCTTCCTCTGCTGAGAATTTCAATGTAAGCAGCCAACTTTGGGTTCGTGTCGTGAATCAAAAAAACATTTATTACCATATCTTTATTGGAAGTCTTGGAAGAATAACAGATTGTTTGGAAATATTCCACTTTGAGAATGTAACGTTCTATTATTTTAATATGCGGTATTAAATTCCTACACGAGTGACATTACTATGAAAAAATGTCATCAAATATTAATACAGATTATATTCGTATACTTTAACTTTTTTTATAAGTACATTATTTAAAATAGATTTTTTTTATGCTTTAATATCTGAAATACTATTTGATTAAATTTATTCAGGACGAAAAAAAGCATTGTGCGTATATCTTTTATTAGATATTTTTTTATTAAATCAATTATATATGTTACTATATATTCAAGCGAAATATTATTTACCCAGCCTAGAGATTATATATTATAATCTAGAGATTTTTGGTACTTCTCCGTAAATCTTGTTTTTTTTTAACTATAGATTATGGTGACTTTATGGTTAATCTAGAGTATTTTTGTTGTAAGAAATCAAAATAAATTTGTTAAAGTCCCGATTTTTGTGATACTGTAAGAATTTCACCTAAAATGTGAGGTGATAAAGGTGGGGTGATTTGGTGATAAGTTATGCCGCCCATAAGACCCAAATCAGGAGTGATTATTGGGAAAACAAAGTTTTTGACAAAGTAAAACGTTATTAAGGGCTTAAACTGTTTATTTGACAAAAAAATATATACAAAAATCATAACTAATTGAAAATTGTTAACCTTGCTATATTTCTTAAAATACTAAGATATGACAAAAAAGTAATGTTTTAACATCCCTTTCAAAAGGTGTTGTTATTCAGTCGCACGATGGCAGGATTAGGAGCAGATTTAAAACACAGACTTTTTTTTGAAGCACATTGACATATATTTGCGATATACTTTACAAGCTTCCGGCCCAGGCGGAATGACATGCCGGCCGACCGTACTGCTACCTTATCGGCCGTCAGCAGACAACTGCTGCGATCGTGATGGGCTCTCGCCTAGCGACACAAGCGGCGGTCTATATAACTAGTCCCAAATGCCAATATGGCGACACATGCACGTCGACAAGCAAACATAAATAAGACACGAAAGATTGTACATCGAGGTTTTCGGTACCAGTCAGTTATAACATGCCGATGTCAGTTTTTTATCACATACGAAATTAAGGCGCTTGAAAATGTCTAGAATTCTAAGGCGCGCTAAACTGACGTATCGATGGGCTTGTGATGATGCTTGTTTGTTTTGTCAGGTTATGTATTGTTTTCATTCAGTCGACATGTCTCTAGAGTGATGCAGTTATAAAAAGGGAATATTTAAATAGAAGATGTACAACATGAAATTTTAATTATAATAATGATTAAAGTTATTCAATTTAAGCACACGTGAAACCTAGTCTATTTTTAATAAAAAAAAATTGTATCGAGGATATTTTTTTTAGCATAATACATTTAAATATTTTTTCAGTTTTAAAATGACAGTAAATTTTTTGTCTTGTTTTTATTTTATTCAATTTTTGTAGGCTATTCTGTGAGAGTAGGTAGATAGTGTCGTAAAAGAAATGCTATTAAAATTTTATCATCATATCATAAATCTTAACTAATGACTTCACCATCATTTCTATTGTGTGTGAAAGATAAATGACAAGGAAAAAAGACTTAGATTATGTGAATTACAGATCAGTGATGTTGTCAGTAATCAAGTTACAAATTTATGCACTACAAACAATAATTGGTAATTTATATCTATCTTTTTCTTATCTCTTATCTTCTCCTATCTATTTCGATTTCATCTAAAATACAACAAGTAAGTTATGATTCAAGTTGACACGTTAATATTGTATTGCAGGATAATGTGAATATTTTTCTTATTTTTATATAGTGGTTAAGAAATAATTTTTATTTTTTCCACATAATTGTATATCTTCTCAGCTAACTTTACACTTAAGCTGTAATACAATGATATTTTTTACAGATAATGTGAAGCTTGTTTGTGAAAAAGTACTATCGATTATACGTAATTGTATTTGAATCGATCTTTTCGTAAGTGAAAGTTAAAATTTGTGATGGTAAATACATGTTTTTATATTACTATGAAAAATTATAAATTTCAAATAACCATGGAAACAATTATCCGATGTGTACGAAGAACATGTATTGATAGACCGCCAACTTCAAAACTGGCTAACAAAATTTTGTTCCAGAAATTTAGATGTTGAAGATGCACCACGCTCTGAGACGCCAGTTAAAGATGACAAAGACACAATAAAGTCATTACTTAATGCAAAACTGAGATTTATAGCTTGTTTTATCGCTGAGATATTACATAATTTGAAAACAAACGTTAATGATTAATTGAAACGCCTATGTTATAAAATACCCTCGGTTGGTGTGAATTTGATCCGTCACCCGTAAAATACCAATCATAGCCTATTAATTAAAAATGGTTCACGACGAAAGTCGTTCCGTGAAGACCACCAATTCATAGTAAATTCGTGTAATAAAAAGGATGAAGCGTGAATCCCGGGCTGTAGTCTATTAGTTGGCGGATCAACACTCCACATGCAGCGCTTAGGCATATGCAACATGGAAAGCGTCATCGAATTCCACAGATGAGACTTCAGAATTACTATCAACATCTGTCGGTATTCTCCTGTATGTGTTTACATAAAAAAATATGTTAAAAACGTTCGTTAAAAATGAAATTGCTTTCCGAACAAAATAATGTGTACAAATTGTATAAAGGCAAACGAAAGTTAGCCTTTAAATTTATGTTTATATTACCTAAACTGTTTTAAAAAAAGGTAATGAAACATTCTGAAGAAATTGCTCAGGTGACGTTGTAGTCCAGAACGTAATAAAATCATTACGACGAGTGCAAATTTGTGTAACAATTTACGTTACTCCGCGAGACAAAACAATATCGCTAATTTCATTTTCTTTCTTCAACTTTCTGCAGGATTGTGTAGAACGAATAGGCAGTTTTAACAACCTGAAATGGAAAATGCGAAATAAAAGCTTTAGAAAAGTTGTCACAGCATCTGGAAGCTTCTACGGAATTGTATATAAATTTATATCTAAAGCGGACCCGTATAACTGATTTATTAACTTTTAATTTGATGCTTAAGATTCTAAACTATCTGACGAGATATTTCTACAGTAACTCACTTGCTCTCCGCTTAAGTTTTCTCTTTGATGTGTAACACAAAACGGAAGCGGAAATTTCGTTTGCAAAGAGCGAATTTGAATATTAAACGAAGTGAGGTTGCGAATGAAAGTCGATCGAAATTCAATTTGAATGGAATTTATAATTAATTCAGGCATTTTTATTATGTAGAGTCAAGGGGATGCCCCGACACGCTGATGACTTTGCATACAATTAGGGTTGCCAAGTGTCCCGAATTGCCGGGATCGTCCCGGGATTGAAATCGCTATCCGGTATTCCGGATGAATGCCGATTTATCACGGAAATTTAGAAAAAAAAAACATTTCCATCGAAAATGAAATTGTTATCACGTAAGTCCTTCTGACATTCTTTTAACGTTTTTTTCGCATTTGATCGATGGATATTGATCTTATTAAAGGCAGAATTGCAAAATATGCAACGTAATAGTAAATCACGTGAATAATTAGCATTCTCTTAAATTACAGAATCCTTTGCAAAAAAATGGTGAAAGTAGCCAAAAATCATGTATTTTGCGACAACACTAGAATTTAGGTGTGTATATTATTCACTTTATTTGCATTTCCGTTTCATATATGGAACAAATGGTCACCACTAATTGACGTCATTTGGTTTTTAGCTGCCATTGTCCATTTAATGTTCCAGTCCATATCTACATCTAAAGGTCCACTTGGGAGCGTATATAGTTTCCAACAAACTCTAGAGCAGAAGTCTAAGTGGTTGAAAAGGGGTCAGTTGTAGTATCCTAGGCATATTTTTGGATAATTAGGCAATCGGATTCTTCAAGGAAATCGGATGAATAGCCCAACATACCGAGGCCTGAACTATTTTGTCATAATAGGTGGCTCAACACAATTACATGAAAGTCTGTTTTTAAAATTTGATTATAATTTTGTCCGTTGTATCCGATGTCTGATAAAAAGAGATCCTTTATATCGAGGTTTTTCTCTATGAACATCAAAAAAATACAAAAAAATGAGTTTTTGGAATTTGTTCTAGAATCGTCCCAGAAACAGTTGGTGACCCTAATTACGAGTACAATGGGCCGCAGTGTGAATGTCTAGTGATTGATTTCAGCTGAAAATTATTTCTAGTCATCGCCTTTGCAAAGAAATTTATTACCACTTAAATGTTCTTCGAACCGGACCTGTCGTGAAATTTCAGCCAGGAAAAACATTAATCATTAAGCGAGGGAATATAAAACATAATAGAATATTGTGTGGGTTTCAAATACTAATGATTTATGGTTCATTAAATAAAAGAAAATACTTACAATATTCAAATAAAAGAAGATTTTTTTAAAATTGATTATTTTCATTTTATTTTCACATATTTGGTTTTGTTGAATTCACTTCACACAAAATTTTGGACGTTAGATGGCTTAATTTTTGAGTAATGGCGAAAAGGAAAATTTCCATCCTACAGTCCGTTAAAGAACATTGCATCTTGTTGGGGCATGTTTACCAAATGCTAGCGAGTATGGCTTAGTGGTAAAAATGTTTGCTTGCAAAACGAAGGTAGTGACGGATCATTCCCCAATGGAGATTAAAAAAACGATTAATAAGCTCTATAAATGCCCATGTTATGTGAATTTGATCTCTCATAGGTAAATGCCAGTCAGCATATTAATTAAAATTGGCAGTGAATTTTTGTAATATGGACGATGCGTTAATGTTGGAATGTAATGTAAGTAATTTCTTTATTACCTGTAGGAATGAATCCAATCCAAGGTTCATAAAACTGGTGGAGATGACCAGAGGTTTGAGAGAGCAGAGGAGCATGAAACTGATAGTCTGCTGAAGCTCAGAAGAGCTGGTGTCAGTCCAATCTACCAAGTACAAGGCCTTGCAGATAAGTCCACTCTAGAAAGAAAAACACGAGAGTTAGTACTAAATTCAAATGGTGATTGCATAGAATAGTATGATAGTTTAAGATTTTTGAGAAATTACGAGGTGAAAGAGCGTACACGTCAGATTTCATACTATAGATGGTCAAGAGACGAAGATGAACCTGAATCTGACATATACTTCAAATATCGCAAGAATAAGTCCTAGAGTCTAGGACTTATTCTTAATCCATATAGGTTCCCAAACTTATTTCACTCGTGGACCCCTTGACACGATTTTCGGTTATCCGTGGACCCCCTGATCATCATCATCATCATCATCAGCCTGTGTCCGTCCACTGTTGAACGTAGGCCTCCCTCATGAGTAGGCCTCCCGCATGAGTTAGGCCTCCCGCATGAGTTAGGCCTCTCCCTGATGATATTGTGGCTTTTCGGTTGAGCCGTGTGTGGTGAACTTCTTTCAACCACCATAGCAGGGGTCTTCTTCAGGATTAATAATTTATTTAGTTTTAAGTTGGTTTATTCAGATTATACATTTTTTTTATCATTAAAAATATATAAAATCAGAATAAACTAACTCAAAACTAAATATATTTATTAATCCTGAAGTCGAAATATTGGTTGAAGGAAGTTCACCACACACGACTCAACCCAAAAGCCACAATATCACTTCAGGTACATATCCTTGTTCTCATTGTTATGTGACGACGTCAGTTCTGTTTGTTAATAGTTTATAGAACTTTTTACCTTTTCTATCACTTTTTTTATATCAGTGATCGCTTTAATTTCTCGAGGCAGACTATTGAAGTTTACTACTCCATTATATTTGTAACAATTTTGTTAATTAAAATTGTAACGAACCCAATCATAATTTACGATCTGTTACAACTAGGCGAAAAATAAATGCATTCAATGGGAGGGATGAACTTGATGATTTAATAATAGTTTTTTCAACATTTGGCATCAATTTCTGAGATTTAATCTCAAATCTCCTCCTTAGATGATATCCAGTTTGTTTCTTTTTGTTATGAGATTGGCAACTGCACTGAAACCCCTTTCCACTAGGTATGAAGATGGAAAAGCAAGTAAAAACTTTCTCGTAATATTCCACAATGCGGGATAAGTAACAGGTATGTCTTTTGAAGCCAGAATTGCTGATATCCTTTATTAAACTGTGCATTGAGTTCTTCGTTAGTTGATATTCCGATTATTTCCTCTTGTAATATGACATTTGTTTCTTCAATGTTACCACCATATAGATTTATTATCCACTGTGGTATTACCATAGTCAAAATATCCTCAAACCTTGTTTCAAAGTTTGAATATAGGGCATTTAAATGTTGATCGTAGGTTGAAACATCGTCTTGCTGGCAGCTTATCTGTGACAGATTGGGGAACTGGGAAAATTCGCCCCGTCCAATATTTTGCTTCCTTAGCTTTATTCTGGCAAGAAACGCTGAAATGATGGACTTTGTTTGAATCAAATTAAGACTGTCACCTTGTAATTGCAAGTTAACCCTATTAAATTTAGCAAACAAATCTGTTAAATAGGCAATGTCCGTTTTCCACATCATTGAGTTTTCTTTTAAAATTATTTCTTTATCATCCAGAAACTCTAAAATAGTGTCAAAGAGAGCAAAAAATCTTGTCAAGCACAATCCTTTCGACAGCCAGCGCACTTTGGTGTGAAGGAGTAAATGATGAAAGTTCTCATCATTTTCGTCACACAACTGCGCAAATAGCCGCGTATGCAACGCATTGATTCGGATTCGGTTTACAGCATCAATGACTAATTGAAGAGATTCGTGCAATCTAATATTCAGATTGGTGACACAGTGTATTGCTAACACCCCGGGTACATTTTGTTTTAAATAGCTTATAAAGCCACGATAACGCCCAACCAGCCCAGGGGAGGCTGCTCACGTCTTATTAGTCGATCTTATATATATTAGATCCTATAACCCAAAGTACAATGGAAAAGCTTTGTGGCTTAGTATCGCAAAATATAAGTATACTTATATTAATTAACTTGTAAAGAACAGAATAACAAGAGCGAGTTATAGGTCAATACAGTAGGTATTAAAGATAGATTCTGTGTCCCAATTGTAAACTACCCTTGTTTATATACCCATGGACCAAATAACGTCAGTCTCGCCTTTTTGATTTTGGCGACAGGCACATTTTTAATGGTTCCTGTCCTAAATAGAATTTCAGAAAAAGGGTTGTTGCTGCTTTATTTATTTATTGTTTTACAATAGCCAAGCTTTCTTGTAAAAACATACGTGATAATCGTGTGAACACATACTGCAGTGTGGTAACTAGAGATACTCATAATACTTTATTCCATTTTTATGAGGGTGTCATTTAAAAAAGGAGATGTACCCTATTGTATTAGTTCTCCTCTAAGGCTCCAGAAGAAATCGCACTTCAAGTTCGTGTCAGAACATTAAAGCTGCGGATTATAATTTAATAGTATTTGAAAAAAAATGCACTTTACTTGTATTTAATTGCTCAATAACATTTAACTTTTCTCTGGAAGCGAAACTATAAAGCAATAATAATTAAGTAATTTGTGTTCTTCGGTGGCGAGTAACGAGATCCTAGCCAGAAAACAAAATTAGACGGAACCGGCGGTGAGATGCGATTCGCTTTGTAGACCTCCATTTAAATAAGGGTTGGACTCCAACCCGTATTTTAATTTTTTCTCAGGCTAAGAAATTAATTGTATGCACTTTAAAATATTTACATCACACATATCTCATTTATATATTGCTATTTATTGTAACTTCCAAATTAATACTGATGTGTCAAAATTTTTAATAATTTTATATTGAACCCTCCGTGGACCCCCTAACGATGTTCATGGACCCCCAAATCAATTTTAATATTCCATGGACCCCCTGGATGATCCCGTGGACCCCTGGGGGTCCATGTGGACCACTTTGGGAACCACTGTCCTAGACTTTTGGCGTCCTGGAAGGCTGTAGGGAAATATGAACATTATGTAATCAGAAGCTTGTGAAGCATTGAGAGTGCTATTATTCTACGAAAGTATCTGTTTTTGAAACGAATTATACGGCTACATTGGCCTTTGGCGTGAAACCAAGAATCGTGGACGTATAAAAGAATGAGAATGATATAAGCGCTGTATAGTGTGAACTTTAAGACCCGAAAAATATATGCCCGGATTCAGTACAACCCTACTTCCGTTATTCTTCTGATATCGTCAATTTATCTTGCTGGGGTGGTACTCTATTTGCTAGTTCTTGAATGCCAGTCTAACACTTTTCTCCCCCATTGACCGTCGTCTCTTCGATATATGTCATATTAACACTTGAGTGTGTTTATTAGTTAGGTAGCCTCCACTACTTGAGTTTTTCTGCAGATCTTCTCGTTTCGGATTATATTTTTAAGAGACACTCCAAGCATGAATTTTTACATGGCACGTTGAATGACCTTTATTTTATGAGTTAGACTTGCTGTTTAATTTTACTTCTCTACGCTATAGTTAATACTAGAAATATGCATACTAGGTTAAACGACTTGGTTTAAGACTTTGCTTGCTTTAAGAATGTACTTAAATTTTTCAAATGCTCCTTTATCTACTAGTATTTTATTTAAGCAAAATAGTTGCACGTGAAGACGTGAAAAAAACATAAATAAAATTGTCGAAAAATATCTTCATTAATTTAAGTAATTACTGTGATGTTCAGAGTTACGAAGCCTGAAAAAAAATCATCCCGTACTAAGAAATTAGCCTTTTCAAGTTGAATAGCAATACTGTGCCTGAACTAAGTATTCCTAACAGGAGAACAGAAACTTGTATTGGCCATCGGTCAAGAGCTTATAAGTACGGAGTTGGGAAAATGTTTGGCTTACGGTCATTCTAAATACGAGAGCTGTCTGAGAAAAGTTTGCTCAATTAGAAGCATTTGTACTATAATTAATGTTTTTTTTTGTATCGAAACTAACTGAGAGGCGAATGAGATGTTTTCTTTGAAGTGATATTGCGCTTAAAAAGAACGTTGCACAATTTTGGAATTTTATTTGTTAATGCAACGCTTTTGTGTATTTGAGTATGGCTTAGCGCTTCAAGTGGAGAGTTGATCCGCCAACGCCATAGAATATAGTATTTTCGCAACATACATTTTAACGTGATTTTTTTTGAGTGGGTGGCGTTCAGGAAGTGACGTTCATCTACTAGAAGTTTTGAATATTATAGCATGACGGGCGTTTTATGGATGACAGATAAAGCTCTGGGGGCTTTTATAAAGCTTAGACGTGTTTTTCTTTAATATCTTAAGCTCGGTTGGGGATCGAACTCACCATATTCTTCTAAATATATATTTGTTTGGTAAGCAAACGTTTTACCAATTAAACGTAACAGACAGCAGAGCAATATATATAAATATATATGTAAAGAGGAGAAGCAAAAATTATACATTAATTTTTTAATTTTTATTAGAATATTATTTTATTATTTCAATATTCTAATCTACTTTTATAGATCATTGACTATATTACAATATTATTATTACTTAAATATACATATACTAAACATAAAATTCTTTTTCAACGCGTCAATCCAAGCACAAAAATAAGCGGGATGCGAACCGCGGACTTTGAAACCAAATGCCCAGGTATTTATACCGCTCGGCGAATCGATTGATTAAAAATAGATTGAAAAATATTTTATATCATTGTTTTATCGAGTGCAAAAGATGTCGCCATAGTATATATTCAAAGTATGTATATTTTATTATTATTCTATCAGTATTCATTTATTCACAAACTTATAATTATTACTTTCCTTGAGACAATATCAAGAAGGTAAAATTATCCATCAGTAACACAGGTAAATGATTGGTTATAAAGTCAGTGTCGGAACTAAAACAGTCATTTCACATCCATTCAGTCTATAGTTTGGTTCGAGACCCGAGTGGTACTTACTAAAATAAATAGACTGCTGTACTAGAATAATAATAAAAATATACATATCAATGGCGAAATCGTTTGATTGACGCAAACAATGCCAATAAATTGTGGGTTCGATCCTAGATGGAAATTTAATGTTATGGAATTTAATTAAATAATCGATTTCTGAGTTCTTACCGTTATTTGGTGCTTTGAACCCGTTGAAAAAAAAATAGCCTATATTTAAGTAATAAAAATTATACAGTTTTCATAAATGTAAAGAATGATTCAAATATTAACAACTGTGAAACTTCTCCAAGAACCATATGTATTCAATTTAATTTAAAAAAATGCGAATTAAAAATATTTAGTTTTATTCCAAATTTATTTTATGTTTTTCAAACCCCATCAAAACCACCCTGAGAAAATATTTTTAGTAAATTAAAAATATTTATTTACCTTGCTTTCACATAGATCACGTAACAAAAGTTCTCTATTAGGAGACTGCAGTTTCGACTAACTCGTAGCCTTTCTCAATCCTTCTCTTGCTAAGAGATAACTGCTAGCTAAGAGATAAAGTTATCTCTTAGCAAGAGAAGGATTGAGAAATGCTACGAGTTATTTGAAACTGCAGTCTCCTAATAGAGAAATTTTGTTACGTGATCCATGTGAAAACAAGGAAAATAGTCAAACAAATATTTATAATTTATAATGGATCTCAAAGTGAATGCTGAAAACATTGAAAATAATTATTTTTTGATTAAAATTTATATGGGATTATAGGAATGAAATATATTTCACAAAATTAAATTCAACACCTTAAATTGTTCGTAGTATTTTCTTAAAAGTTTTACAATAAACATATATTAATTTAGAATATATATATCTAATACTCGTAGAATCATTTCTCATACACCGTTGTTAACTTAACTACAAAATTCGTGCGCCCTCTTATACCTTTTCATCAAGTCACAAACTTGTATTGTGTTGCAAAGTACACATCTCCCGACCTTTAAGAGTGACTTTGCCAAAATCTCACACAAGAAAGAAGTGAGTACTTATGATTAATAACTTTTCAAGAAAAGAAGTATTGGAGGGCTCCTGCTCCTGACAGTGGACTATTCGTCTGAGGTACCTTTTCTTTCAGCAGTTCTCCGAGCCAGCAAAATAGGAATATTTCAGAAACGGCAGTCATCGAAAATATCGACATAAATATCACAGAGTCCTGAAATCAAAACAAAGAATATATTTTAAATTAATCATAATTGTATTTTATACAAGACAAGAAGCCCATGGGTGTGGTTATACGGAAGAATTCTCGGAATTTCCTAGAGAGAAAATGTCACGAAAAATGATGTTCTTAGCTTAATCTAGGAGGATAGGCACCAATTAAGAACAATCTCAGAAAGGCGAGCCCAATGGATCGGTCACATCATGCGTCACGATGGTATTCTTCACGACATTGTGTATGGTTGAGGTAGAAACTGTAGAGGGCGCCCTAGACGGGAGAATTTGCAGCAAGTGTTCGATGACATGAATTGTAGCTCTTATGCTGAGCTGAAGAGGACTGCAGAGGATCGAGGGGAGTGGAGATCGAGATGCAAGATTTTGTTGCTGCAAACCAATTGACTGAATTGATACTACGGAGAAGATACAAGGCAACTATGAAAAAAAGCGTACAAATCGTGTAGATAGTAGATGCAAATTTTGACACTATTGTAGAAAAAAATGTCTTCAATAACACATGTAATGTGAAATAATTAAAGATAAAGAATGTATCGAAGATATATATTTTTAAGTCTTCAATGCCTTTGTGTTTTATATATAAGGCAGTTTAAGGACAGTTCTAAAAATCATAGTTTTTTTTTTGATTCAATCGATTATTCCTTGTGAAACTTTATAATATCAACGAATTATTCCATTATTTATGACTTGAAAATGGCTTCCTGACGTAGCCGAAACATGTCATCGTCTCATAAAAAAAAGGTGGAATAATTTTTAAATAATCTTGAATCTTTAATTATTATTTGATATTAAATAATACATCAATAGGTAACATTAAGGTTATCAACTGACAAAACTTGGTGAAACTGCATAATTATAATTTTAGAATTAATTTTAATTAAAAATAATAATAAATTCAAAATATTTAGTTTTGATTCACAATTTATTTTATCGATTGCATGTTTCGGCCTTCCCGAAGACCATCGTCAGTAATGTTCATTGTTATTATTGAAGATGGTCTTCAGGTAGGCCGAAACATGTAATCATTAAAATAAATTGTGAATCAAAACAAAATGTTTTTAATTTATTATTTCTTTAAATAAAATTGATTCTTAAATTATAAATACCAATAGGTATTATGTCACATTTTAATGGATTTTTGTAATTTATAGAGCAGTACTTTTAAACGTAGTCAAAGCAAGTGACAGCTTACAAAATTATTTAAATCTTTTTATGACAAATTGTCAATAATAGAGAGGAATAATACGTTATTAATAATTTAGTAAGGTGAGATAAGGTTACATTGGTGTAAGTTTAATTAAGTAAGATTAGGATATGAAAGGTCATAATCATTTTAAATAAATAAAGTGATAATTTAAAGAATATTTTTAAATAATACATATCAACATATGATTTTGATTAAATAAATATATTTCCAAATTGAAATTGAATATTGAACTTTTTTTTAACCTTTATTTCAAATCTATATTATCTTCAACGTTTTTTCTTTGTATTTTAAGCCCTACACACTCAAACAACTTGCAGTTTATCTGTGGTGGGGATTATTAATAATGATATTTAAATAATGATCTATTAAAAAACGTCGATAATTGTTTCACGTAATTGAAATAAATAAAAAACATAGTAAATTATTTTGTTATACCTCGTCCGCATTGTATACAGTTCCGCATATGATAATTGTGCTCATTACAAATTGAGTCAGAATCTGTATTCGATAAACATTTTCTATCCTTCGAACAAATCTGAAAATTCAATAAACATTTTAAGCTTTTAGAGTTTCCGTTGTTACCTTTGCGACACGCGTCCAATTAAATTAATAATTACATCCACGATAAAACTACGTTTGGGGTAAATTTGCAAGTTGTTTTGTTAACTAACAGTGTAAAAAATACATCGGCTAAATGCAATTAGGTACGTCACGTTTTGTCTGTTCGTGGAATGAAATTTAAAAATTGATCACGTGAATTCGAAAATTTCAGCGATATATAATTGAAAATGTAATATTTAAATAACGTTGATTGAACCAACAGAAGCGCTTCCACATGAAATAATAAACGTTATAAAAAAACGACAAAATTACACGAAACTACATTTTTACGATGTTTTTCATTAATTCAATACCGTTCTATTTCGCTTAAAGTAATACAAATTGTATGTTTTGTAAATTGTCGGTAATTGAAACGAATACATTACTTCATTAACTTGACAAAATAAAAAAAATCAAACATATTTGAATGCCATAAAAATAAATATATAAATCGAAAACAATTTTTAATTAGTCTTTAATTTAATCAGTTTTTGATTGCTTTCTATCGTACAAAAATGTTGCATTTTTGAACAACGAAGTTCTAAAAAACAATTGCATACACACAATTATTTAAAAAGATACTATACCTTGTTTTAAAATGGATTACGATAAGCACTGCTTCACTTGATGGAAGACTGCATTTTCATGATCTATGGACGCTTTGTCAGTGCCAATATGCATAAATATACTGCACATTGGAACAGATTTATTTAATTTTCAAATTTGGCAACCTCCATTAACTCAAATAGACCTCACCTAATACCCCCCACTTATAAACTTTCTACCTTACCTCTAGCAAAACTTTTTCTTTATTAGGTATTTGCTTAGAAAGACTCTACCTATTATCCCCACTACAACGCAACATTTAACTACATTCTAGTGAGAATCTTTCTTTATAAATAAATATTTATTCACACATCAGTAGGTTTGTGCAAGTTGGAACCGATAAAGCTTTAATAGATCACCAAACTGCAGTCTTCCATCAAGTGAAACAGCGCTCAGTGTGATCCATGTTAAAACAAGGTATGAAATTCTTATCTATTGTTTTAATATTGATATGAATCACAAAGTGAATCCTAAAAAAATAAATAACATTGATTCATTTAATTTTCACTAACCTTGTTATTACAATTAGTTGACTATGTACATCTTTCAAAATGTCAAGGAATTTCTTAATATTACAATCTGCAATTATGCTATTTGATGTAATAATATTAATCACTGATATTTCAGTACGTTCAGGATCTTTCAAAACGTTTAAGCATTTCTTAATATCACCTTTTGCATCATTTGTATCATTTGATGTTGTAGTATCGTTCACTGAAATTTCAGTAATTTCAGCATCGTTGTGTAACGAGGAAAGCTTTTCGAGAATTATATCCAAGTGTGTTCCGGCCTGCATTAAAAATAATAGAAACAATCCGTCACAGCTGGTCGTAACTAGCAGACATATGCACTGAATGATCAATTGAGCGACGTAATTAAGACAGAAACCCAATAATACATCATTAGGAAAAATAACTCCCAGCGATTCAATTGGCAGCTTTATTTCAGACCGGAAAATAATCGGAACAATACTGTATCCAACAATAGTAAACAGCATACCGCTTAGAAGAAATATCGATAGTCTCTTAGCTTTTTTATTAGTGGCTTCGCACATTTGCAAGTAACGATCGTCATCCTTTGCGAATCGAGGAAGTTCTTCGCACACTGTTGACACTAAACATTTTATCTCTTCTGAGTATAAGAAGAGTGTCATTATCTTGATAGAGGTAAGAAATGTCACCGTTGCGGCAATGAGATTTTCAGCAATTGCTGAAGCCTTTCTTTCTTGACCAAGATGTGTGATTCCATACATTACTGAGAATAGTATCAGTGTGATGCTAAGTAACGTCTTGATAATACTCAGTTTGCTTTTTGGGCCATTTTTGATTGTGTTGAAACCGAAAATGTTCAGGATGAAACATAATATATCAACAGTGTTCATAATTTATGAAATGGTTAAACTGTTTTTAATGTCGATTTTATTGTACTCAGTGAGAGAATTTTATTGTACTATGAATTATTCATTTGCGTATTTAATAAAATCACTATCATGTGGAATGCGTCATTTTCTCTTTTGAATGAAAATATAACAAATTAAATAATCATACCTGAAAACAACATAACTATTTATTCAATCGTAAAATATATGAATAGTTTCCATAACATTAATTTAATAAAAACATGTTTTACGCTCAATTAATGTTTGAAATAACTGTTTTGCTATTTCAATACTAGCTTAAATTATTATTTACTTATTAAAATAAACAGAATATTTTCATAAATTTATATTTCTCTGTATGTACATTAAAAATAAGTGTATTAAGCATATGACGTAATAATTCTGATCTGTCGATAACTTTTGTCGTTGGTCAAAAAATTTATAATGACCTATTATTATTGATATGTTTTATCAAGTTGTGCCGCCCTTTACGACAAAATGGTCCAGGCCTCGGGAGTGTCGAACTGAACATTAGATTTCCTGTAAAAATCCGATTTACAAATCTCTCAAAAATATGCCTCAGATACTACCGAATACTACCCTCTTCAGGCACTCGGACTTCTACTTGGAAGTTGTCGGGAACCATTTATCTTCCCAAACGGAGCAGATCACATACAAATCTATCTTAGAACGAGGAATAGACTGTAGCAGTATACATAATAAAATGACGGCAATTTGGAGTGTATATATATGTTCCAGATAAAGAACGGATATTGGAAAAAAACTTTTAACCGCAGATTAAAAATTGATGCGCAAGAGGATGTGATAATTCTTCATAAATTAAAAACTCTGCATGAGGCCGCAAAAAAGTGATATTATTACATAAGTATGATATCAAAATGATTGATTTATTCTAAGAATATTTGCAGTATAATAAATAATAAAATAAATGACGTTATAAGCGTTAAATACTAAAATAGACAGCAAAGTTTAGAATAAAATAAAATAGTTGAAGTAGAACGGTACAAGTAAACATATCATAAGCACAAAAATAAGGGACAAAAACATAAGTAATTAACTGTGAAATGTACTTTTTACTTCACAATAGCTGATTGTAATTCATTGTTATTTTATTTATTTATGAGACGATAAATTAATTCGATGACATATGGCAGAAATTTATCACAAACGGTTCTACGCAAGCGCTACGCTTTTTCATCCGATATAAACTACTCTAATACAATAAAGACATCTCTGGATACCGCAAGTTTAATGATATTTCAGACGCATAACGATTGATGCCGTCCACAGAGGCTTCCTAATAAATATCAGTATCACCAATAACGGCTCGCAGTATAACTTAATGCCCGGGAACACAGCCTTATAGTACGGTCACGAGCTATATTAACAGCACAACTCCAATAGTGGGATCAAGAAATTTATTTCGTAGAACGTGCTTTTCTATCGGAACCTTTGGATATAATTGTTAGCGCTGCTGAGGTTCGATAGATGCGTATCGAGACTCATAGTATTCGAGAAGTTTCAGTGATTTTAATTTGTATGAAAATATATACATATGTAATGAAAATAAATACATTTTTTATTCTCATTGATGACGCCCACAACATTTACTGAAAAGAACACTTGGATGACATATATTTGGCCGAACAGACATTTCACCAAACATACTGACATCAGCACTATGTAGTCCTTACCGACTGCTACCGAAAGCTTCGATATACAATCTTTCGTCTCTTATCTTATGTTCGGTTGTCCGCTCACGCGTGTGTTAGTTATAGAAATCATCGACAAACGAATCAGTTATGTGTTGACGACCGAGAAGGTTGCATTACAGCCCACGGCATGTCATTCCACCTGGCCGGAAGCTTGTAAAGTTTTAACGTAAATATAATCAATGTGCTTCTAAAAGGAAGTCTTTGTTTGCTGACCTGCTCCTCATTTTTCCTTCACGCGATGGAATAACACCTTTTCTGAGAGAGAGGAGGATGTGAATACATTTGGCGGAATGGTAAATTTTAATTATGAAATCATATTTATACTATCATTTTAATAGTGTTCTTCTTATTAAAACAAACGAGTTTTGTTCTCTTTTTCATTCAATCCTATTTTTAGCTTTTATAATTTTATAGCAATTTTTATAGAAAAATTAACAAATCAAAAATATTCAGTTTTCTTTTACATTTATTTTTAAGTGGTTCTACATGTTGCGGACGCTATCAGAACGATCCGAAGCAAAGGGTTAACTCTAAGCCCCTTGAAATGGCGGTTGAATTTCGGATAGAAGAAATTCGCCACACATGCTACAATTTTAAGTCTCCGTAAAAGCCTATGAAATTACTAACGTTCGCTTAAATAAACACCAACTAAATCAATTTCAACCTTTACTATTAGGTATTTTAAATTTGAGTTTTTTACTTTTTGACAATGTATTCTCAATCATATTATTATGTTGAGTCTCAGTATCAGTTGCTAACTGAAAATAATATAAATGAGCACATATCCATGGAAAATTATTTTTTCTCATATGTAACGCAGGTATGAGGTAGAAATATTTCAGTTCCAAACAGATTCGTCATAAAAAATATATAAAATCTAATTATTTCAATGCACGGACAGGAGAGAAATCTTTTTAAATATAAAAAGGGTACAAGTAATGTTATCGAGTATGTACATACGAGTATATATATATATATAACATCGTGATACAATAAACTAATTTGTTGGCTCACAATTGCTGAACAATTACAAAGTAAAGTTTTATAATAAATAACGTTTCATAAAGCGATATCGATACTTTACTGTTGCACTATCGCAAACGTTTTCTAATTTCCTACAGCAATTAAATATAAAATATCTATTGTTGGTTTGCTGAGGAAATACGCAGTTTGTAGGCCATTAATTAAATTGAATTAAAGGCCGGAGACCCAATTAGCTTCCTCCATAGAACATGCAGAGTACACACAACTATTAGTTTAATTCTAAGGTGCAGTCGCTATCTATGAGGGTTTCATATGCATCAGGAAACAAGGTTAAATATAACACGGATACAGGGAAAGTAATAATATAAAAAAAAAGCTTGTGAATAAATGTTGAAAGACATCCCATCAACATCAACAGGGATGACGGCTTGATTCTCAAAACAGCATGGCTTCCGCCTCTAGCACGTACTCAAAAACAGACAGACAAGCAAGGACAACCACAGTCCGACATGACGTTTGTGGATGTACTCTTCTTAGAACATACCAAGCGTACACGATTACCCGACATGACGCTCGTGGAGGTACGTCTGTGGAGGTACTCACAACAAAGTCATCAACCCTGAAGAAGACCCTTTCAATGGCGGTCGAAATATCGAAGAGAAGAAATTCGCCACACACGGTTAAACCCAAAAGCCAGAATATCGAATCTGGCCGTGAAAACCTAAGAAGATATTTAAATGTTGACGGATTCAATAATGAAAAAAGAATAATATATACATACTCTCAAATTTACTATAGAGACATATTTAATTATACGATGATGACAATGGTATAAATACACCTTCTAACGCGTGTCAGCTGAGGCAGAGAAATAACCGAGAGGGCTAGGTGGCGTATAAAGACCTGGGCAAAGGTAGGTTCCAAGGCTCGCGGTTCGCATCCCGCTTCTGCCGATATTTTTCTGAATGAATTGATGCGTATAAAGAATTTGATGTATAGTATGTGTATATATAATTACTAAGGTTAAATATGCATTTCAAATGAACTGAGTCTTTTCAGAGCTTGTAAAACAAATAAGCGATTGTCGTAAAATCAGTTTTTCTTGTGACCTTCAATATGCTTTAATTAAAGATTTAGAAAACGTGGCAAATGTACAATTAATGTATATTTTTCAAGAGTTTATATCTAATCATTCGATTGTTCTTAAATTGTTGATTTTCAAACATTCAAATATTCGTATATATCGGTTAGTACAGATGCCTATTGATCAACCTAAATAAATAGACTGTCGGTAACTAATAATAAAAAGCTTGTGAATAAATGTTGACTGATTGAATATTAATAAAAATAATAATATAGATACTCTTAATATAAACTACAGAGACATCTATCGTAATATGAAGTCAACAATTGTATAAATACATCAAGTTTCGCGTATCTGTTCAGGCGGAGAATGGTCGTTTGGACAATGCGGTGCATAGGACATAGCAAAGGTGCAACGCTCGAGGTTCAAAGCCAGCGTCTGCCGATATTTTTTCTGAATTAATTGATGCGTAAAAATTTGACGTAGAATTGTATGTGTGTGTTTTATTACTGATATAAATATCTAGTTCAGAATTGAAAAGAAAATGGATTAATTTTTTATTATGTATTTGGTGGAGTTACTGATAAAGAGATGACAAGAGAAATGGCATGCGTAATGACAGCTATAAGAAATGTATTGTAGAGACCATTTTTTTACGTAAATACATACTCGTACACGATAATAGAGAAATATGGTGACAATAATGCGAAAATCTCATATATGGATTCTATGACACTTAAAGTGTTACACGTACTTGTGGCTAGGATGCTGGTTGTAAAGTGTTGATCCATCAACGACTACAACTCGACATTCATGTATCATGCACATTTATAACAAGATTTCAGTAAAAAATATTGAGATTCACTGGACAAATTTTAAGTAATAGGCTATAACTTACATTTTACAGGTGAGAGATTAAATCAATAGCAATTAGGGGCATTTAAAGAATTTATAAATAATGTTTTTAAAACATCCTAGAGATCGAACCTTCTCAAAAGAAATCGACAGGCGCATACAACTGGGATGGGCAGCATTTGGAAAACTAAAGTACATTTTTAAAGCGAAAATTCCGCAATGCCTTAAAACTAAGGCGTTTAACCAATGCGTCCTTCCTGTATTAACTTATGGCGCAGAGACGTGGAATCTGACAGCAAGTCTTACCCATAAAATAAAAGTCACCCAGCGTGCTATGAAGAGATCCATGCTCGGAGTGTCGCTAAAAGATAGAATCCGAAACGAGGAAATACGCAGAAGAACTCAAGTAGTGGCCGCTACCCAACGAATAGGCACACTCAAGTGGCAATGGGCAGGTCATATCTGTCGAAGAGACGACGGTCGATGGGGAAGAAAAGTATTGGAATGGCGCCCAAGAACTGGCAAACGAAGCATTGGCCGACCCCCTACAAGATGGACTGACGATATAAGAAGAATAGCGGGAGTGACCTGGATGCGGAAGGCGGAGGATCGAAGAGGACGGAGACTCATGCGGGAGGCCTACGTTCAACAGTGGACGGACACAGGCTGATGATGAGAGATCGAACCCACGATTTTCAGATATGCAAGAATAAGTCAAGTCTATGACTTTCAGTAAGTTTTATTGATACGGCATCATGTAGTATACAATGACAATTTATTTTAATATATTGCACCATTGAACCGCCCATTGAACGTCAAATTAAAATAAAGTGATTATTTTGATATGAAAATAATTTTTTTCGTTGTATTTTTAAATTGCAAGTTTAAATTAAAGTTAAACCACAAAATTTCAATAGAATTCCGACTAAAGTTTTTTTACTTTACCTGTATTTGTGTCAACTTTGCCCTGAATAAACAGTTGCAGTATTGTGTTTATTTTTATCCCATTATATGACCAAACTATTCCAATTTCCTTCGCTTTGTTGCATCCATTTGTTTTTCTTGCGAAATCTCTTTCCAAGGTACCGTTTTTTTCTTGTAATGAAAGTTTTTGAAGCATAAACTTGTTTGAAGAAATGTTAGGCAAAGCATTTAAAATGTTCATACTTAATCCTTTCGCATAGGTTATCGGCATATGCCGTCAAAGATTCCTCGACCGTTGACATCGGTTGACTTGATATATCGTTTTGATACTTTCAGTACTCATTGTGACATCTATGGTAGGAAATTGGAAGTGAAGGTATTCCCTTTATAAAACTACATGTATTCTTTACAGGAATCCGTAAAGCATGTAAATAAATATCGTAAGGTTTCGTCACAGGAGCGATTTTTCTGTAAACCACATGTGTCAATGCCAACACATACATGGAGTTGCATAATGAACGTTTGTTAAATATAATAGCTTCTTATACATCATCTGATAGCTAAAAGATAGAAGAGCCAATATGATATATGAAAAAAAGTCAGATAAGTACATTTATGCTTCAAATACTAGTTTTACGCGAAAAAAAGTGGTTTGAAAAATTCACGCCGTATTGACAGTATAATTTTTAGTCCACCGAGCCGTAACGAAAAGGTTAAAAAAAAAAAATTGCACAAAAAATCTACTGTATACATAAAGAGTTGATATCCTCCTCTTACATTTAGGACATCGGTTTACTGGATGAAGGATGCAGGATCAGGTTCACATTATAAACAACTTGTTTCTGTTTCACGATACATGTTTATTTGTCAATAACGTCGCCCGTTAAGGGGTTTGCCCTTAGGGACGGTCCTACCACGACACGAGGACGGGCGAGTTGCGACTACTTGCCCGCTCTCACATTTCGGCAGTACCACCCGTCAAGAGGACAGTTGTACCAACTGTCAATGGACCAACTGCCATAACAATTATTTTGGCGTATGCAAACACCGCTTAACATTCGATGTAGATGTCACGCAAGCGAACCAAAATAATAGACAAAAGATCGCTTGTTGAGGCTTTACGGCATCGGCCTTAAGGAGCTATATCAAGCTGATATCAGAGTATATATAGTGTTTTCAAAAGTCATGTACATAAAATAACACGCACACAAATTAAGAGTAAACATAATTTTATATGACAATTGTTTGTATAGAAAATGTCATATGACGGAGAATAAACGGTCAATAAACGGTCAATAAACGGCCGACGCGGGGATTCGAATTTGGAACATTGTGTGCATTATGTCCATTGCGCCGCTCACTGAAAAATATACACGTATTATATTAATGATACGTTTTATTTATAAATGAGGCTTGATCTAAAGTTTTTTTTTTACCGATAATCTTTTAAATTAGTTTAACCTCTAAGTCACGTGAAAATTATAAACTGTAAAACATTTTTTAAAATTATTCACGGATATTAAAACCAGTCATTAACATGTGTGCTATGTCTAACTCATCAATAAATATTGGCTGAACGTCATAGAGTGCACTGGTCTCGACCGATTGTGCTCTCCTGCATGCGATTGCATAAAAAACGAAATTAATATGTATTATTCACTTTTACCATTTATTGAATACTTATGTTTGAAGGTTCAATAAAAATAAAGGCGTGTCTTTAAGAAAGTTTAGAACGACATACGCCCTTGTCTTATTTGGCATATGTACATATAATATAATATATAATGTATATATATTCAAAACGGGGGCGCTTTTCTGTCCCAGTGTCCCCTCTTAATTAATGCCTTAAAACAATTACAGTAAAGTTGCCCTGTAATTACACCCCGAGGAATCTAATAGTGATTCAAACGGAATAATTTCGACGGATAAGTTTTTCGAAACTGCAAACAGTCTCATACAAAGACCTGGACCGCGGTGACGTTAGGGATCATGAGTTACGATTGAACTTAAAATCACATCATAATAACTTTTGACAATAATTGCGGACTTTGCTTTCAGTCGCTACGCGGCTAAATTTCAAGGAAAATATATTTGCGGAATTTTGAAAACAATATACTGCGTATGGCGAAAAATTAAATATTATAACATATTAAGATAAGTAAGTACTTTGTCAGTATTTGATATAATTAAAGGCTAATATATATTTAAGGAATGATCAATAATATTATTATTAATGCAATATACATATACTATACATAAAATTATTTTTTCAACTCGTCAATCCAAGCACAAAAATAACGGCAGAAGCGGGATGCGAACCACGGACCTTGGAAACCAACTATGCCCAGGTATTCATACCGCTCAGCCAATTGACGCGTTGAAAAAAGAATTTTATGTATAGTATATGTATATTTAATTAATAATAATATTGTAATATAGTAAATGATCTATAAAAGTAGATTAGAATATTGAAATAATAAAATAATATTTTTATAAAAATTAAAAAAAAAAAAAAATCATATGATCAATAATAAGTGCAGAAAAACAGTAACAAAAATAAAAATAAATAGACAGGAGAAAAATATAAATTGGTAGTAGAAAAATAATAAATTGCCAGTAAATAATTAATGAATTCTTACTAAAAATAGGCTAGGTGAGGTTTTAATCTTTGTGTCAATTCAAATTAATTTTACATTAATTACAGCCAGTATTGAGTGTATTACTGACATGTTAATTTTACTGAGCATATTCGTCCTGATACACAATATATATTGCCAATTTATTTCATCTACTGCCAGTTTAATTAATTTTTTGCCAATTAATTTGATATACTACGAAAACCTTGAATTAGTTACCGGATAAATAAATACAGACTTAATGTTTATACCCCCATAACAGCTGCGGAAGGTAGCTATTGTGGGGGTCTTTCTTAATCAGAATTAAGAAATACTGTGTTCATTCAGTTTAAAAGAATTAAATGTAGTTTTTTAAGAAGTTGAAATGAATACTTAAAAAAATATTGAACAAATATGGCGTTGTGTGCCACACGATAATTTTCAAAACGCCATCTACTGAAATGAACATGAATCTTAATAGGGTTCAACATAAAATGCATGAAAATTTAATTATTTTTTTCCAGCGATTTTTTTTCAAATTTTTACATTCGAAATCAAGATAAATGCAACCAATTAAAGATAATAACTATCGGTTATGTACTTTTTGAGGTATTTATTGTATAACTAACATAACTTTATTTTACATATAGATTTGTAAGATATAACGTGTCTTGACATGGCACATGAAAATATACGTTGTATGTACAGATAAGGTTTTAGATAAGGATGTCAAACTGTGTATATATGTTAAAATTGGCGCGTAGCTACGGTATTGTCTTTAGATGGGATAAATCTGTTTGAAGAGGATGATTCCAACGAGAGTCATTCGTAGAATCCTCGTTTGGAAACGATTCTAAAGAGGGTAGTCGAATATCAACCCTTGTTTGCTCAAAGTATCCCCGATGGGGATAAGTTTCAGGTGGGGGAGCGCTTAAATAACAGTATCGAAAATGTCGGTATTGATTTTAAAATATCGGTAAATGAAACGGCTCGATTAAGAGCGACCCGCACAAGCTCGAATAAAGTTGGACGGTCTTAATTAAGGTTGTCAAATGAATCATAGTGTCTCGATTATATAACAGAAAGATTGAACTAACTGTGGTTTGAAAGATTTGAACATTCTTTTTGGTTGAATAATTAAGAATATATTTGAAAACCCCAGTATTATCGATTATTGATATCAACACAATATAGCCATTGGTGGTACACGAAAGTCGTCCCGTGAAGACCATTCATAGTAAATTCCTGTAATAATAAAGGATGATGCGTGAATCTCAGGCTGTAGTCTATGACGTTGGCGGATCAACACTCCACATGCAGCGTTTAGCCATATACACCATGGTAAGCGTCATAGAATTCCACAGATGAGACTTCAGAATTACTATCACCATCTGTCCATATTCTCCTGTATGTGTTTTCATAAAAAAAAAAAATCAGGCTTATGCCGAAAACACATGCGTGTCCGACGAGCGAAAAAAAATACGAAGGATTGTATATTGAGACTATTTTGGCACTGGGCTAATATAAACAATTAATAAAATAAAATTAATGGCATCTTTCATTAGAAATTTTGTGTAATTTTGTGTAAATTTATGTAAATTAACGAGTAAATTAGATGATATTACTTCCTTCAGAGACACTCCCTCATAGTTTTCTTAGTAAAAGCTTTTATTTGATGAATGAATTTGTCTTAATTGATTCGATCTTACGTTGTGCGTTTATTTCTAAAACTTTAATTTTAAATAATTATTCTTGTTAAGCTCAAACAAATTGAAATAAAAATTTCATTTGCGTTTTAAATTATTCTTTATTTCGGTGGCGTTTGTTTTTGGAACGCTTCTTTTGAATTCGAATAATATCATTTTAAGAATGTTTATTTTACCTTTTATAAACTCGAGTCTACTCTATTAAATAATGAACCCAAGAGAATCTAACGAGAGTATACATTTAAGAAGTCTATGATATGGATGGAAATCGTATTTGAAATAAAAGCTTAATAATAAGAAGACAAGTATTAACATAGTAATACAACCTGAAATTGTAGGGTTTTCATAAAAATGAGACGTACTTTATTATATTTGTGCTTGTTTTTATAAGTAATATTCTAAGGCCACTTTATATTTTTAAGTAAGTATTTTTTCAAGGTAAAATAATGTACATATTATAAAATTTGTAAGAAGAATAATTAATTATTTTTTTTGTCAAATTTTTCGAATAAATTTCAATACTATAATATTTATAAAAAGTTAGAGTTCCATTTTTTAACATATCCGCTCCATATTTGGCGCATATGGACATCACAAAATATCGTACAGAAATATTTTTAATTATCAGAGTATTTTTTTAAGGATATCGGATCAGGTCACTCCCGCTATATTCTCCTTATTTCGTCAGTCCATCTTGCAAGGGGGTCGGCCAATGCTTCGTTTGCCAGTTCTTGGGCGCCACTTCAATTATTTTTTTTCCCAACAACCGTCATCTCTTTGACAGATATGTCCTGACCATTGCCACTTGAGTGTGCCTATTCGTTGGGTAGCATCCACTACTTGAGTTCTTCTGCGGATATCCTCGTTCCGGATTCTATATTTTAGCGACACTCTAAGCATGGATCTCTCCATAGCACGCTGTTTATTTTATGAGTAAGACTTGCCGTTAGATTTTACGCATCTGCGCCATAAGTAAATTCAGGGAGGATGCATTGGTAAGACGCCTTAGTTTTAAGACATAAGACTTTAGTTTTCCAAATGTTGCCCATCCCAATTGTATACGCCTGTCCATTTTTTGATAATTTATTTTGTCCTAGTTGCATTATTTGTCCCAGATATGTATAGTTATTTACAACCTCTATTTGTGTTCCTCCAATAGAAATGTTGTCAAAAGTCTGGTTTGACGTCTATTATATTATATTATATTGACATCAGCATGATGTAGCCCTTGCTGACTGGTACCGAAAACCTCGATATACAATCTTTCGTCTCTTATTTCTGTTCGCTTGTCATACATTTATGTGTCCGCCATATTGGGAGTAGTTATATAGACCGCCGCTTGGAGCGCCGGTGCGACAGCCCATCAGGCCAGTTGTGTCCCGTCCGTCGACGACATCATATTGTATTGTGACTCGGCCTAATGCTGTGACTAGGTCGAGCCCTAAATTTGTAATGTTTTATCGTAAATATATGTCAATATGCTTCTGAAAAAGGCCGTGTTATCAATCTGCTCCTAATCCTGCCATCACACGACTGAGTAACACCCTTTTGAGAGAGAGGAGGATTTTAATATTATATATGAATATAATATATTATAATAATACTGAAAATATCGATTTATCTCATATTTAATT
>JAGTXR010000390.1:0-200006 GCA_022606575.1 Glossosoma conforme
TAGTGAATTAATATCTAAACTGCAAAGAACTTACCGAACATACGACTAGACAATATGTTTTTGATTATATTTCTTTATATTTAGAACAACTTAATATATAGTTGAATGTGTAGAAATTTGTACAGATGGTGCTCCTTCAATGGTAGGCTCAATTAAAGAATATTGATTTTTGATTAATAATATAAATTAAATTTTATTAAGCATGGACGTCATTATGGGTGGATAAGAGCCGGGAGGAAATGACCCCTTTCTAGATTACATTCACCTTCAAATCTCAATACAAATAATTTTAATAAAACATGTATAAATATACAAAAAATCTTAAGAAAAATTTACGAAGTATATTTATATTTAATATTAAAAAAAAAAATTCTATAACTTAACTTAAAAAGAAAATATGTCAAATAAATTGTATGTAATTTAGTATGAAACTATTTTTTAAAAATAAGTATGTAACAAAAATGATTTCCATATATTTTTTTGACCTCTTGATTCTGGTGCACCGCCATTTTTTTCCACGATCAAAGTGCACCGTGACTTCAAAAAGGGTGAGAACCACTGCTCTAACATGTAGCTTTTTGCGTGCGGCCAGTAACGGGTCTCCATCTGGATATACAAAAACAAGACGGGACAGGAAGGGTTTCACCAAGCGAGTAACCAAACCGCTTTTTCAACCTAAGAAATAGTTTTAGAAGCTTTTCCAAACAATCGATTTTTTATCAATGCGGTATTTAATGCTATTAATTAAAAGAAGATAAATTTCTGAGTTAAAAATGGGTTAACGTGAAGGTTGTCTGTCCTATCTCGGGTGCTATCATAGGACAGGACTTGTCCATTAGGGGAAGAAGGACAATTCCTTTGACGGCGGATATGTCTTAGTGGTAAAGCGTTTGCTTACCATACCAAAGTTCATGGGTTCATTCCCCGATAAAGAATTAAATAAAAAAAAAAAATTAAATCCATTTTTAAGCTCTATCAATATTTTCCCTCGGTATGAATCCTAATGGGTGTAAAAAGATTGAATATTGAAATACTGAATTGGTATGTAAAAAATGCAACTGTTATATATTCGACAGATGATATTCTTTAGCAATCGTCTGTCGGTATTCTTCTTTATGTATTAACGTAAGCAATGGATGAATTGTTGAAAATGTTCTTGTGTAGATTAAAGCCTATACCCGTAGGCCAAATGTCTCTACAACAAATGACTTAACTCTCCATTGTAACATACCAGTATTTATCAGTTAATATGTTATTTATACAACTTTAATTGTTGATTAATGTATGTAGAAAATATATATTTATACTAATTCAAACAAAATAGTTTGACCAACGACAATAGCGCACTGTAAACAATTTTTATGACATCGTTTTAATGAAAGGCAATCTATCACCGATGTTTGACATTGGAACTGAAGAAGCTTTCATAGATCACGAAACTGCAGTTTTCCATTCCGGTTTACAAATTTTCAATTAGGCAATTTTGATGTTGAAGATGCACCACGTTCTAGAAAGTCTGTTGAAGTTGATAAAGACACCATAGAGCATTACATTATACAAACCTGCTAATAACAAACAACTCGCGAGATTGTTGAGAGATTAGATTTATTCGCATTCGACCGGTGCTTAAATCTCATGTAATTATTGTTGGATGGTCACCGCAAGATCGCTTGAAGGGATCACGATCCTCGATAGTCTGCTAGAGGAACTGAAAGATAAGAAATGGAACGATTTCTTAGATCGAGTTTAAATTAATATTCCAGAGACTTGGTTCGTTTCTTAGATTAATAATTGTTGGTAGCTGGTTCGCTTCTTGGATATTATTTTACAAGAGCTTTCAGATCTGAAAAGTTATATCTTCTGTGTATCTGAATGACGCTTACAACGTTATGGCAGTATGCGAACTAGTAAATATTATATTGTAGTACAGTGCTTAACATTACATTGTTATTCGCAATATATTGTTTACTCAAATTATATTTATAAAGATGAGGAGAGAATCGAGATTTTTTTCATAGTTGTTTTCACGGCTGTGGTTCTCACCTAAAACCAATGCAGCCGCGTAATGGGTTTCAAAAGCAGATGCGTAGAATACTGGGAGTCGATAGTTTAATGTGCGAGGAATAACGAGGTGAGAGAGCGAACAAGGCAGCTTTCCATACTACAGTCGATAAGAGATGAAGTTGGACCTGGTTGGGACATATACTTGGGATGCCGTAGGAGAGCAATAACTACAGTTGACTTTTCTGGCCGTCCTGAAAAGTCTTTGGAAACTATACATATTGACATCAGCATGGTGTAGCCCTTGCTGGCTGGTACCGAAAACCTCGATTTACAATCTTTCATCTCTTATTTATGTTCGCTTGTCATACATTTATGTGTCGCCATATTGGCATTTTGGACAAGTCAGCTTACGGGTGTTTTAGTTATATACATCGCCGCTAGTGGCGCTGGGCGAGAGCCATCACGAGCGCGCCAGTCGTGTCCCGCCCTTCGGTGAGAGCATATTGTATTGTGACTCAGCCTAATGCTGTGACTAGGTCCGGGCCACAAGTTTGTAGAGTTTTACCGTAAATATATTTTAATGTGCTTCTGAAAAAGTCTGTGTTATCAATCTGTTCCTAATCCTGCCATCACGCGACTGAATAACACCTTTTGAGAGAGAGGAGGATGTTAATATAATGTACTTGCGGGAGGGTGAGCTCACATGGGATGAGACGAGGACCACGGCGGCTGAGAAAGCTTTGTGGCGGCAGCTCGTGACGATCATATGCCGGCGGGTATAGCTCAATGGTCAAAGCTTTTGCTTTGCAAGCCAAAGGTCGTGGGTACGATCCCCGACGGAGATTAAAAAAATAAATGTTTTTAATCGATTTCTGAGCTACAAAACACCCCCGGTTGGTGTGAATTTGATCCCATCAAATGCCAGTCATAGCCTATTCATTGAAATTTGTGGTAGACGAAAGCCGTCCCGTGAAGACCACGCATTCATAGTAAATTCCTGTAATAATAAGGATGATGCGTGAATCTCGGGCTTGTAGTCTATGCCGTTGGCGGAATAACACTCCAGATGCAGCGTATAGCCATATGCACTATGGTAAGCGTCATATAATTCTAAAGATGAGACTTCAGAATTACAATCACCATCTGTCGGTATTCTCCTGTATGTGTTTACATAAAAAAAATGCACCAGTTAAGGGAGCAGTTATGATGATGATGATGATGATGATGTCTAATTAGACGAGTAATTTTATTTTCATTTCAACGGAAAATTGTAATCTATTGCGGTCTTATATTTCTATTGCGACGTTTTGATTTCTTAATTAATGGCTCGCGCAATCGAAACCGCGTATAAAAAGTCTCGTATAACGACGGTGCATTGTACTGCGAGTGTGGTTTAATAATAATCGAGCGTAATAGAAGCTATCCAGTTATGGAAGTTATATAAATTGCATCTGTCAGCTGCCAGTGGCCTCGGGGTTGTGCTGCAAGGGCGTATTCTTATACGTAAGACATTATAGTAAAACATTTTTTTTAAAGAGATTGGATGACTAGGTTTACATTCCGTGGGTTGTACATTTAGTCATAAAGAGTGGCTAAACTTAATTAACGACAGACGGCAAGTAACAGACAATAACCCATCTTTCTTCCAGCTTAAGCTGATCTAACGAGAACCACACTTACAATGTGCTATTGTCGTTGGTCTTCTTAACTTTTTATAATTCAAGTTAATAATAAGCCGCGTTCTTGGGAATGATTTCCGCAAGTCTTCTTTAAGAGACATTTTCAGTATTTTCACATACGTATGTACAATATATAACCGTTAACACAAAATTAATTATTTCACGCGTTCTTGTTCTTTCTTTGTCACGTTCGTTTGGTCTAAATGGCTGACCCAAGAGGCTGGCCACCGACTGGTTGGAGCCACCAGATCTTGCTCGCGCATTCTTCATCTAATTACGTGCGCAGAATCCAATGCGCATGTCCGGAACCCGCTTCAACAACTGCTTTTCTCTCAAAGCTCGGCTTTCTTCTTGATACTGTTAATATTTTATATCTTGGAGGCGCGTGACGAGAATAGATCATGAAACAAGTGGTCTGGACCTCTCCACGCACATCTATGTCACACAAAAGTTTTTTTTTACCATATCCGCTCCATATACGGAGCATATGGACACCACAAATTGTCGTTTCACAGTTCCGTAACCTCAGGTTATCTATGCCTTGTCCCAGAACACCTGCACCCGGAGGTTCACATGGGAACATAGATGATTCCCGGGAGCCTCCAGGGCAAGAGTCCGCGAACTTGCACACAATGCGGCTGTAGTACCAAATAAATATTTTAGTGAATAAATATTTATTTATATAATAATAAATATAAATATAAATATAGACCTCCGGGTATATAGGTGTTCTGGGACAAGGCATACACAA
This sequence comes from Glossosoma conforme, assembly GCA_022606575.1. Taxonomy (NCBI): domain Eukaryota; kingdom Metazoa; phylum Arthropoda; class Insecta; order Trichoptera; family Glossosomatidae; genus Glossosoma; species Glossosoma conforme. The sequence goes on from JAGTXR010000390.1 coordinate 4,435, forward strand.
TCTGAGCTTACAGAACTATGAAACGGCAATTTGCGATGTATATATGCTCCAAATATAGTTCAGATTTGTAAAAAAATTCAAGCTTCGGGCTAAAGCCGTCCAGAAAGGCCATTGGGAACTATACATAGTAACATCCTCCTCTCAAAGCGAGAAGCAGAGATTATATTTTCTTTAAAAACATTACAAGCTTTCGACCACGCGGGTTGACATGCCCGCGCGGCTGCAATGCGAACTTGCTTCGCCAAAAGATGGGGGACCAACTGCCTGTGTCCGCACTTCCGCGGCCAGTCTCGGTAACTAGCCCCAATGACACACATAAAGGAATTGCAAGCGACAAAAATACAAGACAAAAGATTGTTTATCGAGGTTTTCGGTACCCGTTAGCAAGGGCTACATCGTGCTGATGTCAATAGAATGTATACGGCAGAGCTGCGAAAGGCAGAGCTGACATGGGATGACAGAGCTTAGTGACAACCATATGATCCATTAAGGGAAGCTTCAATGGTAATAATTGTCGTGCACCGACCCGGGCTTGGGTCGTAATTGCGAGTAATTGTTACGAGTTACGTATGGGTATGTGTGCTATTTGCACTGGTGCAAGCCTGCCTCCCTTCATACTCCTATCTTGCTTTTGCTTCAAGAGTGATGTCTGTCATTAGACTAATGGGCGACCGAGAAATTACCTCGATGTACTCTTCTTCAGTTCTTCAAATGACACTTTAAAACTATACATCTAGAATTCTCACGAACGTAAAATTTTAAAAATATTTTCCAATGTTAGAAAACAAGTGATTATGTTACTAATAAATAATGAATATTTATTTCTATAGTAATTCTAAATTCTCATCTGTGGAATTCTATCACGCTTACAATGGTGCATATAGCTAAGCGCTTCATGTGGAGTGTTAATCTGCCAACGTCATAGACTACAGCCCGAGTCACGCATCATTCTTAATTATTACAGGAATTTATAAGGAATGGGTGGTCTTCACGGGACGACTTTCGTCTACCACCAATTTTGATTAATAGGCTATTATAGGAATTTTACGGGTGAGGGATCAAATTCACACCAACTGGGGATATTTTAAGAAATTTTTGTTTTTTAATCTCCGTCGGGTATCGAACCCACGTCCTTTGGCGTGCTGACTAACAAAATGTTACAACCGGATCGCCCAATAGGGCTGCGATCAGGTTGTAACAATATAAATAAAATTATTGCAACATTTTTATAGGGATGCGTCATATTCTGTGTAAAAATATAACTACATACTAAATTAAAATGGTGTAACATTCAGTATAAGCTAGTCATTTATGTGTCAAGGAGTGTTTGAAGTAATTCAGTTTAAAATATTATTATTGTAAATGTATTTGGAAAAAATATAAAAGAAGACAGTTTTAAAATAGTGTGTATCATCATAATATGTGAAGTAATAACTCGTAATAATAAAACGAAAACTATGATTATTTATATTAATTAATAAAACAATAAGCATGCAAATTAATCAAATGTTGTGATGAACGTTATATGAAAAAATATTTAAAAACACCTGTTGGCATCGGTAGCCGATATATGGCGTGTAAGATTCTCCTACCGTTGACATCGGTAGCCGTGATATAACGTTTTGCTACTTTTATGTATCATCTGATAGCTAAAGGATACAAGAACCAATGTAATAAATGAAAATAGACCAGATAAGAACATTTATGCTTCAAATATTAGTTTTATAATTGACAGTATAATTTGTATTCAACCCAGCCGTAATGAAAGGGTTAAATACAAACTTATTAACAAGCATTTATTTGGTTAGGTATATTATTTAAAAAAGGAATTACTAAAAAAACAATGTAGTTTTAATATAGACTAGTAATAAAATGACATCTGATAGTTAAAAGCGTTCTAATAATTTTATTTTCAATAATAATCTATTGGATGTGAATAAGTGACAGTTTCCGTGTGAACTTCATTATTGTGGCAGTTTTTTTTCAATGTTTTCAGCATTCACTTTGAGATCCAATATAAATATTTATTTATTTACCTTGTTCTTACATGGATCACGTAAGATATGTTCTCTGTTTAGGAGACTGCAGTTTTGACTAGCTCGTAGCCTTTCTCAATCCATCACTTGTCAAGCGACAACTGAGCTACTTACTACTTCATAAGTGGTCGAATCCATTTTATGGAGAAGAGGAGGGTAGGGGTGTCTATCAGGAAATTATAAGAGAGTGAGACAGGTTGCAACGAAGAAGAAAAAAATAATAATGATTTAGGTTTTTTTTTGTTGATAATAATCATCATTAAATTGTATGCTTTTTTTTAAATTAATTTAAAAAAAAAGTGTTTTGGACACTATATACAACTACAACATTGACTTCAGGCATCTAACGTCCTTGGTTCGGCGAATACGAGTATCATCGAAGCAGAGCCTCCAGCAAGGTAAGTTCACACAGTGGAAGTTTCATTATATGTAAGTGCATAATACGTTATTATATGATGTAATCCGTTTCAATATATCTGAGGAGGTACATATGATTAAAAAAATATTTATATATTATATTTATACATAGAGATTATGTCACTTAAATGTGCTATAGTAATTGGACAATAATATCTATTCAGTAGATAATTCTAATTGTTTTTGGCTGCGAAACGACCAGGGGCTCGCTCTGTTTTTGGAGAAGCCGATGGTGACCCGTTGCTGGACGCACGCAAAAAGCTGCTTGTTACTATTTGACATTTAACTGATGCACCTAGATTCTAGAATCACGGGAAGGCCTTCAGCCACTCTCTAACAACGACCAGGGACAAAGCACTTTTGTCATCATCAGCCTGTGTCCGTCCATCACAACGTAGGCCTTCCGCATGAGTCTCCATCCTCTTCGATCCTCCGCCTTATATATCCAAGCCACTTCCACTATTCTTCTGATGTCGGCACTCCACCTTGCAGGGGGTTTTACCTGTTTTTGGACGCCACTTTGAAACTTTTCTTCCCTATTGCCTATCGTTTCTTCAACATATGTCACTTGAGTGTGCCTATTCTTGGTGTGGATCCACTACTTGAGTTCTTCTTCAGATATCCTCGATTCGGATTCTATCTTTAAGAGACACTCCACTCATGGATCTCTCCATGGGACGTTAGGTGACCTATTTTATGTATGAGACCTGCAGTTAGATTCCACGTTTACGATTCCACGACATTGCTTTTGAAAATTGTCACATATTACTTTTATTATTCATTATTTTATATTAATTTCCTACCCTATTTAGAAAATTGTCACATATTACTTTTATTATTCATTATTTTATATTAATTTCCTACCCTATTTAGAAAATTGTCACATATTACTTTTATTATTCATTATTTTATATTAATTTCCTACCCTATTTAGAAAATTGTCACATATTACTTTTATTATTCATTATTTTATATTAATTTCCTACCCTATTTAGAAAATTGTCACATATTACTTTTATTATTCATTATTTTATATTAATTTCCTACCCTATTTAGAAAATTGTCACATATTACTTTTATTATTCATTATTTTATATTAATTTCCTACCCTCTTTAGAAACTATTGAAGTTTAAAAAACAAATCTTCGTATCCTTAGTAACGTATGTTCGTAAGATTTATAAAATTTATTTTAGTTTTTGTTGACATTGTCACCCTTTAATATCTGCCGCCATCAGTTGCACAAGACCCAGAGATGTCCTTTGTTAGAGCGAGAAATATCGCTTGCCATTACTGCTAAGCACTGCCACTGAACGCGGGAGACGCTCATAGATATAATCTGTCATACAAACATGTTAAGGGAACAATGGTCACCGAGGAATTAGCGAAGGATCACTGGAATGGGACGAAATTACGTAAATGTTTTAGGAGCGCTGGACTTGTGAGGACATTAGTGATCGGGCAGTGTTATTAATTATAGGGAATTCGGGATGAGTGCTTAGTATGCTTAATATTAAACACAATTTATTGTATATATATGTCGACTTGGAACTGGTAATTTTCAAAATTGCTTCTAAAATATCGCTAGTTCTGAAAAACTCTTTAAGTACATATATGTTTTCCATTTTCTTACAATCTGGATCTTTCCATAAAACAGATTAGTATAGACTTTGTATCGTGGCTTTTGGGCTTAGCCGTGTGTGGCAAATTCTCTTGCATGTAAAGTATTGATCCGCCAACTTCATAGACTACAGCCCCACATTCACGCATCATCCTTATTATTACAGGAACTATGAATTTGTCTTCACGGGACGACTTTCGTCAATCACCAATTTCGTTTAATAGGCTATGACTGGCATTTTGCGGGTGAGGAATCAAATTCACAACAAACGAGGGTATTTTGGAGCTCAGAAATTGTTAAGAAATCTTTTTTGTTTTAGTTTCCGATAGGGATCGAACATACGAACTTCGGCTTGCCAAGCAAACACTTTAGCCTCTGAGCTACACCCGCCGGCAGTTGATGGTCGTTGGTTAAACGAAATGCTTACAAAAGTGCATTATTTATTACATTTCCCCACTGCGCAATAATGATTGTTGTTGTTCCCACCTCCAGTACGAGTCTCTCTCTACCTGTTGTTGTAACTCAAATGTGGTTGCCATGGTTACCGACGGCGGCAAACGTCTTCTTTTTCCTTTCTTCCAAAAGCGGCAAGTTTTTTATCAAACATATCTTGTCCTTTTACCGACACCCTAGGGATGGGAAATACCGACATCAATATTTTACCGATACATTATTATAAGTCGACTTTTTAATTTTTTTAAAATGATATAAGCTGTAGTAGATGTACTTTGCTTTGCAAGCCAAAGGTCATGGGCTCGATTCCCGAAGGAGATTAAAAAAATAATTTTTAATCGATTTATGAGCTCTAAAATACCCCCGGTTGGTGTGAATTTGATCAATCACCCGTAAAATGCCAGTCATAACTTATTAATCAAAATTGGTGGTAGACGAAAGTCGTACCGTAAAGACCACCCATTCATAATAAATTCCTGTAATAATAAAGGATGATGCGTGAATCTCGGGCTGTAGTCTATGAAGTTGGCGGATCAACACTCCACATGCATCATTTAGCCATATGCACCATGGTGAGCGTCATAGAATTCCACAGATGAGACTTCAGAATTACTATTACCATCTGTCGGTATTCTCCTGTATGTGTTTACATTAATATAAAACCTATTTTTACACATTATTTTAATTTAAGTGATTGCACATCTTCTGATTTACGGGTTGAGCCGCCCCTTAGGACAAAATAACGTTGTAAAAATAACCAAAATGAGCTTCGGGAGCCTTTGGGCTAATCACAATATTTCCTTAAAATCACCGATTAACAAATCACCTAAAAACGTGCCGCGGATACTACAGCTACTCTTTCTTCAAGTTCTCGGACCTCTGTTCTGGAGGTTGTCGCTAACTATATATGTTCTCAAGTGGGCCTTCAGGTGTAGTGACAGTGGCAGCTGTCAGTACGTTGCGGCAATTTGTGGTGACCATATTTCCCATTTGGATATAAAGAAGAAATCATCTAAAGTAAAATAACTTAACCTAACCTGACCTAATCAAAACCAAACATGAATTGATCTACCTCAGGGATTAGGTTAGGTTAGGTTAGATTTGGTTAGATTCATGTTAGGTTAGAATAAGAAATGGATAGTGGCAGTTGACTATTAGACTAGTATGCGTTAACATAAAAAAACATAAACAAGATTAAAATAAATACAGCAAAATTTGACAAAAAGGATAATTTTATATAATAAGAAATAACATTTGTTAAAGATCGGCTTTGAAGAAAGAGGAAATGCATTTAAAAAATAATCGAGGTGTTCTGGTAGTACATTTAACAGGGAAACTATTTTTTTGGCTGTATTGAATTAACTTAATGGGCAGTGGTTATTTAGTAAGCGGTCAGTAATCTTCTTCGTAGTATCAATCCGATGGATTGGTTTGCAGCAGCAGAACCTTGCGTCTCCAAGAAGACCATCGTGGCGCATGATGTGACCGATCCATCGGGCTCGCCTCTCTGAGATGGTTCTTATTAGGTGCCTATCTTCCTTGATTATCTTGAGAACCTCATTGTTCGTGACGTGGTCTCTACAGGAAATTTCGAGAATTCTTCTGTATGACCACCTCTCAAAAGCCTCTAGTCTTTTTTTATTACTCACAGCCGTACATCAAGATGCTCCAAGCAAATGTTTTGGCAAGTTAATTGCGGAGCCTTAAATTAATATTCTTTGACTCAAGAATTTTTGCTTTTTTATTGAAAGCTATCCTTGCTTGATGTATGCGACTGTTCAGACTGGTCAGTAATACAAACCTAAAAAGGTAAGTTAAAAGTAATCGTTTGGCACTATATAAAATCAATCAGCAGTAGAAAAAAAAAATGGAAAGAAATAATTCATGAATGGTTATTAATAATATGTTAGGTTAGGTTACGTTTCCATTTTATTGGTTAATTTAAAATTTATTTTACTGCTATTTAATTTTATAACTGGTCATATTTATACTGGCACAGTGGATACTGACAATTTTAATAACTTCGTAGGTCTTAAAACTAAATCACAACTAAATCATCAATCCTGAAAAAAGACCCCTGCAATGGCGGTCGAAATATTGTTTAAAAGAAATTCGCCACCCACGGCTAAACCCAAAAGCCACAACACTGCCAATTTATTTAGTCTACTGCCGATTAACTTTATTGACTGCTAATTTATTCAACACACTGCCAAAACCTTGAATTAGTTACTGAACAAAAAAATACAGGCCAATTAGAAGCAGCATTGAAGGTGATATCAAAAATATCACAACGAAACATTACGTAATTTAAAAAATTTGTTTAAAAAAGTAGTCGGTATTTTTTTCCCATCACTAGTCGCATCTCTTCTGTATCCTCTCAGCGGCCCGTCAAAGCAGAGTTTTGCCGATTTCTCATGGCCGGTCCTTTTAGTGGCGTATTGTGACCGGATTATCGCAACAGTTGCCGCAGGAGAGCACAAACCTCTTCAGGGAACCGGACAATGCGCCGCTGCACCGAGTAATGTGGTCACGATTATACAAAACACATCTATTTTATGCAATCACACGCAGGAGAATACCGACGGAGATAGAATAATATTATCTATGGGATGAATATTGTAAAACAAATGACAACCTCGAGTGATGGGGAATGCTTGTTAGGTTAGGTTAGCGAGACATCCAGTGCAGCATTTGTCCCGTACACTAAATGTCCCTTACACCAGACGCGCAGTGCGCCCCACGTCGTTATCGATGAGTCGTTGAAAAATTGTCTGGGGATGAAATGCGGCAGAACCGAACGAATCAGATTTAGTATATTCTTTAGGGCTCATCCGACCGCAGTTGGTAGAACAAAGGACAACCTCGAGCGGTGGGGAATGCTGAGGCAGGGAGAGTCACTGTTGTGTGACTGTGGAGACCTGAAAACCGCCTCACATCTAAAATTCCGCCACATATATCTAACTAGCTGCGCATCTCAAGACCTAGTAAGATCTATGGGAAACTCACTGTAAACAGGTGGTATTGACGACATGACTTCCGTCTACCGCCACTTAGTCAGTTGATTTGTAATGGAATGGGCTTTTAAAGGTGAGTGATCACTTTCACACGGAACCAAATATTAAAAATATATTTTTTACTTCTTGCGTCTTCGGGGATCGAACCCGATATCTTTTGCGTAGTATGCGATCGTTTTGCTTTTGGGCCGCACCCCATATTCATGATTACTCAAGCTTCATGAAGTTTTATAGCGGCAGATGGGGAGAAAGAGCATCATTGTTTGATGCAAAAATGTGCATTCTTTCTCACCAAATGACCTGAAAGAACGTCTGCTTGGGACTAAGAACTATAAAGTATAAACCAAAGCTATACTATTTTAGTTGTTTAAGATGTGGTATAAACCAAAGTTACGTCTAGCCTGGAATCAATGGAACAGAGGCGTAAGATTGGTTCACTTAATCTTTTCTACCGGTATTACCACGGTCGCTGCTCTTCTGAATTTAAAGAACTAATTCCTACTGCACCCACTCACAACCGACAAACACGTCATAAACTTGCCTAAAATTCATACACGGTTAATGTGTGTCAACCAAGAACTGGCAGTTCCAAAGTTCCTTTATAAACGCCACCGGTAAGCTTTGAAATGCTCTTCCAGCATCTGTGTTTCCACCTTCCTACAATCTGGATCTTTTCAAGAAACAGTAAAGTATACACTTGCAATCTCCCCAAGTTTCCCGCATGCAGCGTCCAGCCTCTCTGGCTGAGCGTCATAGAGTGCACTGGTCTCACAGGGGTGTTAAAATGAGTGTTGATTGTATGTCCCAAACTGGTCTATCGCAGTATTTAAACCGATTGTAGTAAGACAGGATGCCACGTTCGCTCTATCACCTTGTCATTTCTCACAAAGGAGATTTCTTTTAAATAAGCCGTGTAGCGACCAGTAGCGAAGCCCCCGGCAACTTCTTAAATGACTTATTTACTGTCAGATGCCAGCGGCGTTGCTTGCCTCACATTCCCTCAACATCTCCATGATGACATGTTAGCCACCGCGCACTTACACAACCTCTTCATATCCTCTCCACACGCCATGGCGACAGTAAACGTCACCCATTAGTGGCAATTAGTGACACACGGCTTGCGGTGAGCCGTAATTAACTATTTTCTTATCGGAGACATCAATTAAGCGTCGTTCTTGACAGCAATCAGTGGTGGCCATATCATTTATTGCAATCCAGAAACACTGTGCTTTTAGATCTGCCCCACCCCCAAGGCGTGTACCATTTGATTTTAAGTTGCGGCTCAACTGACACGCGATTAGCAACAGACGGTGACCCAATCAAGTTTCGGTCCGGGACCAATTTTGCTTAACTTCTGTAAATATGTGACATATCTGTTGTAGAGACCACAGTCAATAGGAAAGAAAAGAGTATCAAAATATCAGTTGTGCTCTACTCTACTGCTTTCATAAAAAACGAAGGTATTTAAAAAGCTTATCAGTTGATTAAAAGTACATCCGTTATATTTAAAGCTTCATCGGAGATCGAACCCACAAACATTGGGTTAGAAAGTTAGCTCTTAACTTTTAAGCAATACTCTCGGCTTATAGTTTCATTTCTACAAACGAGTATATATAAAATTTGCGATAGTTAACCCTTACAAATCGGCTCGGTCAGTCTTCCACCAAGTGATGATTACACAATGCTCAGTGTGATCTAAGTGAAATCTCAAAGCAAATGCTTAACCTTTTCATTACGGCTCGGTTTGAATACAAATTATACTGTCAATTATAAAACTAGTATTTGAGGCATGAATGTACTTATCTGGTATATTTTCATATATTACATTGGTTCTTGTATCCTTTAGCTATCAGATGATGCATGAAAAACTATTGTAAGAAAGTAGCAAAACGATATATCACGTCAACCGATGTCAACGGTCGGGGAATCTTATGACGGTATATGCCGACAACCGATGCGAAAGACTTAATCAACGTGATCCATATTAAAATGAAATTATATCAATTGTAGTATTGTTGTGTTATTCCTTTGAATCATGTAATATAATAAGTGGTAGTACAGATTGGCTGTCGTTCTCTCTTTGGCCGGCATCCCTTTGAGCGTGGCGATCCCGGGGATCGCCAGTTCGAGACCGAGGAATGCCTATTAGAAGCCAGGACCCCAATTAAACTAAACTGCTCGCCTGACGGGGGGACGAGTGGTAGAGGAATAGCGGTTCGCGAACACTCGACGACATCACTGTAATGTTTTGTAGGACAACGCTGAAAGTTAAATTCTCTTAAGCACTCTCTTAACAAATCATCATCATTATTATTATGTCCGCTCTCCTAACTGGAGCATATGGCATTCACAAAATACCGCCACACAGCACTGTCAGCTGACATAGTCTTCGCCTCGTCCCATGTCAGCTCTGCCTCCTGCAAACATTTTATATGTAAAGTTCCCGACGGCTTTCCATGACGGCGCGAACCCGTTAGCTTAAAGAAACGGCGGCTGTAATTTATGCTCTCTTGTGACATTTCTAATACGTAATTCGCTTGTTGAGCGACTATATGTTGAGGTATGCCTTGTCCTCTCTCTCACATCGTTATTCCACACAAAGTCAAACCATCCTACTCCCAGTATTCTACGCAGGCATCTGCTCTCGAACACCATTACATGAATTTTTTACTTCTACGTTCCAGATAAGTACACCCGTGCACGTAGCCAATCATTGTTTTTGATCCCAGTTGATACTTGTAGAGCTTCGAGCTCTCAATTTAGTACAACGACAATGCCGCTCCTAAATGGCCTACCAGCACACCTCGATCCTTTTCTTACATCCTTTTCCTTTTTTGCCTATGGTATTGTTCTCCTAGATCTCTGTGATCTTTGACACGTGTCGTCTTCTTCTTCTTTTATGTTTTTTTTCCTCTTTTGTATGTATTGTATGTTTATGTATACTCTATGTTTCTTATTCTTTATTATTCTGTGTACCTTGGAACTGCGGTTCTGTTAAATAAATACTTGGATCTTGGTGAGATGCCAAGATTCACAGCCGTGAAGAAGAATGGGGACGGTATAGGTGCTGAATAGACGGCACTTTGCTTAGACGGAGTAAAGCTGTGTGTCAGATATTGCATATAGAGTTGCTGCGAACACGTGAATCTATAATATTTGTACACTAGCACAGCAAGAACTTCTTCTTCGTAGTATCAATCCGGTGGATTGGTTTGCAGCAACAATCCACTGCAATCCTCTTTGGTTCAGCATAAGAGTTACAACTCATGTCCTCGAACACTTGCTACAAATACTCCTTTTAAGGACGCCCTCTGCAGTTTCTACACTTAACCACCCCTTCCAAAATGTCGTAAAGAAGGTCATGAAGCAAGAAAGACGCGAAGGAAGAACTGCGGACGGATTAAAGCTAGTTGGAGGTGTTCAATGCCAAACTCCGTTGTGCTCCGACGTCACCATTCAGCTGACGTCGTCATTTCGGGACCGAGTCATTGATTCCGGAACACACTTATAAACGGCGCGTTTTGCTTAACGCCGCAATATGATTCTCAAGCTCGTATTGTACGCTTTGATGTTGTTTGAATTATTTGTAGGGTTATGCACCTCTGACTGGTCGCGTTTTTACGGCGGGCTAATTACCGGCAAGGGTGCGGCCCTGGTGAGGCAGGACAACTGAGCCCGAGGGAATTCGCTGCAACCTAATGCAGCGGCGTAACTAAAACTCGGACAGTAACTAAAGGATAGACAAAATGGTGCCGGTTCAATTTAAATCGAAACAAATAAAATATATTTAATGACAAAAAATACAAAGACATAAAAATAAACCTAACCTAACCTAATCTAGCCTGACGGAAGGTATGGAATTCGATTATGATTTTTCTAATTACGACGAGGTGAGAGAGCGGATAAGGCAGCCTCTCTTAATACAATCGGCTAAGAGGCGAAGGTGGACCTAGCTGGGACATGTACTGAATATGCCGCCAGATAATATAAACTTATTTACCATTTCTTCAAGCCCAGGCTAGTGCCGTCCTGGAATTCCGTCGGAAACTGTACATATAATGTACTTCGCGGGATAGCGGGAGCTAAATTGAGCTGATGTGGGATGAGGCAAATACTATGGCAGCTGTTTTGCTTCAGTTAGGGGAGTGGATACGACGATGATGATGAAACATTGATTTTGATATTATTGTATTTGTGATTTTCAAAATATGATTGATAGGCTATGACCGGGATGCGCCACTGCTGCTGCAACAGGCAAGCTCTGTCCCAGTGACTTGCTTCTTCTTCTTCTTCTCTTCCTCCATCTCGCGCTAGTGCAGTGCTGAACACGGCCGAGGACGGACGTCGACCTAGAGTACGCGCTAGTGGTACACGAGAGATCGTTGAAACTAAACAAAGTGCATCGGGAATAATAATCACTTGGTTCGTGTTTTGGAAATCACTGTGAGTGTTTTACACATAGTAAGCGAAGTTTTAAAAAGTACGTTTTAATATATGCATTTTTAAAATATAAACAATTTACGTTAATAGTTTTTTATGAATGTAGTATCAATGATTTGTTGGTTCTTGTGTTTGAAGTTGTTTTAAAGTTGGCTTCGGTTTTTTTAAGCTTATTAAAATAAAGTTAATAAAGTAGGATACGCACGTAAATTGAGTATAATCCCTGAGTGCTTAGTTTATAACTTATACGAGTATATATAATACTATAATACAGGCTTATATAAAAGTTACAATACTTGAAATCACTGAAAGTTGGTACAAGCTTGTAGTTATTTAATGAAAATTTTTGAAACATTAATAATTACATTATTATTATATAACTATATATTATATAACAATTATTTAGGTAAATACTCTGGGATCAACTGTATTTTGTAATAGATAACATTTGGAAATTAGACTTGTAGTATATTTTCATTCTTTGACAACTTTTCCAGCGGGTATAGCTCATTGGTTAAAGCGTTTGCTTGGGATGCCGAAGGTCGTGGGATCGATCCTCGACAGAGATAAAAAAAAAGATTTTAAATCGATTTCTGAGGTCTAAAATATTCCCGTTTGGTGTGAATTTGATCTCTCACCCATAAAATGCAAAATTAGTGTTACACTAAAAATGTTCCGTGAAGACCATCCATTTTAAGTGAATTCCTGTGATAATATGGATGATGGTGGATGTCGGGCTGTAGTCAATGACGTTGGCGGATTAACACTCCACATGCAGCGCTTATCCATATGAATTATGGTAAGCGTGATAGAATTCCACAGATGAGACTTCAGAATCACTATCACCATCTGTCCGTATTTTCCTGTATGTGTTTACATAAAAAAAGTCATTTCTGTACGCGAAGTCCCGCCGAGAGGATATTATGTATTTTTTCCGACGGAACTAGTACACGAGTGTTTAAAAGAAAAATCTTCTTCATAATATTAGGCCTGTTTTAAAGGAGATTGGGTGACTAAAGACTGGCCAAAGTATTTCTTATTAACTTAGTTTGTTCAATTACATCATAACCTTTTTTTTATCGGCGCAAGTTGCGCAAAATCTTTATATTCGAGAAAATATAGCAAACAGCAGATACCTGAGTATTTATTTAAAAAAATATATTTATTAGAATTTTTAATGTTTGATCCAAATAATTAATACATTATAAACTACTTTCAGTGATTTTAAGTACATGTATTGTATGTAACTCTTTTATAAGGCCGGATTCTAGTAAATATTTTTCATTTAGTCAAATTGCCAAAAGAACATTAAATGTTCAGGTGTATTTGTATGTATCTGAATACTCGTTGTTCATATGCTTGTAATTTTTTTTTAAATATTTGTTTTCTGTGTTAGATAGTATTAATTTTAGTTTTGAAATTGCTAAAGAAAGTTTTATTTACGTTTAATATAGAATACCGAATGACTTTTGTGGAGAAATTTCATGAGTAAATTTTGTGACGCTTGCCATTTTAAAGACGCCTTAACCCTTTATAGGACAGTGGCAAATATAAATGCCACCACAAATAAATATATTTGCCACTGTGCATGCACATGCCGTTGTTTTCTTAAACGTTAGGTGGCATTATAATTAACCACCCCACGGAGCCTTATACAAGTAACTATTTTTTTTTTTAAATAATTTTTTCTTATTTCGTAGACTAATGTTAATTTAATCAAATTTAGTTTTTCTTAAAAATCAAAAAAAAAAAAACGTTATGCCCTATAAAGGTTAAAACCAGTTTTTGCAATATTGAATATATTCATATACGTTAGCTTCAATGAACTAATTCCTCCTGTACCCACCCACAACCAACAAACTCGTCTTACACTTGCCGAACATTCATACACGGTTAATGTGTGTCGACCAAGAACTGGCAGGTATCAAACTTACTTCCTTAATGCCACCGGTAAGCTTTGGAATGCTCTTCCAGCGTCTGTTTCATTTTTCCTACAATCTGGATCTCTTCAAGAAACATATACATATACACTTGTAATCTCTCCAACCCACACACAAACACGAACACAACATACGTTTCCTGCATGCAGCGTCCAGCCTCTGGCTGAGCGTTATAGAGAGCACTAGTCTTGACCGGCTGTGCTCTCCTGCACGCGATTATTTATAAAAAAAAGTCACGAGTACAATAGGATATAACCTATTGTAACCCTTAGTAATTACTAATTAGAATGAGGTTTTAGAAGTAATGTATAATGCTTAATTTTTTTTTTTAAAACATTAATTATAAATACTTATGGCCTTTTAACGTGTCATGATTATGGTAGGAAAAAATAGTTAGTGTAATTGCTATAATACTTTATTGAGTGATATTATAATTATGGAGTTTGTTGTTTGAATTCATATTTACTTATTGGAATAGTTAGTACTTGTAGCTTTTCTTGGTCGTTACGCGACATATTCTGGGGGATAACAAGCTCAACCTGGGACACATGATAACAAAGCTCAACCTGGGACACATGATAACAAAGCTCAACCTGGGACACATGATAACAAAGCTCAACCTGGGACACATGATAACAAAGCTCAACCTGGGACACATGATAACAAAGCTCAACCTGGGACACATGATAACAAAGCTCAACCTGGGACACATGATAACAAAGCTCAACCTGGGACACATGATAACAAAGCTCAACCTGGGACACATGATAAACGTAAATAATTAATAAATACTGATGTAATTATAATTCAATTAATTCCATTAATATTTAATTTATGTAAAACTATCGTTTTTTTTCATATAAACCGAATTATATTTTAAATAACACAATATATTATATTATTTAAAATGTATTCGTTTGTTAGGTATGTACCTGCAATTCTTCCTGGGAAATATAAAATGTATGACTTTTACTTTTGTGTTTTAATTTCTCATATAACGCCCATTAGAACTGAATGGTTCATGCCTCGGAAGCTTCGAGCAAATCATCCGATCTTATAAAAACGTTCAAGTAGGGTTGAATGAATCTAATATATTTTATTTTAGGCAATATTATAGTTGTGGCGGGCGGCATGGTTCATTCTTAAAAGCGTTTGTTTGTCATGCAGGCGCTGTCCGTTCTAATCCTGACCAAGCGTGATTTATTTAATGAGATCTGAGCTGTATCTTGCCCCGGGGGTAAAGTTGAGCCGCCCCTTAAGGGCAATACAAAATGGTCCAGACCTCGTGAGCGTCGGGCTGATTATCTGGTCTCCTTAAAAACGTTGTTTATTCAATACTCAAATATTTCTTTCGTACTATAGCCGCTCACGAGGTCTATGCAAGTTCGAGGCTTTTGATCTGCAGACTCGCAAGAACCAGCTATCAACTATGAATTGAAAATTTGTGGTGTCCATATGCTCCAAATATGGAGTGGATATGGTAAAAAAATGATTGTACTCGTATCTTCGTCGTATTTTGAATATTCTTCGTAGTATCAATCCGGTGGATTGGTTTGCAGCAACAAAATCTTGCATCATCGATCTTAACTCTTCTCGATCCTCTGCAATGCTCTTTAGTTCAACATAAGAGCAACACCTCATGTCCTCGAACACATGCTGCAAATACTCCTGTCTAGGGCGCCCTCTGCAGTTACTACCGTCAACCATCCCTTCCACAATATCGCGAAGCAGACCATCGTGGCGCATTGGGCTCGCCTCTTTGAGATGGTTCTTATTAGGTGCCTATCTTCCTTGATTACGCTGAGAACCTCATTGTTCGTGACGAGGTCTCTTCAGGATATTTCGAGAATTGTTCTGTATGACCACATCTCAAAGGTTATGTTAGGTTATTGCTGCTCATACGAACGGCTGAGGTTAAGTTAGGTTCGGTTGACGAATACCAGGAAAACAGACAAGCTTAGAAGCTGCAGGATCCATCGGGCTCGCCTCTCTGAGATGCTTTTTTTTAAATATTATCACGATATATCAATGATTTTTTACACTTGATATGTATGAATTTTTCCAGCTGTTTGCATAGCGTTCGTGTGCGTTCGTTGGACAATAGTTAAATCAGTGTGTTCGAGTGCATTCAGAGACAATAAAGTGAAGTGCAGTGTTGTTTGGGAGATTGTTGGAGACGGGGAAGGGAGTTCTTCTGTGAGTGTTTGCCATCAAACAAAGGTGAGTCTGCAAACAGTCCACATGGACTAGAGACTAATCTACTCCAAGTCAGAGATTACTGAGAGACTGCAGGATATGAGAGCAACGTCAAGCAAACAATCACTCAGAAGCGTACCAGTTTGCTTCGCCTTGCTTTTTTATGTCACGTGGTCGTTGAAGTGTCTTCACATACACGGTCTATTATAAAACTACAATAAACTCCCCTACAAGGTTCTTCATTTTTTTTTTATGTAAACACAGGATAATACCGACATGTGTTAATAGTAATTCTGAAGTCTCATCTGTTGCAATTCTATGACGCTAACCATGGTGCATATGTTTAAGCGCTGCATGTGGAGTGTTGATCCGCCAACGTCATAGACTACAGTCCGAGATTCACGCATCACCCTTTATTATTAAAGGAATTTATTATGAATGGGTGGTCTTCACGGGACGACTTTCGTCTAGGACTGGCATTTATGGGTGAGGGATCAAATTCACGCCGACAAAAAGCTCACAAATCGATTAAAAAATATATATTTTTTAAATCTCTGTTGGGGATTGAACCCACGATCTTTGATTTGCAAAGCAAACGCTCTGAACATTGAGCTATACCCGCCGGTAAATTTAGATGATGCGCAATATTCAAGACACATCTTTACTCGACCAAAACCTTATAACGCGTGTTTCGTCCCTATTTTTCCTTTACGGCTATGTATCACTAAAAGGCCAATGCAGCCGTGTGTTTTAGGTGCTTGAGAGCAGATGCCTGCGTAGAATACTGGGGTATGATGGTTTGAATTTGTGAGGATTTACGAAGTGAGAGAGTCAACCAGGCAGCCATCCATACTAAGGTCAATCAAGAGGCAAAGGTAGACTTGCTTGAGACACGTATTGAGAAGTCCGCAGGAGAGCATAAATGACAGCTGCCTTTTCTTCAAGCCCACGGGCTCGCGCCGCCCTGGAAGGCCGTTGGGAAATATATATAGAAGGTACTTGGTGGATCTGCAAGAGGCGGAGCTGACTTGGGATGAGGCAAATACTTTGGCGACTGACAGAAGTTTGTGAATGCTATATGCTCCAGTTAGGAGAGCAGATATGTTATGATGATGATTAGCCCAATGCTCCCTAGGCCCAGACCATTAAGTCCTAGGAGGCGGCTCAATACAACATAACAATGTATGTATAAGGGATCGTTACATGAAAAATTGCTTCTATTTATAAGACTATTGGAAAAAACTTCGTTACAAATTAAAAAAAGAGTACGTTATAGAAGTGCATTTTATGTGAAAAATAAGTTCATTAATCGTACCTATTAAAATGCTTGAATTTTTTCATAAAACTTTAAGAAAAACGTGTGTTTATTTATGTATGGAAGAATTATATTTTAGCTGAATATTGTTATTGAATATTTTAGTTTTTTACAGTTAGTTTTTAAGCATGGGTTATTGCACGTACGCTGTATGTACTCGTATATACCGAATTTTATTGCATGCCATAATATTTTAAAACCTAAAGGTTCCTATTCTTTCTAGATATAAGAAGGTAAACTATAGTTGTTCTGGAACCTACATTCCTTGAAAAAATAAGAATTCTAGGAACGGAATCATAAAATAAAACATTTTATATTTGAGGTAACCTGAAAACTCTTTTCAAGAAATGTATGAACTTTTGAGTAGAATATAAAGAGCTGTCGTATCTCCCATATCTGATACATATGGTCGTCACAAATCGCTGCCACTAAGTTCTGTCATTTGCTATCGTCCATGCCTCGTCCTGAGACATCCGAAGGTCAACCACTATGGTTCCCGATGACCTATAAGGCAGAAGATTGGGACTTGTAAAGATGGCAACTGTTATGAACTCAATCATTCCAAAATGACGACGTCAGTTGAATGGTGACGTCGGAGCTGATGGATTCCGGTGCAAAGGAAACGTCCAAAGACCTGAGTCGAATTGTTTTTGCAGTTTTTGAATTTGTTGCGGTTGTATTTATTTATTTATTTAACAGAACCGCAGTTCCAATGAACAAATATAAGAAACAGAGTATACATAAAAGAAAAAAAAACATAAAAGAAGAAGAAGATGACACGCGTCAAAGATCACAGAGATTTAGGAGAACAATAACATGACAAAAGAGGAAAAGGATGTAAGAAAAGGATCGAGGTGTGCTGGTAGGCCATTTAAGAGTGCTATTGCCGTTGTACTAAATTGAGTGTTCGAAGCTCCACAAGTATCAACTGGATCAAAAACAATGGATGGCTACGAGCACGGGTGTACTTATCTGGAACGTAGAAGTTAAAACATTCAAGAATCCCAGGGTTGTGAATTGCACCGCGAAGAAGAAGGAATAAATGTTTGAGAGTATTACAGTTATATTACAGCATTACAGTTGTACACAATTGTAATTAAATTAATTGTAGTATTCAAAGCATAATCAAGTGGTTGGGTGGTAGCCTCGACGCTTTTGAAGCTTGGATTGTTTGGTTCTAAGAAGCGGGTCAACTGAGGGCGAATAATCTAGGTAGCGGCAATTTGTATAGTCAGTGTTCCGGAACCAAGGTCGCGGTCCCGAAATTACAGCGTCAGCTTATATGGTGATGCCGGAATACCAAGTATCTGGCACTGAGGATAACTTTAAAGACCGGAGATGAGTTGATACTAATTTATTTAATACAAGACCCCTTTTTATACCCTAATGAATAATTTACAACATGAGTAAGCAGTTATAAAAGTAATATTAAAACATTGAATGTCATACACCGCACATTCCTCGATACCGTTTTTGGACCTTGGTCCCTTCAATCCACATAGAGTGGCAGATTATCGGGATGGTCCATGCTCCGTATCGATGCGTAAGCATTCCTTTATTAATATATTACTATTACATAGAATTTTGTAGACCGCAAATTCATCGATACTTGTTGTTTGGACCTTGATCGTACCTGAATGTATGAATTGACAGATTCCATCTAAGATATAGCGTTGACTATAACAATTACTTTGGAGGTTTAATACAAATAGTTATGTTTAATATAACGTTTTGAACAGTCAGTAATACGACTATGATTCAGTAGTTGTAAGGACGGTGAAATATGTGCTATGTTATTAATTACCGGCGGTGATAGCTCAATGGTCAAAGCGTTTGCTTTGCAAGCCATAGGTCATGGGTTCGATCCCCGACGGAGATTAAAATAAAAGTAGTTTTAATCGATTTATGACCTCTAAAATACCCCCGGTTGGTGTGAATTTGATCCATCACCCGTAAAATGCCAGTCATAGCCTATTAATTAAAATTGGTGGTAGACGAAAGTCGTCCCGTGAAGACCACCCATTCATAGTAAATTCCTGTAATAATAAAGGATGATGCGTGAATCTCGGGCTGTAGTCTATGACGGTGGCGGATCAACACTCCACATGCAACGTTTAGCCATATATACACCATGGTGAGCGTCATAGAGTTCCACCGATGAAACTTCAGAATTACTGTCACCATCTGTCGGTATTCGCCTGTATGTGCTTACATAAAAAAAGAATTCATTTTTGATCAAGATATGCTCCATTTTTTCTTTCTAGATGTGGAGAACACGTGGTCGGCAGTCAATACTATCCTTGCTGGTGTTGCTAGTGGTAGCCAACAGCAGTCGAGCCGCTAGGAATGGTTCGAGACATCCTCCTACTAATGGCTCATGGTTGTGAGTATATTTTCTATCTCTTTATTTCTTCTGCTAGCCTGGTATTTACTAAATATTAAATATGAGGTTTGAAGTCACTCCTGGTGTCCAACAGCACCAGAGCTGCTAGCAATAATAGTTTGTGGCATCCTTCCACTAATAGTACCTGGTAGTTTCTTCTATCTTCTATTTCTTCTGCCAGCCTGGTATCTAGCATTCAATTATTCTTAACATTAAATACATAAAACGGCCGTACAGCGGCGTCGCGCTGCTCTGGAGAAAGGCGGCCCTGCTCAACGTGTCAGTAGTGATTTGTAACAGTGCGCGTATTGATTTATATTTTCTTTGTATTCTGTTTAATTTAAACTAATTTTTTTCTGTATTTGCTTGGAATTATTGTATGTAAAATTTTGATAATGGCACTAGTGGCTGAATAAATAAATTTTATTATTATTATAAAACAGTAATTTCTAAAATCTTGTTTTAAAAATGATTGATGAAATTAAATCAAATAGCTGGTGAGTAAGACATTGAGTAAAACTACACGATTTGGAAGAAATAATATTATTTATTGGAAAAATAATATTTGTAAATACATTAAGATATGTAATCTGTTGAAAATCAATTTAATTGTCGCTGATCTATCTCAAGATAAAGAGACACAGATAGTTAGTTTTCGTGTAATGGGATTCTAGAGCAGATGCCTGCGTAGAGTACCGGGGGTACGATGTTTTGACTTTGTTGGGAACGACGAGGTGAGAAAGCGGACAAGGCAGTCTCTTTTAATACAATTGGTCAAGAGGTAAAGGTGGACTTCGCTGTAACATATATTAACCACTTCTGTGGTCAACTTCTTGGAAAAAGTTGGTCAAAAAAAGACAATCTTTTTTTCTCTTCTTTTTTGCCACTCGCGTCCTTTCAATGCGTTCTCTAGACTGGTGGAGGAATGACCCGAGCTGGATTCGGCCAATCACTATAAAAAGTTTGTGTGCCCGAATCCAGTTCGGCAAATTACTGTGTCAGCAAAATACCTGCCCGAATAGTATTCGGGCAAATCACACTACAGGTTAAGGATGCCGCGGGAGAGCATAAACTATACCTGCGTTTTCTTCAACTATATATATAATGTATTGGGCAGAGCTGCGGTAGGCGGAGCAGGGACTTGGGATGAGGCGAGGATTATGGCGGTTAACAGAGCTTATGCGGTTTGTGAATGCCATATACTGTTAGGATAGTTAGGAGAGCGGACATGGTGTGATTATTGGTGGTGATGGGGTGTGTTTGAAGTCTCTTTCTGAAGCGTTCATCTCCTTTCTGTTGCCCAGTCGCTGTTGGACAGCAGTTCCTTGTGGATGCCCCAGACCCTCAGTTCATAAGCCAGAAGCTGCGTCCGCGAGGCCACCAGGCGGAGGCCCAGCCCCCCGTGGTTGGAGGGCTGCGCCAGGAAGCCCTCGCTGGCGGGGCTGTCCTGCTTCACGATCATGTGGAACTTGGTCAGGTGATAGTCGTTCTTGTCCAAGTCCTGGAAGACAAAATAGCTAGTTCAAGGATATGGGGACATACTAACCAAAAACTCGACCCATATCATTCTGCAACCACCGTATTCGCCTGTCTTAGCACCATGTGACTTCTGGCTATTTGCTAAACTCAAAAAATCGCTCCGTGGACACCGTTTTGATTCGATAGAAGAGATACTATAAAAAACGAAAAAAAAAAACACTTTTAGCTGTTTACAAATATGGATGGGTATCTCAAATACTAAATATTATTTTGAAGTGCAAGTTGGCACAGATGTCAGTGACAATAGTGCCAACATAAAAATATTAATTCGAATCGCTTAACCGAAATTTAAATTCTAATTTACCGGTATTTTTTGCTTACAGTGTTAGAGGAAATAATGTTTAATAGTATTATATTATATATAATTGTTGAGGATCTTAGAAACTATACATAGAATGTATGGCGGAGCTGAAGGAGGTAGAGCTGACAAGGAACGAGTAAAAAATAATGGCGGATGACAGCTTTGTTTTTTTATGTAATCACATACGAGTACAGGAGAATACCGACAGATGGTGATAGTGATGCAAAAATCTTATGTGTGGATTCTTTGAATTTTACGTTAAATATGACTAAGCGCTGCATGCGGAGTGTTGATCGATGTGTTCACTATGAATGAGTGGTATTCTGGTGAGGGATCAAATTCCCACCAATTTAGGAAATTTATAGAGCTTAGAAATCGATCAAAAACATTATTTAATCTCCGTCCAGGAACGATCCCACGATCTTCGTTTTCGTAAGCAAGCGCTTTCATCACTAAGCTATACCCGCCATCGGCAATTTGTGGGAAGGGAGCGGACATGGTGATGGCGATGATGATGTATACGAGGGATTGGAAAAATGTATCGATAACATTTGCATCTCTGGTTTCCCTAGTATTTCCAAGGTTTTTACACTTCGTGGCTCTAATGACATTCAGTCGGGTTGGATAGACGTTGCATGTGGGAAGGTATGCGCTGCCTGCGTGTTGTGATTAAAGAGATTGTAGCATTTTATGATCTGCTCTCCAAGGAGATTGATGAACAAAGATTGGCGAAGCTGTCTGATCCTTAATGAGGTAAAAGTGAAGGAATTGCTCAAGTCGCCTTCGTTCAAGTCATAATCTACAATTTATAATAATGATGATTTTAGATGAGAAGATTATTGCAGCTGATAGAACTTTGTGACGGAAATTTGTAGCGAACTTGTGCTCCAGAGAGTAAAATCTAAGATTAAAAAGTATCAAAGAATAAAAAAAAACTTCAAGTCTACTTATCTAACATGTACTCGTATGTATTTCATATACGAGTACACAATAAAATATAGCGAAATACCTGAGTATTTAGCTAAATCATTTATATTTATTAGATTCTTAAATAGTTCACATCTTCTTCTTCTTCGTGTCAGGTACGTCGAATTATTTTATCCCAGTATCTGGCAACATCGATAGCTCGTGTGTTGCCCAGCATAAGGTTCTGAGATGTGCAGCTTGTTAGGCACATGGAGCAGCATCTTAGGTGTGAGGCGGTCTGCAGGTATCCACAGTCGCACAATAGTGTCTCTCCCTGCCGAAGCATTCCCCACCGCTCGAGGTTGTCCTTTGTTCTACTAACTCCGGTTCTTAATCAGTTCAGAGATTTCCAGGTCCGCCAGTCAAGGTTCTTGCAAGGCCTTCCTTTGGAGTAATGAAATTCTCTAGTGCGATTTGTTGCCAGAGCTGGAATCTCTCATTTTCAGGGCCGGATGTGAAAGGTTGTGTGGATTTAAGAAAGCTGCTTCGCGACTTCAATCTTGGTGTTGGGGGTATCTGATTATACAAACAGAGGGACGGTTGGTTGATTGCCTTACGCATTTCTTCGGCGCATATGACTTTGCGTCTTATGTTTGGTGGTGCTATACCAGCCAAGGGGTATAGTTTAGAAATGGGTGGTGGCTTGAGGCAGCCTGTGACGACTCTGCATGCATCATTCAGGGCAGTATCCACTTGATTACAGTGGGCTGATCGACCCCACACGGTGCCGCATATTCTTCGGCTGAGAAACAAAGTGCTAAAGCTGAGGTGCGAAGAAGGGGTGGTTGGGCTCCCCAGTGAGTGTTGAATATTTCACATGCTTGCCCTAAATAACTAATAATTTGTACCTACTTTCAGTGATTTCAAGTATTTTAAGCACGGATTATATTAAATATTATTTTATCAGGGATTCTGCCAATTTTTTTAGTAAAATAAATCTTCAGTTAATTCCACTTGTGATTTTTATTTTCGTATGACAAAATTTTCTTACTAAAATCGTAGCAAATTTAAAACTATTTCTTTTGAGCAATTTCTTTATAAATGCAAGATTGCGTTTTCCGAAAAAAAACTGAAAACATGTGCAAAAAAAAATTGTTTCACTATTACTAGTGTCAGGTCAAACACATTTATTATTAAGACATTAAATTTGTTCGATCACTTACGGAATATACATGCAGCTCAGTTGAATCTTGACAGTGACGGATTGAAGAAGGCTACAAGTTAGTCGAAAATGCAGTCTCATAAACAGAGGTCATACTCAACGTGATCCATTTAAAAACAAGGTAATTATATAAGTATTTATTATTTATATTGGATCTCAAAGTGAATGCTAAAAACATTGAAAATAAAAGGTTTATAATGACATCAGCATGATATAGCCCTTGCTGACTGATACTGAAAACCTCGATACAATCATGCGTCTCTTATTTCTGTTCGCTTGCCAGACATGAATGTGTCCGCCATATTGGCATTGGTTATATAGACCGCCGCCTGTGGCTCCGGTGCGACAGCACCGACGAGCGCGGAGCCAGTCGTGTCCCGCCCTTCGGCGAGAGCATATTGTATTGTGGCTCGGCCCAATGCTGTGATTTTAGGCTCGGGCCACAAGATTGTAAAGTTTATCGTAAATGTCAATGTGCTTCAAAAAAGTCTGTGTTATCAATCTGCTCTTAATCCTGCCATCACGCGACGGAATAACAGCCTTTTGAGAGAGAGGAGGATGTTAATAAGTTTTATTACCTCTGGATACTGTATGCGCATCGAAACATCTTGTTGAGGAAATTGGAAAGATTTGCTGTCTGATAGAAGGAGCTCGTCTCCTGCAACGGATGGAAGTAATACATTAAGAAATATAAGTTAAAACACTACTTGAAAACATTAAAAAAATGAACAACCTGGTATTCTCTCCCCTTTCTGGTACTCGAACATGTAAGAATGAAACTTGTGCAGCGAGGAGAAGTGCTCGACGCTGGATATCTCGTTCCTATCAGATATCTTCACAGCCACAGAGTCTAGCTTCACATAGCTGGATTGCTCATCATCGATCTTAGGTCCTCTATCGTCTCCATCATCAACCACACCCTTGCCTTCATCTCCATCTTTAGATGGAGAAGATCCATCAACTACTTCAGGCACTTTTTTACTCATCGTTTTAGTTACATCAATTTGACCTTTAATTGTTAAAACATCTTCAACTGAATTGGAATCATCTGTTTCTTCAACATGATCTTGTTCTTTATCTTTTACTTCAGATATCATTTCATTTTTCACTTTTGAAGCATTGTGATCATCAATGTCTTTTTTGCCTTCAGCAATGTATTTTAACTCATTTACATCTGGAGGCAAAATCAAATCATCTTCAATTTTAGAATCTTCTGTAGATACTTCATATCGATCTTGAGATATTTCTTCATAGTTCTTATTTTTGACATCTCTTACATCCTCACTATGACCATCAATTCCCTGAATTTCAAACTTTTCCTGTATACTTTCTTTAGCTTTTATTTCTTCATCTACATTGTGGTCTTCATCATTGTAATTGTTAACATCTCTACCTTTAATGTGAATTCTCACGTCTTTTACGTCATCAGTCGTCAAACCTTGTTTTTCTGATCTTATTTCTTGTTCTTTGGCATCTGAAGATGATCCTTCATTCAATGTTTTTGAGTTTTGCACCAAAACATTCCCACTATCACTGTCATCATCACTCTTCTTGTCAACTGGCAAACTGTCATCAACTGGCAATGTGCTGACAGCTACAGTTATGAAGAACACTAACAATATTGTTTTTATCATATTTTTCTTATCGTTTCAATATATTTTACTGAAATAAATAAATTATGTACACTTAGATATAATTATAAAATGTGACTAGTATTGAAGTACTCGTATGCTTGCATCTAATTAACTTTATTACAAACGAATTGTTATTTTATTGATTAACATTGGGCGGTTCTTGTTAGATCACTAAAGATAAGGAACATTGAACGCGGAGAAAATCTGGAATAGCTCACCGCCTGGTGTAGCAATTTTAACGCGCGTCTTTAATCGGATTGAGCTGCTTTTTAGTACCAAATGGTCCAAGTATCGGGAGCGACGGATTAATGAACCTATCTCTTTAAAAATAAGATTAATAAATCACTGAAAAATATTCATTGGATACTACAGATTCTGCGTTTTACGGGCTTTTCCCTGGAGAAACCGCGTATGTTTCCGTATAGATTCAGGTGCAAATATGTCATGGAAAGAAATTGGCATAAATGGCAGCTGATATAATTGAGGGGCAGCAATTTTTGATAATCATATATTACAGATATGGAAGAGGTATTGGAAGGAAAAAACAACATTGCTATAAAAATGATTCTTCATTTACATTACACTCGTTGAACTGCTTCTACACAATTTGACATGATGATAGATTGGATTAGATTAGATTAGATAAGAACAATGTTATCATTTTGAATTTGATATCCTCTTCTTATCTGGAGCATCCATGTCGTCACAAATTGCCGTCACACAGTTCTGTCAGTTGCCATGAACCCAGACACATCATATCCGCTACGTAAATAGATTATCTATGCCTTGTCCCAGAACACCTGTATACCCAGAGGCCCACTTGGAAACATAGATGATTCCCGGTAATCTCAAGGGTAAGGGTTCGCGAACTTGCATAGACTGCGGCTGTAGTACCAAAGAAATATTTGGAACGATTAAGGTTTTTAAGGAGTGGCTCGACCCAACCGCATGTAGAGATCTAAGATTTAATTAATTCGGGATGCGAATCGACGGCGTCAGAGTGAGAAGCAAACGCTTTAACCACTGAACTATGCCACCCGGTGAAAATTTGGACTAGACGACATATGTAATTTTTGATAATCCTCTAAATACGAAACACCGGGGCTTAAAGAGAAAACATTAGCGCATTCGCCGATCGTAATAGCTTAGTGGTTAAGGCGTTTGCTTTCCAAGCCGATGGTATTTATAGAAGGTAGATTTCCAAGCTTTAAATACCCCCGGTTTGTGTGAAGTTGATCCTTCACCCGTAAAATGCCAGTCATACACTATTAATCACAATTGGTGGTAGACGAAAATCATCCCGTGAAGATCACCCTATCATAGTAATTCACCGCTCATCAGATGTAGAATGGTAAGCGTCATAGAATGCACACATAAAACTTTAGAATCACCATCTGTCGATTATTAAAAAAATCTTGATGCTGTCTAATAACGAAAACCCGTGGGTTTATTTATTATCAAGGGATTGTTCAATTGTCTTTTTCATACAGTTCCATTTTTGGAACATATGTGCACCACGAATTGCCGCCACTCAGTTCTGTCAATTGTCATTCTCCATGCTTTGTCGCAAATCATCTCTGCACCCGAAGGTCCACCTGGGAATGTATATAGTTTCCGTTAACTTTAAGGCGGGAGCTTGGGTCTAGAAAATACAGCATCTATAGGATCCAAAGCATGTTTCGATACTTGGAACAATACTACGTATACCACAGGGGAGCATAAAAGTGCCCTTCCTTCAAGTTTACGTCCTGGAAGGCTGTCGTAAGCTAAACATATAATGCACTCGGTGGAGCTGCGAGAGGCAGACTTGATATAAGACGAGGCGAGAAAAAGCAGCTGACATTAAGGTTATCAACTGACAATACTTGGTGAAACTGCATAATTATAATTTTAAATTAATATTAACTAAAAAATTAACAAATTAAACATATTTAGCATTGATTCACATTTATTTTAAGCGATTACATGTTTCGGCCTCCCCGGTGACCATCTTCAATAGTGATGACAAATTTAATTTGTTAATTTTTCAATTAAAATTAATTTAAAATTATGATAACACCGTCATGTTTAGTTTTAGCAAATCCGATTTTTAAATCGAAAATATATAATTACTAACACGACGTTACTGAGGCTTGGACCGATTGGTTCAAACTTCGACTCAAAAAAAAATTAACCACGTCAGATAATAAAGATAAAAATCGTGTTGTTTTTTTTAAGCACTGATCAATAATGTTACACTGGTTAATAGCACCACACAATCACGAACAATAACACGAAACACTACAATATATGTATTTATATATACGCGTATATATTATTATTACATATATATTGACGATTATAAAAATTTAAAAATATATCTAAAGGATCATTTGCCCCTTGCGAGTCGCTGGTGACGAGTGGTCGTATTGGCAAGAGTTATGTGACGGGATTGTGTTATCTCTTCGGGACAGATTGCGAGCTGATAAGGTCCATTTTTCCATCCTCACCTGCCAATATTATATCACTATCAATTGATAATGGAGGAATTACATGACGCTCGGGTACTGCGGCGAAGGCGAACCATTTAAAAAAACTTATTTAATTAAATTGAAATAAAATAATAGGGAAAGAAAACGTCATCATCATCATCAGCCTGTATCCGTCCACTGTTGAACGTTAAGTCTCTGGCATGAGTCTCCATCCTCTTCGATCCTCTGCCTTCCGCATCCAAATCACTACCGCTATTCTTCTTATGTCGTCAGTCCATCTTGCAGGGGGTCGGCCAATGCTTCGTTTGCCAGTTCTTGGGCGCCACTCCAATAGTTTTCTTCCCAATCAACCGTGGTCTTTTCGACAGATATATCCTGCCTGAATATTAAGCTCTGCTTGTCATTAGAATGCACTGATGGCAATACCACATCGTTAGCGTGGTTCTCGTTACATGATCAAAATTAAGCAACATTGAGCGCGGATCAAAAATTGGACGGGTCACCTCCTTTTGCTAAATACGTGTCGATGGTCGGATTGAGCGGTTCCGCTGAATTTCGTTCACAGTTTTGCTAACCTAACCTTAAAAGTGATATGATTTCTAAGCTCTAATATACCTCCGGTAGGTGTGAATTTGATGCCTCACCTGTAAAATGCAAGTAATAACTTATTCATAAAAAAATTTTGGTAGACGAAATTCGTCCAGTGAACACCACCCATTCATTGTAAAATCCTGTAATATTTGAATGGTGCGTGAATCTCGGGACGGAATCTATGACGTTGGCGGATCAACACTCCACATGCAGCGCTTAGCCATATACACCCCGGTAAGCGTTATAGAATACCATAGATGAGAATTCAGAATTACTATCACCATCTGTCGGTATTTTCCTGTACGTGTTTACATAAAAAAAAATGTTGCCACGTTTGGCTCGTGGGCCACAGTTCGCATTCCCTGCTATAAAGTATTAGCTATTGAGTTATGAGTCAGTTTCTTGCGCAGGTTATCTTTTGTTCATAATTTGCGATCTATTTCTGTATCGACATGAATTGTTATGTTTGTTATGTGTTTGTTTCTCATCTGAAGACAGGCGATCTATTTGATAATTGAGTTGTAGTATTTTCGTAGTGATTATATTTTAAATAGTAGTGATATAAATTTAGTAAAAAAATATTAAATTTTTAATGTATGTAAGCCGCTAAGTGGTGTTAAAAGAAAAAACACAAACTCGACTATTTCGTACAATCTGAAATAATTTCATAAATTAAAAAAAAACCCGGGAACCCGTCGAAAATAACCCGGGTTTCGGTTTCATTAAAACCATGCTAGGATCCCGTGAACCCAAATCGGTCTGCCCGGTCCGAGAGCCCTTCTTATACTTAGATTTGATTAAATCGATGTTAAACAATCAAGCTTGATCGGGTTTTGAACTGACGGAGTCTGAATGACAAACAAACGCTTCAACAACTGGACTATGCCGCCCAGCTATGTTAGCTTTTATTAAAGAACTTTTGTTTTTCTTAAGAAAGTTAGTATTTTGAGGCATCTTACCTAACCTATACCAAGCGAAGACTGTTGATATCCTTGTGTGTATGAGTTATTGAAAATAACTACATTGAACCCTTCTATAATATCTTCTTCGTAGTATCAATCCGGTGGATTGGTTTGCAGCCACAAATTCTTGCATCTCGATCTCCATTTCTCTCAATCCTTTACTTGAGACTCTGATGCTGATACATGGAATGTCTTTTAAACCTTTAATATGGTAATTTCCCCTTTATTTCCACATCCTAATGCCGTTGACCCTAAAGGTTCATCCGCCTTAGGAGAGTATTGACTACCTTCAGGACAATGTGGTGCCCTAACCAGCTTGACCTGATGAGGTTAACTGGGTGTTAGCTTATTCCGGCCAACATTCGTTCCCTGTCTATATTGGCTGACTGATGTTGTCGCTCACCCCCCACCACGAGAAGGAGATAGATCAGGATTTTACTTTCATCGAACCTGTGACCATAAGGCATTTCGCAGAGTCCTCCAGTACTTTTAGGGGTCTGTTATATGGGTCTATAATATATAGGTTTCTTAAGATCGGATGATAAGTCCGATGATCCTAAAGATTGGACCATTAAGACATTAAAAAACTAACATATAATGGAAAGTTATATAAAATATCCCCACATCAAAAAAAGGTTGCGATGCAGAAGGGTTGAGGATACATTTATTTTAACATCACGTCGGCGCTGCACCAGAATTTTGCATACAATTTGCCTCGAGCGCACGTCAGCTGTCGTGGCGCAAGTGGTGTAGGTCAAGCAATGCGATTTATGGCGTTGCTAGGCGACGCGGTTCGCGCGCTTTTTGACAGGTAAACAAAACAGCTGTTTGTTCTGACATTTGATATAAATTTCGTTGATTTATAGCGAGAATATTAAACTCTGCGTGTCATTAGAATGCACTGATTAAAAATCGCCTTCAGCGGCAATGGCAAATCGTTAGCGCGGTTCTCGTTACATAATCAAAATTAAGCAACATTGAGCGCGGACGAAAAATTGGACGGGTCACCGCCTTTTGCTAACTACGTGTCGATGGTCGGATTGAGCAGATCCGCAGCATTATGTTCACAGTTTTGCTAACTTAACCTTAAAAGTTATTTCATTTACGAGACCTATGGATCTCTGGACTCCACGATAACTGGACAAATCCTTAGGTTAGGTTATATTAATGAGACATCCAGTGCACCAGTTGCCCCGTGCGCCAAATGTTCCGTGCAGAGGTCCAGTGCGCCCCAAATCGTTACCGATGAGTCGTTCCACGAATTGTCTGTGAACGATAGGTCGTGGAACAGAATTGAGCCGATCCTTTGTAAAAATGGTGTAAGTCTCGGGAGCGTCGGGCTAATTACCCGATATACTTAGAAAATACGACAAAAAACTATGACTCGCTTCTACAACTGATTTATTTAAGTTGTCGTGATTCTGCCCTAGAGGTCATCATGTACGATATATGTTCGCAAGTGAACCTTCCAGTGCACAAATGTCTTGGGACGAAGCGCAATGGTAACTTATAGAACTGAGTGATGGAAATTTGTGGTGGCTCTATGTTCCAAATATGGGAAAAAGTATCCTAGGCATATTTGCGTTCATTCAAGTTTTCTAAAAAATATACATCTGGTGATAACAAGTTGTAATAAAATACTTGAGTATGTGGGGGATTTAACAAATTATATTTATATTTTTTAGTTTCGAACTCAGAATACACGTTATTGTCAACATTTACCCATTGCACCACGCTGCCAATTTCATATAAGTGGTGTCCCTCCTTTTCCGGTCGAGGTACAAAGGCGCCGGCGGATGTCGTCATTATCTTCCCTCTCTCTCACTCTTGACTGCGCGTCATTAAACGTACTGCGCAGTCGACCGCGCGCAGCTCGCGGGCGACAGAGATAACACCTGCAATATTTACACACAAAAGGATGTTGGTTTTTTCTTCCAAGAGACATCATTAAATTGCATTTTTTGTTTAATAAGTGATAGGCATTTCGAAACAATTGGTAAAGCAGAGATTCTTCAACATTGTTTCTCACTCGATATATGTTTTTTGTTGTAATTGAACAATTCACTTATGACAACTTCGACCTCGGGAAATTTAAAGTTTCCAAAACTTGTACTTTCATCGTCTCAAAAAAGATACGCGTGGGCAAGTTATATTAAATGAAATCAAACTCTGCATTGAGAGGTCCATTAACATTATAAGAGTGTCACCATCACAAAATTATTGGCAACATCGATGTTTCGATATTTGTTGCCAGCGTGGCTATAATTAATTAATAATTTATGTGCCGCAGGTACGTGCCTCATTAGTTGGCTATCACTCCATCTTTTACCTGCCGATGGTTCGCTGATAAGTCGATTGCTCTTATACAGCCTTCATAGCCCCGTACAATGTCAGGAAAAATATTGCCAAGCCAGTGGTCGCTAACCATTTATAATAGTTTCCAATAATATTGATATCAGCTTCATATAACTTCTTTAAGCTGATGCCGTAAGGCCTCGAAAAACGATCTTTTGTCTCTTATTTTTGTTCGCTCGCCTGACATGCACATCTAATGTCAGTTTTAATTGTATAATAATACACGGTGTTTGCATACGCCATTTTATTTGTTATGACAGTTGGCCCATTTCGTATTGGTACCACTGTGATCTAGAAATCGCTTTTTCTGCAGCGACGGTTGGCAGCGCGAGTTGAGAGCGCGCCGTCAGTTGACAGTTGGAGCTAGCTCGCGACCGTTATGGCGCGCGCCTAATGTCGTGCGCCACAATGGTCTTTTTGTTGCAAGTGTTTGACAAATAAACGCGAATTGTGAAACATAAACAAGTTATTTGTATTGTGTACCTGATCCTGCATCCTGTCATCCAGTAAATCGATATCGAATATGAGAGGAGGATATCAATATAAAAACTAAGTACTCGTATAATCATTGAAGTAAAACTCCTTTAGAATCCGTAGGGTTATTTTTAAATGTAAACAAAGTAGAATTCCGTCAGATGGCGGTAGAGAAATATCTGGATTCTATGACTTTCTATGATAAGTACAATTTAGATGGAATGAATGTTTTAAACATAAATAATAAACATGAATTTAAATATTCATCGATACTTGTTGGAGGTGAAACATTTTATTAGGAGTGACGCCACTGATTTTTTAAGGAGTGACTATTTTTTTAGGAGTGACGCCAAATGATTAAATGTTGAGAAGCACAGTTCGCTGTGAGGTCATTAGCTGGTGGCAAGATTGAGAATCGCTGGTCGCCTCTCATAATGAACAACAAAATGAGAACCACAAAACTTCGCGACTGGATTCTTGCACGCAGCATCCAGTAACTGTCAATCTGTAAGAACGAACTATTTAATAAGTTTTAATTAATGAATCTCTCAATAGGCAGGACATATTTGCCGAAGAGATGACGGTCGATGGGGAAGAAAAGTCTTAGAGTGGCGTCCAAGATCTGGAAAACGGAGCTTTGGCCGATCCCCTGTTAGAACGGACTGACGACATCAGAAGAATTGCGGAAGTAGCCTGGATGCGAAAGTCAGAAGATCGAAGAGGGTAGCGGCTCATGCAGGAGGTCTGCGATCAACAGCGGACGTACACAGGCTGATGATGATAGTCTTACAAAATAACTTAAATTCGTACCTACTTAAAGATATTTTAATTTTTACCCATTGTCTGGCACATTCGACGTGAGCTTTACGCAGCCGGATCGCTTTCTGAATTTTTAAGACGATTTTTTTTCCTTGAGAAATATATTTTTTTGGAGTTAAATAATAATAATAATAAAATATATGTATGTTAATATAATTTCCCGTCTCAGCCTAATCTACTATATATCAGCGTGGAAAAAAACTCCACGGATTTTCGTCTTACGCAAGTTATTTCGCAATATTTACAGAAACCTCTCTTCTTATGATGCCTGTCCATGTGATCATACCAAAAAGCACTGTGAGAGATTCTTTGATGGAGTGCATCATCCATGAGATCATAAAACATATTTTGTGTTGACGTCTGGGAGTCTCTGCCATTTCTTGTAGGACCTCCCTGAGCTGCCGCTTGGTTCGTAGGTTCCCTTGTTGTTTAAACTACGAGTACATTATTGATATCATCGGAAAGACGCGCGCGATTAACGAGACTGACATTGAAAAGACTCACTGGGGAGCCCAACCGCCCCTTCTTCGTACCTCAGCTTTAGCACTTTGTTTCTCAGCCGGAGAATATGCGGCACCAGTGTGAGGTCGATCAGCCCTCTGTAATCAAGTGGATACTGCCCTGAATGATGCATGCAGAGTCGTCACAGGCGATCTCAAACCAACACCCATTTCAAAACTATACCCCTTGGCTGGTATCGCACCACTAAACACAAGACGCAAAGTCATATGCGCCGAAGAAATGCGTAAGGCAATCAACCAACCGTCCCACTGCTTGTATAATCAGATACCCCCAACACCAAGATTGAAGTCGCGAAGCAGCTTTCTGAGATCACACAACCTCTCACATCCGGCTTTAAAAATAAGAGACTCCGGCTCTGGCAACAAGTCGCATCAGAGGATTTCATTACTCCAAAGGAAGGCCTCCCAACTGGCAAGAACCTTGACTGGCGCACCTGGAAATCCCTGAACAGATTAAGAACCGGAGTTGGTAGAACAAAGGACAACCTCGAGCGCTGGGGAATTCCTCAGCAGGGAGAGTCACTTTTGTGTGAATGTGGAGACCTGCAGACCGCCTCACACCTAAGAGCCTGCTCAATGTGCCCAACAAGCTGCACATCTCAGGACCAAATGCTGGGCAAGACACGAGCTATCGATGTTGCCAGATACTGGGAAAAAATAATTTGACGTCGCTGACACGAAGAAGAAGAATAGACTTCATTTTTATTTCTGTCTAACTATGCGTAAAACTTTCAGGTTACCACACGTTACCGTTATTTTTTAAAAGATAGGAATAGGAATATCTGTAATGGCAGGACCGCGTGAAGAGTTCCATTAGGGCGTGCCAAAGGTTGGTAACCACTGGCGGCACTAACTTCGTTGCTTTGTGGTGTATATAATGCGATATTATAAAAACCCAATTCACTGGCCATCAAACCTGCGCACAATGCCAGCCAGTTATGGTAAACCTTTATTTTCGGTGACGCGTGTCAAACAGTACCAAAGATTGCCAATATTTACGACTAAGTGTATACTGTTATTCCGAATTTTAAAGTTATGTTTTGATGATTAGTGTGATACTCTCGGAGCCTGAATAATTTAGTGCTAAATGGGCGGATCAACCCAATCGATCGCTACCCAAGTACCGAAAAGCCTCGATATACGATCTTTCGTCTTTAATTTTTGTTCATGCGTCTGACACGAATATATAAAAATAATAGTAATATAAGACATGGCGCTGCGTCGCCATTTTTTTGTTGTGACAGGTCGCTACCTATCCTGGGCCGCTACATATCATGCCATTAGTTCTGTAATTAGGTACTATGTTAATATCACCGCTGTGCTGTTGCAACTGTCGGAGTATCAGTAGGGAGTCTGCCTGGGTCCTGAACGGAACGCAGTTTCATACCGGGCAGATGACCAAAGTTTGTCAATGTTTTACCGAAATATATTACATTGTGCTTCTCGAAAAGTTCTTTGTTTCATGACCTGCTCTTCATCCCTTCTTCATTCCGATGACGATCCCGGCGAAATGGAGTCGCCTTTTGATTAACGGGGGATGTCAATAGGTTAAATAATTAATTATATGACGTCGTTTAAATAAAACTGCCTCAAAATTATTATATCAAATATATATGACATATTATTTTTAGCGATGGTAAGGTAGTTCCGTCATCAATAATAGGCTATTCTTAACTCTTAATAAGCCGTGAATATCGTCACATCACGGTTTCAATAACCCTCTAGTCAGATCAGCAGGTATAGCCAGGTATATTCAGGAATATGTAAGCTATAGTATTAAAAGTCATTCCTTGCTTAATGTAACCAACTAAAGACCAGCAGTAGTATACAGAAACATTCCTCAAGATAAGGAACCTATAATAGGTCTCTTAAAATAATTAAAGTGAGGATTCCTCAGTCCTTGATTCACATCAAATCTTAAGACACGTATTTGCAAACAGGTGTTAAGTTGGTTACCTTAAGTCAAGGATCGTCTCTGCTTACGGGAGTCTCGAATAAACTGTAAATATCCCGGTTCCGTCGCATTTCGTCCGAAGACAATTCGTTCAAAGACTCATCGGTAACTACGTGAGGCGCACTGGACGTCTGGTGCACGGGATAACTGGTGTACTGGATGTATCGCTTACCTTATCTAAGCTAAACGGATATCTGGACTCTATGATCACTGGAAATATCCTTAGGTTATGTTAGGTTTGGTTAGCGAGACAGCTAGAGCACCAGTTGTCCCGTGCGCCAAATTTACGTGCACCAGACGTCCAGTGCGCCCCACGTCGTTACCGATAAGTCGCTAAAGGCTTGTCTGGGGACGATAGGTCGTGACACCAAATATCCCTTATATAACGGTTTCATTGCCCTTCTATCTAGATCAGCAGATATATCAGGTATAGCCAGGTATATTCATGGATATATACGCTACGATAAAGTAGTTCATTCTCCGCACTAAGCAATTGTAATGATTGATTCTTTGCTTCAATAAGCCATAAATATTCTTCTTATATTACGGTTTCACTACCCATCTGTCTAGATCACCAGGTATAGCAGGTATAGCCGGGTATGCCCAGGTACATGTGAGCTGTGGTATGCTCCTCCCTCGGCTCACACGGCTCTCTCAGCTGCCAGGTCCCGCCCTGTAATTCCGAACCGAGGCGGCGCCGTAATTGCATAATTACACAATCCGTTCAGTATGACCATGCGGTAATCCGAAAAAAAAAGGTTTATATTTGAAATCCGCTGTATCTTTGAATACGGCAGTCACCTTTGGCTTCCAAAATACATGTTATACCTATTCGGTTCAAAATAGGGTACTTTCCCTGACAAATAATGGCACACTAATTTAATCTCCAATCCTTGGAACATAGACGTAGGATTGATTCACTTAGTTTTTTCTACCGCTAAATACTACGGCTACTGCTCTTCTAAACACAAATTATTATTTGTTTACTGCAGCCACCAAAACAGACTTGTCTTATACCCAAAAATCCATAAGCGGTTAATGTATGTCGACCAAGAATTATCACTTTCCAAAATTCCTTCCTAAATGTCTCCGTTAAGCTTTGAAATGTTCTTCAAGTTATACTGGTACAGAAAACCTCGATATATAATCTTACGTTTCTTATTTCTCTTCGCTTGTCAGACATGAATGTGTCCGCTATATTGGCATTTTTGACAAGTCCGGTCATAGTTATATAGACCGCCGTTTGTGGCGCTGGGCCCTTCCCGAGCGGGGAGCCATTCGTGTCCCGCTCTTCGGCGAAAGCATATTGTATTGTGGCTCACGTAATGCTGTGACTAGGTCCTGGCCACAAGTTTGTAAAGTTTATCATAAATATATCTCGATGTGCTTCCGAAAAAGTCTGTGTTATCAATCTGCTCCTAAACCTGCCATCACGCCACGGACTAACAATATTTTTAGAAGAGGATGTTCTAGTACATGAGTATATTTTCTGTTTCATCCAATCCTGATCTTTTTAAGAAACTGATCAATTTACACTTGCGATTTCCTCAACTTGCACAAAACACGCAACACATGTTTTCCGAATGCAGCGCCTAGTAGTCCTGAGCGTCACAGGACTCACTGGTATCGACTGGCTTTTGTGCTTTCTTGCAGGTGTTTTCATAATTGTTCTTTTCTTTCAATTTTTTTATGTAGTCGCATGCAGGAGAGCACAGCCGGTAAAGAACAGTGCACTCTATGACGCTCAGCCAGGGAGGCTGGACGCTGCATGCGGTAAACGTGTGATGTGCTTAATTTGTTTTTTAGCCGTGATTATCTTGGCGGCGCTGGATGTCACAGATCCGTCAGTCGTCGGTGAAGCCCCGTTCAACCAAGACGGAAGTAACGTCATGTTACGGTCCAACGCGGAAATCAAGTCTTTATTCGAAATTAATGAAAATTGTGCTGAAAAAAAGGCAGCTTTAGTTTATGCTCTCCTGCTGTATTCTCAGTATGTGTTCCAACCAGGTCCGCCTTCGCTCGTGTGATGGTTACCCCACGAAAATCTCACGTTTTTGTAAATTGAGGTGTAAGAATCACGGCGGGGATTGATGACCCATTAATGTATAACCGATGTTAATAATCAGCATAATTGATAATTACTTTAATGAATAATGGCGCATGTCTTCATTACTCTGGGCATTTTTTCATTTGCCGAATGAATTATTCATAGAATAATTAAAGCTGTGTGATTTTCTACGATGTTTGCTGAACCACTTAATCATATTATAGAATTTATTTTTAAGTGGATTTTCGTGTTTTTTCTCATGTTTAATAGATGAAACATATTCATAGTAAGAGCTTCGCCCCAGGTTGCTACGCGACTCAGTGAGCGACAATTATAAAGTTTGAAATATAATACTCGATGGAAATTAAAATGAAAGCTCGTCAGATACAGGCTATATCCATAGCAGTAAGTGGTTAAAGCGTTTGGTTACCAAACAGGGTAAGAAGGTGAAGGTCGTAAGTTCGATCCACAACAGATATTAATAAAAAATCGATATCTAAGCTCAAAAATATCCCCGGTAGGTGTGAAATTGATACCTTACCTTTAAAATGCCAATCATATCCTATTAATCAAAATTTCTGGTAGATGAAACTTGCCCTGTGAACACCACCCATTAATAATGAATTCTTCTAATAATTAGATGATACGTGAATATCTGTAGTCAATGACGTCGGGACATTGACCCTCTTTTAGCCACGTGTAACATGGTAAGTTTTATAAAATCCACAGATTATAGTTTTCAGCATCACTATCACCATCTGTTGGCATTCTCCTGAATGTGTTAACATAAAAGAATAGAGAGTTAACCCATTGAGAGCTCTCAGGTTATCTATGACTGAGAGTGACAGTCGGGGTATTTCATTGTGGGTGAACCCAAACCATTAATTTAATGGTATTTTTTAACGTGGGTAATTTCTTTATTTACTATTTTAATTATTCTTGGGTGGATCAATCATACCGTATCTTAATTATAACAAACAAATTGATTTTACTATAGCAGCGTTAATAGCCAATAATAAGCCGATAAGTCTCTAAAGGATTTATTTGGAATTAGAAACAGAAGAGTTTTGGAATTCCCATTTGGTCATGAAAAAGCGTTATGTAAATACTGCTGTAAGAATAATAAGTAGACAAACGCCATCACCATTGCCGGCGGGTATAGCTCAATGGTCAAAGCGTTTGCTTTGAAAGCCAAAAGTTGTGGGTTCGATCCCTGACAGATTAAAAAAAAAATGATTTCTGAGCTCTAAAATACCCCCGGTTGGTGTGAATTTGATCCCTCACCCATAAAATGACAGTCATAGCCTATTAATTAAAATTAGTGGTAGACGAAAGTCGTCTTATGAAGACCACCCATTCATAGTGAACTTTTGTAATAATAAGGATGATGCGAGAATCTCAAGCTGTAGTCTATGACGTTGGCGGATCAACACTACACATTTATTTTATTTTTTATTAAATCACATGCAGAAGAGCATAGTCGTTCAAGACCAGTGCACTATATGACGCTAAGCCAGGGAGGCTGGACGCTGCATGCGGGAAACGTGTGTTGTGTTCGTGTTTGTGTGTGGGTTAGGGAGATTGCAAGTGTATATTTATCTGTTTCTTTAAGAGATCAAGATTGTAGGAAGGAGGAAACACAGACGCTGGAAGAGCATTCCAAAGCTTACTAGTGGCATTAAGGAATAAACTTGGGAAACATGCAGCGCTTAGCTATATGCACCATGGTAAGCGTCATATAATTCCACAGATGAAAAATCAGAATTACTATCACCATTTTTCGGTATTCCCCGGTATGTGTTTACATAAAAAATCATCAGCCTTTGTCCGTCCACTGTTGAACGTATGATTCTGTTTCCGCATGAGTCTAAAAAACTCTAAAAATTGTATTCCAATATGATTGTTCCGTTGAACCTCCCTCTTAATTACAAGTGGCGCCATCAGTTATCTATTACCGGCCGATTAACAGAAATATTTAACCAATTTAAGCAGTCACGATCCCCACCTGCCTTAATTACTAGGACCCCCATAACTCACTCAGGTAGCAAAGATACGCCTATGATATTATGACCTGCATCAGTCTAGTAATATATACAACTTCACATTGACACCAGCTCGATATAGCCCTTTCAGCTGGTGCCGAAAAGCCTCGATATACGATCTTACGTCTCTTATTTTTGTTCACTCCTCTGACACGCATACATAAAAATGTTAGTCACAGTTTTATATTTAAGTAGTTATAAGAGCAAGCGGTGCATGGATGCACCATTTTGATAATTTTTTTGGAAGCTGATCCAGGTCACATGAGAGCAATTGGTTCCATAATTTTGAGTACGTCCAGGGCTTGTGAGGTATACAGCATTGTCTGTCCCGGGTGGACGATCGGATGTTGTCAGTCTTTACTTACGTATAATAAATATTAAATGTGCTTTTCGCCGAGTTCTTTGCTTTGGCAATCTGCTTCTCATCCATCCATCACGCATCCCGATGACGATCCCGGCTAACTTGAGTAACCTTTTATTAGACGGGGTTAAGATACCAGTCAAAACCTATTAATCAAAATTGATGGTAGACAAAAGTCGTCCCGTGAAGACCACCCATTTATAGTGAATTCCTGTAATTTTCAATTTTTCAATTTTATTTTTTTTTTTCCTTGCAGAAACATTACAAATTTTATCAATTCAATGCATTTCTGAAGTACAATAATATAAATACAATAATATACTATAAAATATAAATACAATAGGTACCATAAATGTGGTGATGTAAATTTATAGACACATTTAGTATCACTGACCTCACACTCAGAACTAGCGTCAGGAGACTCAAGATAAACAGTTTGACCTGTAACAACAAAAACCCTGTCATAAGGCATTATTGTCACAAAACAAAACGTGTAACATTTCGCCTCCATAAACACCAGCACTGAATTTAAAGCAATATAACACTAAATATGTCAATATCTTCACTCAAGTTGGTTTCAACCACTGTTCACTGCGATTCTTTCGTCTTATGCGTATCCAGGGTTGAACGATGGTCCTTTCAGGCCACACTTGAGGCTCCATGAGAGACTCCAGCGAAGTCGCGATGACCCCGACTTTGAAAGAAGTTGACAGCGTCCGCCTGCTGACAATCCTCCTGATGGTCATCCAAGAAGGATTGAATGCAGCGGTCGCTGCCAAGAAGCTCTGCAAGTCCTCAGCCGATGTATCTGGGTGAAGGCCCTTGGCGTGAAGATACGCCATCTTCACTCCAGTAACGTTTTTTGAAGGAGCTGCAGAACCACGGATCATCAGACGTGCTGAATGTTGTTGCCTTTCCGCATGTGGAGAGGCGCGACTCAACTTAGAACGTTGAACTTCTCCGGAAAGATTGCTCGGGGGAGGGAGAGGACATCCACGGAGAAAGCACTCAGGTCCTCCAGTTCCTCGAACGATGATTCGTCCCGGCTGAGAACGGGAGTCCTTGGGAGCCTTGCTCGAAACAGCAGGGGCTCCTTCGATAGTATCTTCCGAGGAGTCCTCTTCGGTGGCCTCACTCGAAGCGGATTCTTTGACGGCAGGTTCGGAGTCTCTGCTGTCACAGTTAAGCGACATCGACACAGGAATGTTGACAGCTTCAGCGTAGGTAGCCGGAATTGATTTGCACGCTCGAGGTAAGCGCCTTCTGCGGGAAGTCGGCAGACTTGTCGGGTTGGGTGGAGGGTCCACACCAACGGATGTCAGAGCATCATCCATCCCGCATCCAACAGCCTTTAAGAGCCTCTCCAGCAGCAAACGGTGATCGTCTAAGCGACGATTTATTTGCGCGATATCACAATCGCAACAGTTCGCCATCCTGTAGGTAGGATGACTAGACACGTCCGCCCGGTTTGAGTGTCGAGCGACGAATACGTAATACAAGGATGATGCGTGAATATCGGAAGTTTGCGATTCAACACTCCATATGCAGCACTTAGTCATATGCAGCATGATAAGTGTCATAGAATTCCACAGATGAGACTTCAGAATCACTATTACCATATGTCGGTATTGTTCTGTATGTGTTTACATAAAAAAAAATGTCACAACAATTTACACTAAATGATAATTCTTGTAAGTGATCCAGATTTTAAGCTTATCAACTGACAATACTGGGTAAAACTGCATAATTATTATTTTGTTTTAATTTAAAAAATAACAAATTAAGTTATTACATGTTTCGGACTCCCTGTAATCCATCTTCTGCTATGGTTAACGCTTAAACGCCCAGTGGTTTCCTTACGGGACCGCAGATTTGCTATGTTCAATGCCCTACGGTCCCATACAGGAGTGCTTATGCTGAATTTCACAATAGCATTAAATTAATTTGTAATAATAAGTATTAAAGTAAGTTCATTGAAGAATCTATTGTGCGACGAAACATTACTACATTGGCCTGCTAGGGCATTGAACGACGCAAATTTGCGGTCCCGTATGGGACCACTGAGCGTTTAACGGTTTACGTTCCAGATTTATTTTCGTTTAGTCTAACTGCACCTTAAGAGAAAGGTTCTAGATTGTTTCGGCGCATCTAAAAGTCACTTGAAGCATCCTCTTCACGGATTTGTTTCACATAATGTTCTGGAAACAGCGCATTTGCCCACCAGAACTGATGATATCTCAGTTGATAAGTCTCGGTAAATACCAAGCGGCCGCAGACCGTGTAAGATTCATCAGATTGTCCCTAATTAAGGCTGCAAGTGGGTCAGGCGTGCTGGTGACTATGCCTCTTAGCAGTGCAACATCACTGCAGAGGAAACAGGAACTTGCTCGAGTCATTAACTATTTGCTAGCAGATTGAACAACAATTCCATCTGTTGAGTGAAACACTGTACTGCAATAAATATGTTCAACCACTTACAAAAGTATCATGTTGTCTCTTAACAGTGACGGATTGAGGAAGGCTACGAGTTTATGGAAACTGCAGTCTCTTAAACATGGCCATCAAAATCAACGTGATCCATGTAAAAATAAGGTTAATAAATAACTATTTATTACTGGACTTTACCCGCCTCACACCCGCATCACACCGTAGGACAGTTAAGTCTCCGTGATGATGCGCTCATTCAGATTTTGATTTAGTGGCCACAAAGTCTGCATGCCCGATTACTATTTATTACTGTACTACAATCAACATCATTATTAACATTTCAGCTCACATGAGCATATGGTCATCACATTTACATCAACCGGGAGTATTTTAGAGCTCAGAAATCAATTAAAAATACATTTTTGTAAATCTCCGTCAATGATCGAACCCACGACCTTTGGCTTGCAAAGCAAACGCTTTGACCATTGAGCTACACCCGTCGAAAAGTACTGTAACACATATGTGAAAAAATAAATATACCATCAACAAGATAAACGATTTAATCTATAAATGGATTAATTTCTTGTACTTTCGCTAAGATAATGTGTGCCTTTCTTTCCTAAATTAAAAACCCAGTGTGGCTCACCTAGTTTGATATCACGTTTACGGTAGTCTTCCTTATGGGAATCTAATTAGCATTAAAGTATGTGTGTTTAATGTGTTTTGCGTCGACGGCGCAGCAATACTTGAATAAAGGTCAATCTTAAGTTTAGTTGTACCCATTTACAAGTAATTACTTCACAAAGTATTGTTCGATCAAGTGGTACCCAACCTTAATGTCGCTGATTGAATCTGGCACTAAAAATATATTGAATACCAATACTAACTGTTGCAGTACTGTGGTCATTAAGCATTCAACATGTTTTATTTAAAATTAAAAATCGCGATAATACGAAAAATCATAATTTCTCACTTGACTTGCAAGGTTCCTTTCCCACGGATTTCCAGTTTAATAGGATCACGTTTAGTAGTATACGTGCTACTGTGGTAACATTCACATGAGCATTCGGTTTGCAGGATACCGCAAAAATCAGATCCGTTCAAAAGGCGCAGTACGGTTTTAGCCACTATAAGCTGGACGAATGGATCCAATTAAAAACGGTATCCAGTTTAGTTACATACATAGTTTAATGGAAGTGTTCCTACTAGCATCCTGTTTACCATCCATAACATTCATGAAATAACGAAATGTGCCTAATGTCGATCGTAGTTTTAGGATCGGGTGAACCCAAAATCTTCTTTTTTTTCATTGCTTTCGGCGGTGTAAGTACCAGTATAATGTCAGAAATGTATTCACGTCCACTGCGTCTGAATTTTCTTCTCCAACTGCCAATGCTATCCCTTAAAAAAACAGGATGCAAACTTCTGTGTGTGAATACAGGTATGATTTTTGCGGTATACATTAAAAAACTGATCCTGCAAAACTGGACGTCCGTAGGAAAGGGCCCTAAGTGGTTAATCTGATTTTTAACCCAATCACTGCCAGATACGAGATATTTCGCCAAACACTTCAATTTTTCTACGCCAGATACGAGATATCTCGGTAGTGCATACTAATAATTCGGCCAAAACAAAAAACAATAATACTTGACTGACATCTAAGAGAATGTTCCAAAACCATTTTATTGTTATTATTATTGATTTCACTATCAAATTAATTTAAGTTTTGACAAGTTTACAATTGACGCTTCAGAGATGTCTTTGGCGCGAGGAATTGCCAAGTGTCAGGCAGTCAAAAAATAAAGCATATCGGATGATTAGCCTGGCGTTCTTGAGGCCTGATGGATTTGGTCTTAATGGGAGATTCAATGCAAATCCACGACACGCTGTAAGGAACAGGTGGTAACCCATTCGTATTTATTTACAGTTACATGAAAAGTTCATGCCTATAAACTATGCCGGGCAACACAGTCCAGAGGTAAAAGGGTTTGTTTGTCATTCAGATGCCGTCGGTTTAAAACCCGACCAAGCTTGATTTTCTAAAATTGATTTATTCAAATCTATGCTGTATACATGCCCCCGATAGGGTGTGCCACCCCTTGAGGATAATAAAAAAATGTCCAGGGCGCCATGTTGTCATTTTGGACGGGTCCGCTGATGGGTGTGTTAGTTATAAACACCACCACTCGTGGCACGGTCGAAAACCGAGACCGAGCGCGGATATCGGTAGTTGGTCCCCACCCTTTAGCGAGACAAAGTTGCGTTACGGACAGCGGTATGTTTCCGCTTGGCCGGAAGCTTGTAAAGTTTTAACGTAAATATAATCAATGTGCTTCCAAAAGAAAGTCTTTGTTTGCCGACCTGCTCCTCATCCTGCCCTCACGCAACGT
The DNA here is from genome assembly GCA_022606575.1 of Glossosoma conforme. Classification (NCBI taxonomy): domain Eukaryota; kingdom Metazoa; phylum Arthropoda; class Insecta; order Trichoptera; family Glossosomatidae; genus Glossosoma; species Glossosoma conforme. The sequence continues at coordinate 49,264 of JAGTXR010000390.1, forward strand.
ATCAACACCCCTTTTTGAGAGAGTAGTATCTCCTTAAAAAAGCCCTGATCATTGAACACCCATATATTTCTCTAGTACTTCAGTAGCATGGTCATTCAGTGTCACAGATCACTTGTGTACCCGGAGGTACACACGAAACCAATGGTTCTGGGATAAGGAATAGACAATCTGAGCTTACAGATGTTTATAACGGCGTGTCCATATGCCCAAATACGTAGCGGATATTGTAAAAAAATACACGAATGCTTAATTCAGTTATTTACGAACTAATTAACGTTTTACTAGCAACTTTATTGCGCAATAGACTCGTATATTATCCGCAGGAAACGTTCAATGTTCATTAGGATTTATTACTTCTCAACGAAGACGCGAGGCAAGCAATATCATTGAGAGATCACTGATTTATGATCCGTAGGCTAGCGATTCAAGAACATCGATACACAAACATGGAACATGGAATCAAGAAATTGTACGAACCTAGTGTTCTTGGGAAATTACATGTTTTCGTATTGTACGAGGAGCATTCACAAAGTTCGGAGTGTTTCTATTTTTAAAATCCCTTTATGTAAACTTTTACGACGTTTTTTAATCATGGAAGTTGAAATAAATACACTTCCCGCCCTGAAATCGAGCTGAAATTTTGCACACACACTAGATATCAGTGACAATTTTTTTTCGTGCATTTTTTCTCAGATAAATCGATTAACATTGCATCAGGATATGTACTATGAAGAAGAAGAAGATTTTTTTGTACACGTTGCAATGCAGACTAAATTAAAATAATAAATATCATTTTCTTTGATGTCTTATAAGTATTATTTTCCTTCTTCCGTCTATTCTTTTTAGCAGAAGCATATGGCCAACATAAGTTTCCACAACACAGTCATATCATTTGCCATTATATTTATTCGTTTCAAAGCCATATTTTCAACCTGAAAATCGACGATTATACGTCGTTCTTTTACGAATCCTGGACCACTTGGTACTGAGGTGTGGCTAAATCCAGGACAATCCACTCCAATGTTCCTTTTCTATTTTCATATTTCACATTCGTGATATTGTTTTAGCCAATTTTGTGACCTCCTTGAAGTATTGCTTAGGTGTCACGGTTCCATATTGTTTAACTATGTTAGAGTGTTTTGGAAGATTTCTTCCAGATTTCTTCCAGCTACATTGGATTTTTTTAGAATTTTCCTTCTAGCTTTGCAGCTTAGTTCTCACAATTCCTTGCTGTTGAACTGTAGAACGTCGTCATCATAGTGCGCTTGTATATAGTAGTTAAAGAGGCCGAAATGGAATTCTTTTATTGCTTTATTTTTCTTCCCTTTATTTAATTTGCAAATTACCCCACGCTACAATTTTTATCGTTTTGGACGTTTGTCAACTAAATTATTAAAAAATGTTGAATTAATTTGATTTTTCTCTAATCTCATAACTGTACAAGCATCCCTCGTATGGTATCAATGTTATCTAAGTTACTGGAAAGAATGCGACATGTTGATTAGATAGAATCTTCCAGAATATAGAAAGTTTCTTCACAAGCTACTGGGGACATTAATGGTATGAGATAAAATTATCAGCAAATATTGACTGAGAGATTTACGTTAGTGACTTCACGAAATCATGTTATATTGCATCTCAGTTGATGACTAATCATTTAAGGAAGAATAATGTCATTTGTAAGCAGTTTATTGTCAGTAAATTTTCTACATACGAGTATATTGGGTTATAGACAATAGGTTAAAACTCTACTGCCATGATTGTATGTACTTAATATAAAAGTATTTTTGCATACATTAGTTTACGATATAATCAAACTACGACAAAAACACGCTGTAAGCGCGGGTCTCGTTAGATCAACGAAATAAGAAACATTGGACGGGGATCAAAAGAAAAAAATGCATGTCAATGAGAACATGGAGATAGTTTTTTTCTTCGTCTTCCTTATAGCAATAAGGATATGGCCACCACAAATAGCCGCCACTCATTTCTACCAGTTGCTATGGTTTATGACTTGCCGTAAGTAATCTGGACACGACTTGAAAGATGCGGCAACTGTAGTATCCGATGCATGTTTTTGAGGAGATTGGATGATTAGTCCGATGATTCCGAAGCCAATAAATTTGGTACGTACTAGAAGTAATTTTTCATGTATTTGTTTTATAATTAAAAGCATGCAGAGCAACAGTATAACCGGTAGAAACTAGTGGGGTCTGTGACGCTCAGCTAGGACGGCTGCACACTGTATGATGGAAATATGTCTTTTGTTTGTGTGTAAGCTGGATCGATTTCATATGTTTATGATATATATTAATCTATTTCTTTAAGAGATTCAGTTTATGGAGGAGAAAACACAGATGATAGTAAAGCATTTTCAGAGCATGCCAATGGCATTTAGGAAAGAATTTCTGATATTTTCAGTTCTTGGTCGACATGCATGAACTGTAAATGGATTTTGAGTAAGCGTAAGACTTTTGTATGAAGGGTAATATTTTATGGTGTTTTTGTTCTGACAATATAAGTTTTGGAAATGCCATTTATCTGTCAAGGCTGTTAGTATACGATGCACATCAATGCCTTTATCGTGTTGCTTAATGTGTCATCATCAAAATTATTACAATTACATTTCACGTACCTTGCAAAGTAAGATAATTGTTGTTTACCTTATAATAATATATTTTCTATATGTTTCCAACAACAGTTTATTGTTTATGACCTGTAGAAATAGCACAAACAATATTATTGCTTACAAATGAAGATGATTCACACAGATGTTAATTCACATAATGTTTTGTAATAAAACAGAGACCATAAACGTCTAAATGTACGTAGAAATTTAACGTAAGAAAACAAATATCGAGGACTTGTAGAGATTTATTTTTGTGGATTTATAAGAATAGTACATTCTCGTATATGTAACTCAAAGTTTGCTAAATCACCGAAAAGATTTATTGTTACATAATGACCATATTCTCTTCCTTAACTGGAATATATGGCTGTCACAAACTGTCACGAAACTGTTAGCTGCCATAGTCTTTGCTTCATGCTATGTCAGCTCTGCCTGTCGAAGCTTCGCCGAGCAAAGTCTATATATATAACTTACTGTACTAAATGTGGAGTTTTGATAAATTCACAAACTCTAACGGGTATAGCTTAGCAATCAAAGGTCGTAGATCTGATCCCCGACGGAGTGTAAAAAAATGAGATTTTTAATCGATTCATATTAATATTGAGTTGGTGAGAATTCGATCCCACACCCGTAATTGCCAGTCATATTCTATTAATTAAAGTTGGTGTAGACAAACATTGTCCTGTTAACACCAACCATTCGTAGTGAATTCCTGTAATAATTATTGGTGATGCGTGAATGTCGGGCTGTAGTCTATGACGTTGGCGGATAGATACTCTACATGCAGCGCTATATATGCAGCATGGTAAGCGTTATAGAATTCCATTTGTGAGACTTCAGAATCACTAAGCACCATCTGTTGTTGAATACTTAAAATGAAGACCTATTCATCATCATTTAGCGGTGGTCTTTTTTATGGAATTTACACGCAAAAACCCTATTTAATTGATGTTTAAATCGGTATTTTAATCAATTGAACCGTTTAATATGGCGGTAAGCAAGCTTCTTATCAATAGCCGCTATCAATGTTTGCTTTCAGCTGCAGGTTGCTCTGCGCTGCTATAAATATTGCAAAATAAACAAGTTTGCGCTTGCCAAGGTGACGAATCACTGTGCCAGGTGACAATCAGGCTAGTGGAAGTTATACCAACTCATATCCGGAAACTGGGATCATGTAAAACTTTTATCGATTTAAGAATCACCATCACCATCTGTCAGTATCGTTTTCAGCATATCAAAATATTGAGAATTTTGATATGCTGAAAAAGCAACTAATAAATCTAGTTGAACTTTAAGTTTCCACTTTATCTCTTCAAGAATTCACTTCATAAATACCTCTTATCAGTTTTTCTCCACCAAGAAATCTGCAATGGATCCTGTTTCTTTCAATGACTGCACTCTTCAGGATGTATGCTACGTTAACATACTCAGAGTGTGCTAAATAGTAAGAACCCGTTAAAGAAATTAAGATAACAGTCGCGGATTAAGAGATGATGGAAAATTATTATTTTCTTACAAAAAATACGATTGAAATAAGTAAAAGCTTGGAAAGTACACCACATTACCTTTTTGCCCAATACATGACATAGGAATGAGGTATTTTAATCGAGTTTTCATCGAAAAGGAAATTTGAGGTCTAGAAGGGGGTGATACAGGAGCAGCTAGAAGGATTATTAATTAAAATATAAAATGTTGTTCTTCTTCCATATCAGCTTCTTAAGTCGTATGGTCACCACAAATTAACGCCGGTGGTCATAGCTCAATTACCGGTGGTCATAGCTCAATAGTCAAAGCGTTTGCTTTGCAAACCAAAGGTTATGGGTTCGATCCCCGACGGAGATTGAAAAAAAAGATTTTTAATCGATTTATGAGCTCTATAATACCCGGTTGGTGTGAATTTGATCCACCACCCGTAAAATGTCAGTCATAGCCTATTAATTAAAATTGGTGGTAGACGAAAGTCGTCACGTGAAGACCACCCATTCATAGTAAATTCCTGTAATGATAAAGGATGATGCGTGAATGTCGGGCTGTAGTCTATGACATTGGTGGTTCAACACTCCACATGCAGCGCTTAGCCATAGCATGGTAAGCGTCATAGAATTCCACAGATGAGACTTCAGAATTACTATCACCATCTGTTGGTATTCTCCTGTATGTGTTTACATAAAAAAAAAAAGTTTTGTAAATTACCATGATCTTTATTTCGATCATGTCATCTCTATACCTTTGTATATATTATATTTATGGTACAGCTTTCGATATATCCAGGACTAGCGCCTGGGGGCTTGTAGTGAAGACGACTCTAGTATCTGTGGAATATTTGGGCGTTAAATTCTTCATTTTTAAAAAGTTCAGATGATAAGACTGACGATACTCAGACCTAGAGCATTTATTTCTAATGCATGGCTCAATCCAATATACATATTTTTTTAAAGCTTAAAAAATACATAAATATGGATTAAAATTTGAATGAATATTCATAAAACAAACTGATTCCTTCAATTTACAAACTAATTAGTACACATAATTAATTATTCCGATTACGTTACGCTGTATGGTCATGATTTTTCTTACCACCAAGCCAACAACACATAAAAAATATTACCGTAATTAAATCACCACTAATTCCAGCTCCCGGCCCGTGAATTCAATTCAATTACGGTGAATTAATCAGCGCAAATGAACACTAAATTATTTACGAGTAAAAAAGTGAAGATACAGCTAAGATGTCTTGATCAAACATGTTAAATGACATCCGTTCTTCACTCTTCATATTATAAAAACACGCTCTTATCGCTTATCAGTGCTTTGGTGACACTTCATAGAACAACTTGTTCTCTTTAATTGTACAAGAGATACAGAATATAGTGCTATTCTTTATTCTTCCCCAAAAAAAGGGTTTTTTTTGGAAATATTTCTTTACAATTTATTGTCATTTTGTACATGTGATTGATTGAATTGAAGCAAGTGATTAAAAATATTTTGCATTGACATTATTAGTCTTGGGAAAAATCCCCGCACCGACGTAAAAAAAAAATTCAGACATTATTAGTCTTGGGAAAAATCCAAATTTACGTTTACTGAAAAATTTTCAAGGTCATTGTTTGAAACGGCGATAATTCTTCACGTGACTGCGATCCATCTTCAATTTTTTTCCAAGATGTTGCGTCTAAAGCTTGGCTTTGGAGTGGCTGCTTTTGTGTTGGTCTGTTGCATTTCCAAGAGCAGCACTCAGGCTCCTCCTTACCATTCGTATCCGTATCCAGGAAACGATTTCAATAAAGCTTCAAACAACTCTCATCATCTCGTCATTGGCACGATCTTCCCGGGAGACTATCAGCTCTTCAGGAGGATTGTTCAGAGGTCTTCGTCATACTTCAGGGTGCAAACTGAGGAAGTGAAGTTTCCTGTGAACGGGACAAGGAACATGTTCACCATTACTTGCGTGAGAGCTATTGACCAGTACTTGAATGGCGCTGGAGGGTACGCCACTCTTCTTAAAGGAGGTGTTGGATTCAAGAACGTCAGTCTTCGTTTGCGGTCTCAAAGAGGAAAGGGAATGAATTTTATTGTTGACGTATGGGGACGCTAATTTGTAAAAATGTAAAAAAAATATGTAATATGAAAAATAGATTTATTTTTTTTCCTTTTATTCTTAAATGTAAATTTTTTAATCTGCTTCATTAAATATTTTCTTTCAAAGTTTTATTTCGATATCGTTTTGTAATTTTATATGCGGGCTAGATTAGATTATTGTTTTTTTTAAAACAGTCAATGTTTTTGTAGATGTAATTATTGTGTTTTAAATTTGTATATATATTTAAATTTTCCAAAAATTATTACTCGGAATTGAATTATTACTCTGGAATGAATTGTTATTGAATTTCAATTTGCGAAATGATAGCTTTATTTCAAATTTATATTACACACTCAAACAACATGCAGTTTATCTCTGGTGGGGAAACTATATTAACTATAATACTATATATTGAAGTACTATGATTATGTGAAATTTTAAGTTTATTTGTCAAATTAAATTGTATGTTACTATATTTAATCAATGTAAATAAAGTAGATGATTACATTATTTTGAGTAAACGTATTTGATTTTCTGTGAAGTCATTAATATTTTTATAAATGTTTTCGTAATTTCTTGATTGAATGTTAACTAACGATCTAATTGTTCAAAATATTAATAAAAAACAATCACAATCAAGATGAATCAACAAATGTATTATTTTACAATGTTTTATTTTATCTGGTTTAAAGATACCTTAAAGAATAATACTCGTTCAAAATACATGCAATATTACGTCGTATTCTTACTCTGGCGTAAACACCATATATAATGTTCTATTTGTATTTTATTTTTTATATGAACTTCAAAGAATAATAAGATTTGTATTCTTTTGTATTGTAAACAAGAGATAACCATGTTGTTGAATAAAGTTGTCAAGAAATTGACGTCGTTTTCTTTACTTATTTTTTGTTATTTTCCTTCCACCGAGACCGCGAAAAACAAGATTAATTCTATTTCCCAGAAGTCCTTCGCAGTTCTTCAGCTATTTAAGACAATTCGAGGTGAGACTTGGAGATTCGCAATGTCAGATAAAAAATATGTTGGACCAAACAATTACATTGTAGCTTGATATGTACCGATTGTGTGAAATTGAATAAAATTATTTTGTAATCGTATTACGACCGTCTTATTTTTAAGTTTAGTTTTTATTTTGTTTATAAATAAAGTGATGTTTAAGTCCAAACTAAAAAATCTCGATTCAAAGGTTTGATTCATCAAATAAATACTGAAACCAAAAATAAATTAAAAAGAAGGCACAGAAATGCGGTACACAATTAAATTTACAAATAAATAAATCGATTTTGGGATTATTTATAAAACAATTCAGGAATAGGAGAATTGTGAATATGCGTTCCTAAGCCGTTCAACCGATTTCGATGCAACTTACATGAGTTAAGCGTACTTGCCCGCAAATATTTTTCCGTATAAAAACGGGAACGAAAACGAGACGGGAACGGGGCGGTAATGGACGTGCATATGCAATCCAATATCAATCGGCTTATTACTCTGAAACATACTCGTACTTGAGTTATTGTGTGCATTCCTGCGATAGTTTCCGTTAGTTTCAAAAGCAAAAGTAAGCGAAATTACATTAATAAACAGTATATAGTGCACCGCATGCCGGGTTCACTTAATTTATAATGTTATGAACTGGACTGGACTTTACCCGCCTCATACCGGAGGACAGTTAAGTCTCCTCGATGACGCGCTCATTCATATGTTGATAAGTTAGCAACCGATAAGTCCAGTGGGAGTCCCCTCTGAACAATTGTGGCCACTGCACAGAAGTGCTAAAAGAATGAACCCGTGAAAGATATTATAATCGCATTCACGTTTTTTTAAGAGATGGAGATGGATGATAGATTCTCTCACCGAAAATACGAGCAAAGATTGTAAATGCGTGGATTTTTTTTAAGGGCCACAAAGTCTGCATGCCCGATAGGGCTGAGGCGATTCCCTCGAACTGCATCGAAAAGGACTCCTCTTTCTTGTTCAATGTTCTGAATTATTATTACTTATATTACATGCATACACAGTTCAAGAATACGTATATACATATTTTACACACTATATTTTGTTTACTTTTTTTTTTGTCGCAGTTTCGTGCTTTTTGCAAACTTGATCCATTCTTAACTTTACGTAAATATCGTTGGCCTACATTAGCTGCCCAGCATTACATCTTGGGATGTACAGTATAATATAGTAATTTCACCCGTTGTATTGTTTCAGTTATATGGGGATGCACGGCTTTGAGACGTGGGCCGTCCCTTCCGAGGCGCACTGCCCTACCCTGGTGGGGCTGACTCCCGGGCAGACGAGACTCTGCCAGCTGTACGGGGACCACATGCCCGTGTTAGCCAAGGGAGCCAAGGAGGCCATCGGCGAGTGCCAGCATCAGTTCAAGGGGCGCCGCTGGAACTGCAACCTGCACAACGACACCAGCGTCTTCGGGCCGCTCACCAAGATAGGTTGGTTCACTCCTTCATTGTTCTGCTGTCCTGATACTTTGCATAGTTAAGTCCGGTCGGATACTCGAACTTTGTTACTCATCATCATCATCAGCCTGTATCCTTCCACTGTTGAAAGCAAGCCTTTCGCATGAGTCTCCATCCTCTTCGATCCTCCGCCTTCCGCATCCAGGTCACTCACGATATTCTTCTTATGTTGTCAGTTCATTCCAATACTTTTCTTCCCCATCGACCGTCGTATCTTCGACAGATATGTTCTGCCTAGGTAGCATCCAATACTTGAGCACTTTTGCGTATTTCCTCGTTTCGGATTCTATCTTTTAGCGACACTCCGAGCATGGATCTCTCCATACACACGCTGGGTGACCTTTATTTTATGGGTAAGGCCTGCTCTCAGATTCCACGTCTCAGTTATAAGTTTATACAAAGAGGATGCATTGGTTAAACGCCTAGTTTGTAGACATTGCGGAATTTTCGCTTTAAAAATGCATATAAGTTTTCCGAATGCTTTGTTACTAATATACGGAATTACGCCGCCTTCGAGTGCTTCTGCGCTGGCGTCTGCAAGAGAGAGACGACGTCTCAATGATGTCTCTTTGCAGAGTCCTTTCCAAACCAACTTGTGTATTATTAATCACGAAGCTTTATCAAACACTGGTACCGTGTCTTGTTGGCACCCCCGGAGTGTGGATTTTATCAGAGATTTGTCTCACATGTCACGTGCTCTGCCCTCCGCTAACGTCATCAACTCACAGCGTCACGCTGCACGGCGATAATAAAATATTACACGCGAACGAGGGCTGATAGTGGCGATAGAATATTATAATAAATAACACAATCAAAATTCAAAAGGCTCTGTGAAACTCGGATAGTTCAAATATCTAATAGTCAATTGATTATTATTATCTGATGTTCGGAACACAGTTTGGAACATAATGTTGCTTCAATTAGATGCATTCCTATGCATGCTAACTATCATGAATGCTGATTATGGAACACTCAATCGATCTCGGGATTGTGGCTTTTGGGTTAAGCCGTATATGATGATTGGTTGTCCGTAAAATAGAGGTCAAAATATTAGAGAATAAAAGAAATTCGCCACACCGAGCTGAACCAAAAACCCATCATTGTAAGCCTGACCGTACAGCCGACGAAGTTATTCAAGCAATCTCTTCTGTACCCACACATGACAATATTCGACGATGAACACCCGAACATGGTAATCGTTATGTTATGTTAATAATTGACAGTATTTTTACAATGCTCTTCTTATACAAAGGTACCTGCTAAACATTGTAATGCTGTTCCAGAATAATATTTTTTGGTTCATTCAATCTATAAGTTTTCAAAAAACACATCAATATTTTTCTTCTCCGCTGAGTCTTTAATGCCGAGGACTGTAGCCCCACAATAATAGCGCTTAGTTAGTTTACACTACTATTAATTTGCTTCGTTATGTGATTCTGAAACATAGCACTGTGTAATGGTAGTACTGTGTCACTTCTAACTAAAAAGTCAATCCATCTGCTGGGCGATCATCCTCATCTTTGATGATGTTCAATGTTGCCATTTATTTCAAACATATTCTTGCTATAAGTCTCTCTTTGTGCTCGAAGAACAAGATAAAATTTCAAAGACATACTGCTGACATGTCAATCACATTAGAAATTTTTACAACCCTTACACTATACGAGTTGACATTAGGATGATATAGCCCTTGTTGACTGATACCGAAAACCTCGATACACAATCTTTTGTCTCCTATTTTTGTTCGCTTGTCGGACATGTATGTGTCACCATATTGGCATTTTGGACTAGTTACGTAGATCTCCACTAGGGCGCTGTGTGACAGACCTCGTATTGTGGCCCGGCCTGAATGCTGTGAGCAGGTCTGGGCTATAAGTTTGTAAAGTTATCGAAATATCTATGTCAATGTGCTCCAGAAAAAGTCTCTGTGTTATTAATCTGCTTCTCATTCTGCCACCACGCGGCTTAATAACAACCTTTTAAAGAGAGGAGGATGTTAGAGTACATACCTTTCTTCATTTTTTTTTTTTTTTTTTTATAAATCTTTATTCAATCTTGAGATACATGCACATAAAATTACAAATTAGGTATTTATACTAAGTTTACAGACTTTTTTTAATCTTTTACTTAAGCTACATTTTTTTTTTTTTTTTTAGTTAATATTACATGAAATTTTTTTTTTTTAATACACTGAGATTCTATAGAATCCTTGAAAAGGATTCTATTTTTTTCCTGAGCAAAAATTAAATAACCTTTCTTCATAAAGCATCAAACTTAACTCGTTGAATGATAAATCCCAGGCGAGCGCATGTTTCGTGTTCTTTTGGTTGCAATTGCATAAGAATAACATTTTACAAGTGGGCATTGCAAAGTGCAATACTTCCTGCATGGTTGGTTATGCCAGCGTGAAGTTATTGCAATGCTTGAGCTTTTGTAGCTTCGAGTTTAACAGCTTCATTGCGCTGCTTTCTGCACAAGCACCCATTGTTTCAACTCCTCGAGCAGTTACATTCGATGTTTTAAATGAAAATAACATTTAGTAAGTTAGCTACTGACTCGAATAATTGAACGTCAACTAAACTCAACTACTTCTTCGTACCTGCGTTTTTTTATTCGTTTACTAAAATAAATAACTTCTAAGGTTTTCACGGCCAGATTTGATATTGTGGCTTTTCTTAGAACATACTACCGTATTCCTTAGAACGTACCCACGTTGTATACCCACCAATGAAACTTGAGTAGTTTTCATGGAGGTATCAATAACGCTCGTAAAAAGATAATCTGTCACCAACTCACAACAAAATCATCAATCCTGAAGAAATTGCCTCAAACATTAAAGGAAAAATTTATTATACAAATCAAAAAAATGGTTCAGGCCTTGTGAGTGTCTTGTGAGTGTCCAGGGCTAGTCAGCCCATTTGCTTGAAAAATCCGATGATTAAATCACCCAAAAATATCCCTCGGATACTAACTACATCGACCCTCTTAAGTAATCGGACTTATGCTCAATTGTTGGGAATCATATATGTTTCCAAGTGGACCTTTAGGCGCAGACGGGCTTACCTTAGTGGTTAAAGCGTTTGCTAATCAAACCGAAGGTCGTGGGTTCAATCCGCGGCGGAGTTTTAGAATAATATTTTTAACCGATTTTTAAGCTCTATAAATACTCCCGGTTGGTGTGAATTTGCTCTCTGACCCGTAATCTACCTGTCATAGACTATCAATCAAATTTGATTGTTTGATAGCTGTGAGACGAAAGGCATCCCGAGTACAAACACCCATTCATGGTGATTTCCTGTAATAAAGTGGTGATGCGTAAATTTTGGCCAGTGACGTTTACAATATGTAACAGTAACGTCATAGAATCCACAGATGAGACTTCACCATTATTATCACCATCTGTCAGTATTCTCCTCGGTTTATATATAAAAAAACATGTTCTAGAACGAAAAATAGACAGCAGCAGCTGACAGAACTTTGTTTTGACAATTTTTGATGATTTTTTCTTCCCAAATCGTTTAAATTTTTTTTAATTTTTTTATGTAAACACACAAGAGAATACTGACAGATGGTGATAGTAATTCTGAAGTCTTATCTGTGGAATTCTATGACGCTTACCATGGTGTATATGGCTAAACGCTGCATGTGGAGTGTTGATTCGCCAACGTCAGAGACTGCAGCCCGAGATTCACGCATCATCCTTTATTATTATACAGGAACTTACTATGAATGTGTGGTCTTCACGGGACGACTTTCGTCTACCAACAATTTTAATTGATAGGCTATGACTGGAATTTTACGGGTGATGGATCAAATTCACACCAACCGGGGTGTTTTTGGAGCTCATAAATCGATTAAAAATCCATTTTTTTTAATCTCCGTCAAGGATCGAACCCACGACCCTTGGCTTGCAAAGCGAACGCTTTGACCATTGAGCTATGACCGCCGGCAAAGACAATTTCTGATGATTTTTTCTTCCTATATCGTTTCAAATATGGAATGTATATGGGAAGAAGAAGGTTTTCGGTGCCTAGATTGTGAAACATTGATTTTTGAGTAATGTCTTTCGTGCGGTGTTTCGACCCCCGTCTCAGGAGTCACCTGACCGACTGTTCATCCTCCTTGCAGGCAGCCGCGAGTCTGCCTTCACGCACGCCGGGCTGGCGGCGGGCGCGGCGCTGTGGGTGGCGCGCGCGTGCAGGGACGGGCGGCTGTCGTCGTGCGGGTGCTCGCGCGCTCCTCGCCCCAAGGCGCTGCACCGCAACTGGCTGTGGGGCGGCTGCGGGGACAACCTGGAGTACGGCTACAAGTGAGTAAAACCCTTATACTCTTAAATAGATAATTATTTCATACCTTGTTTTAACATGGATCATCAAAGCTTCTTTAGTTCCAACGTGCACAAACGTACTGACGTGTAAATGAATATTTAGTAAGAAAAAAAGAGTTTCCCTAGCGAGTCGTTAGGGGGATGAATGGACTTTGGGAGTGGGGGTTAAAAAAGGAGCCCATGTAAGCAAATAAATATTTACTAATAAAAATCTTACAAATATTTATTTATTTACCTTGTTTTCACATGGATCACGTAACAAAAGTTCTCTATTAGGAGACTGCAGTTTCGACTAACTCGTAGCCTTTCTCAAGCAAGAGAAGGATGGAGAAAGGTCAAAGATCCATGTAAAAACAAGGTAAATAAATAAATATTTATAATTTATGATGGATCTCAAAGTGAATGCTGAAAACATTGAAAAAAATTAAAATATCCTGTTTACTTTCCTATTAGAGCGTCCAGAGCAAGAGGCCGCAAATTTGCCAAGACTGCGGCTGTAGTACCAGAGAAATATTTAGGTGTTAAATAATCTTTTTAGGAGATCGGATGATAAGGGGTGGCTCCATCCTACTGGAGGCATGAAGGCAGCTTAGATTTGAGTAAATCAATTTTAAAAAATTAAGGTCGTTCGGGCTTCGAACCCACGGAGTCTGAGTAATAAACAAACGTTTTCACCACTCTAACTATTCCGCACGGCTGTATTCCATACTGTATTGTTTATTGAGCGATTTCTTTCTTACGTCAAAACATTTTTTTTATAAAAGCAGAGATTATGTAATATTTTTAAAACACTACCAATATGACAATATTTCATAATATTTATTTAAATCTTGTAAGCCTGTTTATATTGTCTTAAATATTTCAATTTCGTACATTTTCTTTAAAAACTATTCATATATGCACCCCGCGGGTTTCCCACACGTCAAGACAACTTGTACCGTGAAAAACTTGTCCTGTCGGTAGCAGCGAATCGCGGCATGACTTATGCCGACTTGGGTCACAGTTCGAATCCCGGAAGGACGGGGAAGCACGCAGCAGCATCTCAAGCAGCCATACATCTTCAGGAAGTAGCGGACGTTGCTTTGTTCTGAAGCACTTGAGATGGAGTCATGAGCTATATTTTGTGGCGAGGGTCAAACTGTCTGGAGCAGAGTTTTGCGGTCATCTCACAGATGCTGGGGTAGGAATAAAAATACTGTATCCACTGTGTAGAAATTTAATATAAAAAACACTCAGTTACTTACTGAACTTTTCTGAAAGAAATATATATGTTTTACTGGCGTTAGAAGTAAAACATTATAGGTTCATTAGAGTCAGTTGCTCTAACACATTTCTTTCCTTGCATAAGTGACAACCACACAGCACGCGTGTCGTCCTTCGGAATACTGCAGCGCTTTTTTACTCTACGTGTAATATCTGGAACTCACAGTTCTACTTGATCAAAACAAATTGCTGCCTATACAGCATTTGTATCGTCCCCATTCTTCATTACGGCTGTGAATTTTCTCAACTCACCAAAAACCAATTCGTAGAATACTAACAGTACGCGCGTTAAACTTTGTGAGGAACGTCAATGTGAGAAAGCAGACAAGGCAGCCTTGCATACTACAGTCGGTCAAAAAGTGAAGGTGGACCAGGTTAGGACATATACGAGTACTTTGGATGCCGCAGGAGAGTATAAGCTACTGCTAATTTTTATGCCTCCGAGCTCGCGCCGTCCTGGAAGACCGTCGGAAACTAAACGTGGAATGTACTCGAGAAACAGAGTTGAAATTGGATAAGGCAAGGGATCCAGTTACGGAAGTGGAGATGGTGATGATGCATTCTTAAATCCAACATCAAAATTTATAAAAAATAAATGAAAAAATAAAAAATCGATTTTAATGATTATTAGGAGAACAGACATTGCATAGGATGAAAAGATAAACGGTTCAACGCGGCGTAAAATAACGTCACAGTGGAGTGTGTATTGTAAGGGCTCATTCACTTTGATATCGGTGATCGTCCGCCCTCATGGCGGCTTATTGATGGCTTCCACCAAAGCCAGGCTAGCTGATGTAAAAGGACCTTATCGGGATTATTCCCGGCCCGTAATATATATTTTTGTGACGTGGTTTTTGCACCACTTGTCAACATGTTACGTTTGATTAATAAATTGTTTTTAAGATTAATTTTAAATTAAATTTTTAGTATTAAAAATCATTTATATGACCACAATGTTCACTTCATTTTAAAGATGTTTATACGGTTTTTTTTTTGAGAAAAAATAAATAATATAAAGATAAGCGAGGTAACTTTGCATGGACATTGTTTTTTGCACAAATCAATTATAAAATGGCAAAGCGAAATGAGCACAAATCAGCTGATGAAAGTCTTGCCACGAAAAACTAATCCCAAAAAAGCATTATTTGTGTCAGTAATTAAAAAGTAGCGGAAAAAAACTTTCAGTTCTCATTGCTGTGAATTTAAATAGTATTCATCCGACATGAATTAAAAAAATCTAAATATGGCATTGTATACAACATGAAGTTGTCACATTAATTAGTTTTCAATCGATATCAAAACATAAACATTTAAATATCTCAGAACGAATGAAATATTACTTACAACACTTTCATAATCATGGGCACATTTACTTTTACATGTCGCAAAAAGTGTTTGTAATGTTTAAGATTCCAACCGAAACGTATTGCATTAGTAAAGTTAAACATGTAAAATAGTAATAAGTAATAATGTAGTTCTAATTTGTGGATAAATGATTAATGTAATATATAAGGCTTGCTCGTTATTCACGAATATATTTTTAAGGCGTGTTAAAGGGTCGAATTTCGTCGTACAACGTTTTTGATTAAAATACCTATGAATTTAATGACGAATCAATTTAAATGTATATTTATATACTCGTGTATTGTTGAATTTTATACATTTGTTAATATATTTTATTTTGAGGTTCGCGGGGATAGATCCCGCGACCTTTCATCACAAAAGAGATCTCATAGTTAACGTTCTAGTTGAATTACGTTGAACCAAGCGATGAATGGCGGGAGCAGCGATGTGTTCCGCTACCCCCATGGAGGCTCCCATGGAGCACGGTGCTGGTGGCTCCCGTGAGTCATATCTGCCACTGCGCTGGAGCGTGGATGATGGTCTTTACGATGGCTTTGTTCGACTGCAGCTAACTCGCAGTCAGGGGAGTCATAGGCGTAGTCGATGACGATTTTTGACGGCAGTTTTTGGAAAAGTGATCATTGATTTGGAACATGCCCCCGGTACCATTTTCGACAATAACTATGCTTGAAGGTAAACGTTATTAAAAAAATTAAATTATTATTTTTCAAAATTAAGCGAAAAACTGTAAAAAAGTAATATAAAGAAAGGTTGATAAATGGTAACATCCCAAACATCCTCTTTTAGCACTCCAGTGGCCTCTATGATGTTGAACTTAACAAAGCCATAGTAAAAATAATTTGCTTTATTAAGATATTCAAATAGTTTGATAGAGGAAACGCAAATGATGCGTAAGAATTCAGAAAACTATTTGTGGTGACATCAGCATGTTATAGCCCTTGCTGACTGGTACCGAAAACCTCGATATACAATCTACGTCTCTTATTCCTGTTCGCTTGTCGACCTGCATGTGTCGTCATATTGGCATTTGGGACTATATATACACCGCCGCTTGTGGCACTGGGCGAGAGCCCATCACGAGCGCAGCAGTTGTGTGCTGACGGCCGAGAAGGTCGCAGTACGGCCGGCCGGCATGTCATTCCGCCTGGGCCGGAAGCTTGCAAAGTTTATCGTAAATATATGTCAATGTGCTTCAGAAAAAGTCTGTTATCAATCTGCTCCTACTCCTGCCACCACGCGACTGAATAACTAACTTTTTAAAGACAGGAGGATGTTAGTGGTATAAAAAAAAAATCTGGTAAAACTGTTTGTTGTGGGTGTATTTCAAATCAACGAATATTTTCTCATTGTATTATGAAAATGTGTTGTGAAATATGCTCCACTCGTTTGAATTTGCTTGGTGTGAAGGATAAATACGTTTAAAACTATTTTTTTTACAATTTGGTGTTAACGCCACAGGTTTGAAAAGTTAAAACAAATCAATTTGCACACAATAAACATTATTACACTTTTTCTCGTTGTATATCTTTTTTAAGTAAGCGCATGCAGTAGAGCACAAGCAGTAGAAACCTGTGAGCTTTACGTCGCTTGGACAGGATGAGACACAAGAAATATATATATGTTGTGTTTGTGTGTGGATTGGAGAGATTGCAGGTATATCGATCTGTTTCTTGAAGATATTCAGATTATGTATATGGAAAAGGAAACACATGCGAGAAGAGGTATGGATGAAAGTAGTACAAAAATGAGTGTTTTGGATGTTTCTGGGGGGCATATACAAGCCACACACAAGATCTTATCTTTAAGTGGTGTGGTAAGCGAATGTAAAAAAAAACGAAAAAAAAAAAAAGATTCGAATGTAAATTACTGTGTAAAAAATGTATCTTTTTATATTTGATTAAAAAAAAAAATATATATATACTCCAGAATAGATTTGGTATAATTTTATATTAATTTTAATTAAAATCATAATCAATTAAAAATATTAGGTTTAATTTCACATTTATTTTTAAATTATTGTACATGCTTGGACCCCATTAGGTCCTACATAAAAATTAATTTACTCTAAACTGACAGTGTACTATATACCTGTAGGTAAGGGATGTAAAAGTATTTGTTCTTACGTTAATACCACATTTACAGAATGTATATGTGTGTAAGTCAAACTTTTGAAATAAAGCAATGACATACTTTGTGTTTAAGAATAATAAAGTAACAATTGTAATGGTATATTAAATAAATCATTATAAAATATGAGTAGATCTGGAAGAAGGAAACTTTGTTAAAAAATATCCCCCTGAAGTAACGCCAATGGGGATTTCGATCCACCCGGTCCGGAACGAATCCGTCAAACCGGTTGTAGATAACATCTCTACAGTTGATATTAATACATTAATGGGTGGGTTATTAGGGGAGGGGTTGCTCTCAATGCAACGCCGGACTTTTATATTGGATCAAATTTGTAATCTACACCGACATCAAAAACTTAATGGTGTCTTGTGTAATTTATGGCAATTTTACTGTCGGCTGTGTAATGTTATACGCAGTAATATTATTATACAAAAGGCTTCATACTGAGACGATGCGCGGCCGCTTATATTAAGTAGATAAAAAGAAGCTTTTTGGAATTATAATTTTGCGTACAATAGATTCATTAGCTCTAAACAAAAAAAAATTAACAATATATTATGATTGCCTACTGTTTGCTGAAAACATGATATATCTGGTAAACATGTGAACAAAGTGAATTCTACTTTAGAAAAATGAACTAAATCATTACGAAATCAGAAATAAAAAACTCTTTCTTGATAAAATATCAATTAAGCAAAGTTATATTTATTGGTAAATTATTGGTTTAGCTTCCAAAAGTATATATTTTTTTAATTTTTGAAATTTAACATACAAATTACAAAATTTCTACGTATAAAGTATTAATTAAACACGTTAATAAGTTGTAATTATTGTTTTAATAATGTGTTGCAGTTTATATTAAATTTATTTGAATTGAAATGTTTTTGTGAAACCAGTCACTGAAATATTTTACTGAAAATGTTTACTGAAACCTGACCTGAAGAAAATTTTCACAACCTTTCGAACGTTTTTCATGAACACAGAGAGAGAGAGAGAGCATTTGACTGAAATACTTTCACCAGTTTTATGAAAATAAATAAAGAAAATCATAAAATAATATTACCCGCCGTAAATGAAAAAATGTTTTACAATTTTTTCATCGTGCCCCCGAAAAAAACTCCTGAAACAAAAAAAACACAATAAAAAAACAGGTCAGAGTTGAAACTGTTATCCGGACAGCAGAAATGCGACGGCCGCTCGGATAAACGGGACTTGTTAGCTTTATAACGTAGAACGTTTTCGTTACGGATTTTCCATCAAACACCCGCGCGATCCTATGCTCTCCGGATACTTTTTCACGCTACGAAAGGGCTTCAATTTCACATTTTCCAGGAAACGCTGAAAATTTCCTGAAGAAATTACCATTTTCAGCGGTAAAATAAATTATAAGCGTCCTTTAAAAGCGTATAAGTTATATTTGATTGTTTTTTGCTTTCGGAAAGTTATTGTCGGCAGTTACTTTTTAGCTTTCGCAGTCGTAAAACGAAATAGAGTCTTTCAAATCGTTTATAATGTAATCGCTTTGGATTTTGTTTATCATTGTTATTGTTTGTTTTTTATGGACGTCATAAATTTACTCCGGTGCATGTCTTAGAAATGTCTAATGGGGGAGGAACTTAATACTAGGATAAAATGAGAACGCAAGAGATCGCGCGTTCTCCGTAACCGTTCAAGAGAAAATGAAAAGCATTTTCCGGCGGCCTAGTTGAGGGAAATACAATTTTCACGTTTGACACAGCTCACTGGAAAGCTCAAAGTCGTTTTCCACGGCCTGCCAGCCTACCAGGACCGCAGAACACCGAGAAGGTGGGAATTTCAACCTGCCCCGGTAAACGGATTGCGCAGGTCAGTGAATTTCTCCCCTCCTTTGCTTGAATGAAAATGTACGTCACAGATCTGATAACGAAGTACTATCAAGCCGTTTCAGCCGGTAGTGTGGCTTCAGCCAAGCGCTGAAGCGATTGTCGGTTTTCAGGAAAATAAATCTAGGAAATGTCGAATATTCTCCGCTCGGGGTTTCTTTTATGACAGTTTTCACAAAAACATGGATTTTTCTGCATATTTCGGCTTTTCCCCACCAGGGCAGCAGAAAGCTCGCCGGATGTCTCAACCTACATTTCACTGCGCCGCGGAGCACGGCCGACGACTGACTGTTTTTTCACATAAACACGATTTATGTATTTCAGTTACTAAAAAATATTTAAAAAATATTCCAATCTTCTCTGTGAAATGTCGCATATTTGAGATTTTTATACCAGGGTCGCATAAGCTGAATGGGATTTTTTAACGTCGAATCTGGGTAAAAGTTGCATTAGAATGTTAGAAGGAGAAAGCTCCGCGCAACCTAGAAAGTTCCGCTATCGTGAGCTTATTTTACTAGGAGTCCAGAAAATGTATGGGATGAATTTTCCCTTTGACGCGTCGCGTTTCGAGAACCGAGGCGAGCGCTGGAAATTTCTAAGAAAACTCGTGGAAAATAAGAATATTTCCGTAAAAATTCCAAGCCATTTGAATTAGGATAACATAAAATCGAGGATATGAAGAGTCTCGGAAAAATAATTTAATTTTTTTATAGTATCAATCGATTTGTATTAACAGGAATGCATAAACGATAAGAGGAAATGTATTTTTATGGGATTTTCATACAACAAATATTTATATTTATATTCTATGGATGCAAAGTACCGTTTATATTGAATATAACCCTTCCAACGATATTAAAGAAAATAGCATTTAACAGAACAGATTATTGGAAAATAAATATTATTTAATAACATAGATATATTATGTTTATATGACTTAAAAATGGCCAACCGACCTGGCTGAAACATGTCGTCAAAAAAATATATATATGTGGAATAAATTGTAAAGAATCTTTTATTTTATATCTGATATTGTATATCCGTGATTAATATTGCATATTATATTTGTGTAACATATAAAGGAAACATTTAAACGATATTACTTGTAATAATTAAACTGTTTCCTTGTGCACAATGTTTTACTATAATCCTATTTTTTCAAAGCGCAAAATACACAACTGAAGTATAAAAAATAAAAAAAATATTAACTAAATAAACATTATTCAAAAATAAATAAATAATTTTTGAATAATGTTTATATTATTTTATAGTATTTAGATCGTATTCTATAAAATGGAATAAAACTTAATATTTTTATTTCAAGAATCATCAAGAATTGATAATTAAAACATAAAGTTATCTTAGATTGTATCTTAATATTTTTTAAATACATTTTTGTCGCTTAAATTCTAAGAATAAATCACGATCATTCTTCTTGTTCTAACAGATGTGGGGAAAATGTGCAAAAATCCAGTTTTCGCGGGGAAAGTGCGAAAATCCCCTGCAAAACATTGTTGTGATGAATTTTCGCTCCCAGGCTCGCAGAAGAGGCCGCGGGTGTCAGAATGCGAGGCATTCCAGATATTCCGGGCGAGGCTTCATGGCCGCGAGTGCGAGTTCCCGCATTCCATCCATTTTCTACCAGGAGCACACGAAACCGAGGAGATATATAACGGTGGTTGGAGGATCTGAGGGTGTGTGTAGTAGGTGTTACACAGTTGTGTTACTGTGTGAGAAGGTAGAGGGTGATATGGGAGAGAGTACTTGTGTTGTTATTACGGAGGGTAATGTTTGTTAAGTGTGTGTTTGATTTGGGAGTGTTCGATAAAGAGGATTGTTTCTATGTGTAAGTGAGTGTATGATTACATCAGTTTTAAATAATCGTATATAAGTTTTGCTATAATAGACAATACGTAAAATTAAAAAATATCAATTTTTCATATGAAAATAAAAGAAAATATTCAATGTATTACTTACCTTAATTGTAACTTAATGTTAATTACTGTCAATTCTTAGTGAAACTGTATGATTGTATTTTAATGCTCATTTTAACTAAATAATAAAATTAACAAATTATAAATGTTTGGTTTTGTTTCACATTATCTGTGAATAAAGTGAAATAAAATGAATAATTTTAAAAATTGTTTATTAAAATAAACATACATTTTTATATTGTATAATTTATAAACTATAATTTTTTATATTTGTAAATTGATACGAGTATATAAATCTAAAGATTTATTTTTTCATAAAAAATACTTCTTTTATCCTATAAGAAATAGTAATTAAAAAGTGTACAATATTAATAAATAATAATTTATATTTTATAAAAAAATAATCTTAAAATATCATCAAGAACTGAACATAAATTAACAAAGCAATACATAGTATAGCCCTTTCCAACTATATTAAAAATATAAAACAACGCATCGTTGTAATAATTAATAAGGAGCGTATTATTTGATTTAAATGTAAATGCATTATTTTAGTTAGTTACAAATCTATATATATAAAAATCAATGTCTGTCTGTCTGTCTGTGTGTATTTGATGCATTCCGACACCATTAACCCGATTGCGATAATACTTTGTCGAATTATTGCTGATACTATAAGGAAAAAGATAGGATACTCAAAATTTGATTTAATTACAAAAATTAATTGAATATTTACGTATAACATGTTTTCATACAAGACTATTGTAATACAGACGGCCAATTTAGAACATTGTGTTTCCTTGGCAACGCCGTAAACAAAAATTCACTCACCTGAAGTTATTATAAGTAGGTACTAACGTAAGGTACTGAATATTTAGAAACAAAATTCCATATTCGAATAAACTATTTCAATATTTGAATTTTTGACGACTTTTTTGTTTATCGAATTAAAATAAATATAACGTAATAATTGTGTGTGATATACAGTAGAAAGAGTTAATTTTGGAATTCCAATTGCTGGTCGGCTTCGGATAGTATTATATTATAATTTTATAATTAATTTTAAGTACAAAAATAATAAATTAAAAATATTTAGTTTTGATTCACAATTTATTTTAATGCTAACATGTTTCGGCCTTCCTGAAGACCATCTTCAATAATGAAAAAATAAACACTGGCCGTGGCTTATTATAGGTATGGACAAGATCCTATATTAGTACACACATATTTAAAGGTTTTAATTTTTTTTAAATTAATTAAAATTTAAATTAACGAGAGGCTCCCGACGAGGCGCTTCCATAAAAACTCGCGGTTTATTTTTTTTAAGTGGCATTGCAACGCATGCCGGGTACACGCTAGTATAATAATAAAGTAGTATTATTATTTTAACTGAGAGACTTGTAGATTTTCAGTATTGGGGTTTCAGTATTGCCTGAAACGAGGCTTTCAGGCTAAGGCTTTCAGGGTGGGCGTGGCTTAGCTCGCGGATAAGGCTTTAGCGCTTAAGATTGTCCAAATCCGTCGGAAAATGCCAGGATCGCAGCAAGGAGCAGGAGATCGCGAAAACTCGGATTATCGCTCTCGTTGTACGGGAATAAGGAGGAAAATCACATAGCCACAATAGTGCAGGATTGTTATTTTACGTATTATTAGTCTAATTCTAACCTAACATACCCTACTTTAAGTGATAATGATGAGGTGGCTGATAATTCTTGTTGATACTGCAAAAATATTATTTAATTTCAATTAATTAAATTACACAATTAATTTTATTTCACTCTTTTCGAACCTTGTCGATAGAGACATCATCAACTGTCGACATTGTATGTATGTATATATAAAATAACGCAGTACTCGTATGTGCCCATAATTATAAAAGTGGCGTAAGTCAAGAAATTGAAAAAAAAAATACTTACTCATTTATTTTAGTTCAAATTATTATGAATTAATACAATCCCTATTCAAAATAAATAAAAAATCTAAATAAAGCATATTATATGACATAAAGTTATCGCTTTCATCAATTTTGAACCAACATCAAACAAACCATTAAATATCTCAGAACGAATGAAACATGACTTATGCCACTTTCATAATCATGGGCACATATAATGTATTAAAAAAATATTAATCAACGCAACCATACAAGGTTTTCATAATTATTTATTTTAAAATTCTATGCATTAAAAAATATTGCATTATTATAATGAAATAATTCAAATATTAGTTACGTCTTATAGTAGTAATTTAACATTAAAAAAATATCATATTTTGTTAAAGCAATATAATTTAACAACTGAGGTCAGTTTTCAATATTTCGTGGATTCAAAGTATATAAATAAGTAATTTAAATCAAATGTGTCTAATTATAAATATATTTTTATATATTTGATATTGTTAGTACACTTTGATGTTTTAATAAATAACAGTCAAAAGTTGCAGAGGTTTTATTAAAATAATCATAATATTTTAGTAGTAAAATAATAAAGCGCTTATGCTGAGCTGAAAAGGGTTGCGGAGGACCGAGAGGAATGGAGATCGAGATGCAATTCTGTTGCTGCAAACCAATCCACCGGATTTGGTTTCCGGATACTACGAAGAAGAAAAATAAATAATAAAATGTATTTCAATCACATATGATCTTATGTTTTACAATATTGTTTTAATTGGATAAATTATGTAAATATTAAATTATGTAGTGATATCAGCTTCACAATAATTAAGTTTTATTTTTAATGATGGTTTTGTAGTTTCGTTTTTGCTCTTAGGATATTATAAAGATTTATATCCTAAAATTTTATTTATGAAAAATTAAAGATGTAGGAAAATAAAATATTTTTCTTATACAAAATATTGAAAATGTTTTTCATCCTTCTGTCACTTCAACCAGAGTATCAGGAGCGGTGTAACCCGAGGAGGTGTTTTATTATCAGTATCAGTACAATAGTATGAAAACGGCTTTCCATTACAAAGACACCAACCACACGCGCCAAAATAACCTTTAAAATCATTGTGTATAAAGCTCATAATGTTTTGCATACATCGTGTGTACTTAGTGCGATCTCTCTTTATCTAATACGGGGTTGGGGTGTGAGAGAAAGAGATCAATAAAGGGGCGGAGCCTAAATAGCGTTACTATGGCGCGATATATTTCCTTCTCTTTCTAAATCTCAAGTGTTATTGAACACCATAAAGGATAAATTACACATTATTTTACGACTAAAAATGTTTTAAAAGTATTATAAGCGATATAAAATTAAATATTTATTTAATTTTTTTTCTATAATAAATACAGAAGTACGTTTTAACATTTAAATATTGTATTTAAATTTACATATATTGTGTTTTTAGCGACCTCTTTTTAAAAATGTAATTTTGCGCTTATGACTTTTCTATCAGAGTTTTCACGTCGGATACAAAAGTTTAATCCTAAGTAAGGGTTTGTTTTTTGGTATTTAGCGGGTGAAAGTTTTTGGTGGAAATTATATAGGAGGTATTTTTAGACGAGATTTTCTACCAGGCGCAAAAATTATTTTCCCTGTTACGTTTCTCTTCTTCTTCGTCTCTAGTAACGATGTATGGAATTTACATAAACATTATTTTAGGTGTTGGAGCATATGGTATGTGCGGCATTATAAAGTTTATATCAGCTATTTTTAAAGCAGTAGAGTGTTCTGTTGAGCCGCCTCTAAGATCGGATGGTCCAGTCCTCGATAATACAATTTAAAATTATGATAAATAAATGCTCCAATATTTCTCAGATAATTTACCTGACTTCCGTTCAAGACCTCGGGCTCTTGTAGAAGGTTGTCAGAAACGATGAACAGTCTTACTCTAGTTTCGCTGTAAGCTTGGGAGCAAAAATAACTTGAGGCGAGGAAAGGATTTGGTAACTGATATAACTGTATGGTGGATATTTATGGCAACCATATGCTCCATCTAAGGAATGGATATGTAAGCAAATATGCAACAAAGCAATTAAATATATTACTAACTTTTATTTTTAAAGTTATTTTAGTTAAGTTAGTTAAGTTATTAGTAGGTATTATAAAAACCGTTTTTCTATATATAAGTACATTTTTACACATGTATTTAGAAATACAGTTGAGACTTCTAACTATAAATCATGGAACAAAGATCAAATACAAAACTACATAAACTTAGTAAATGCCAGGACAGCAGAATGATACAGAAGGTGAGAACTAAATACATAGTTAAACGTATCATACTTATATGAGCTGTTCCTATAAGGTATACAGGTACATATATAATATATTGTATTTGTATACAAATTTGCTATAATATTTATTTCATTTTAACCGAGCTAAAGACGGAGCATATGGTAAAGGCATTTATTTTTTAAGTAGGTACTTTATTTAGATAATTAAAAAATACAATTAATTAAATAAAATTTTATTTTACAAATTGTGTTATATATTTTTATACTTTAACTTTACTTTTTTTTACTCTTTATTTTTTTGTGAGTAATTCTTATTTTTTTTTACGTTATTTTATTGACTTTCTTAAATTTTAGGTATGTCCTACTTTATACTCATAATTTTCTTTTGCTTTTTATTGGATTTATTATTTTATTTTTTATTTAAAGTATTTAACGCAGCTCTACATTCCACCGAATACACACACGGTGTACTCGTATTTGACAGTTGAGGGTCTTCTAGTACGTGAGGCCCTTCTGGGTTGACGATAAAGTGCCTTTTTAGATAATGTTTTAACCCGAGGTATCCGGATCACATATCCTTTACTAGATAGATTGTCTTCGTCTCACAGTATGGTATGAAGGGTTCTAATACTACCACCAATTCCTCTTTCGACTATTATTCCTTAAAGTCGCGCAATTACTCTTATAGTATTCAAAGAGGGTCTATGAACATTTATATTTTTCACACAGTTAGTCAGGCGTACATTTTTTTTTGTTAAAAAAGTAAGATGATCAGGAAACTTCACCCCTCTCGAACACGTTTAGTAGAATAGTTTAGCTTACAATATCTGCATTACTTCTATTCTTCTATACGGTTACAAATATTGATACTTCATTAAAAGCCAATGTTGCTTTTTATACAGTCGACCCTCCTATAACCTTCTTAAATATATAAGAATTTCATACCTTGTTTTAATATGGATAATACTGAGCACAGTTTCACTTAATGAAAGACTGCAGTTTTGTGATATATAAAAGCTTCATCAGTTCTAACGTGCACAAACGTACTTTGGAACTAATGAAGCTTTCATATATCACGAACTGTTGTCTTCCATCATGGAAACAGTCATCTGTGTGATCCATGTTAAGACAAAGTATGAAATTCTTATCTTTTTAATAATAAAATGGATCTTAAAGTGAATGCTAAAAATATAAATAACTTTTTTTTTTTTTTTGTTACGTAGCTATTTTCTATAATGATTACGGCGATTTTTCATGTAGCGGTTAGCACTTCCGAGTTGTTATTTAGGGTTAAATCGCTTCACAGAACTAAATAGTCCAGGCCTCGGGATAAATTTGATCTTAGCTAATGATCCGATCTTAGGAAAACATTATTGGTGGGTAGGGCTTAAGTAGGATACTGAGGATACAATGGTTTCATTTTGTGATCTTAGGAAAACATTATTGGTGGGTAGGGCTTAAGTAGGATACTGAGGATACAATGGTTTGATTTTGTGAGTGATGTCGAGTAGAGGGAGCATACACGGAAGCCTTCCATTCTACAGTCGGTCAATACACAAAAGTGGACCTGACTGGGATATGTTCTTCAATGCTGTACGACAGCATCTTCTTCTTCGTGTCATCGACGTCAAATTATTTTTTCTCAGTATCTGGCAACATCGATAGCTCGTGTGTTGCCCAGCATTAGGTCCTGAAATGTGCAGCTTGTTGGGCACATGGAGCAGACGGAATTTCGGACTTCCTCTTCCGGCCAATCTTTTCAACCCAGCGACGACAGCATAATCAACTGTAGACCTTTTCTTAGTCTGTTTCTGTTGTGTAAACGCTGTCGGGAACTATATATTGAATGTACTCGGTGGAGACTGAGCTATGCTGAAGAGTGTAGACACAATGACCATGGTGGCTGTCATAACTATGCTCCAGCTAGGGAATACATGTGGAATGATGATGATTTGTTGATTGTATATGTCTGTTTGCAGGTTCACTGAGAGCTTCGTCGACAGCCGCGAGCGCGAAGTTCGTGCACGCCGCGGTAGCAGGCGACACGCGCGCGCGCTCATGAACAGACACAACAACGAAGCCGGAAGGAGGGTGAGTTGGCAATCACTATATCTGTGCTCGTGACTAGGCAGCATCTCATCGGAGGACTTGACACGAGGACCATAGCGCCTGGGAAATCTTAATGGCGGTAGATTTCGACGGTCATGTACTTCAGCTAAGGAGCGAATATGGCTGAGGAGGACCTTTCAATGATCAATTTTTTGTATCTTTTTTTTGTACATTACAAACCTACAATAATTACTTTCTTTTCTGAATCCTCAGCTCCCTGCTCCCCTCAAAAAGAAGCGTCTCTGCATGCGGGTGTCAATTTTTAAATTTTCATTGAAATGTTCGTAAAAATTAAGTAAAGTAATCCCACTCTAAATCTATTATAAGGTGGAAGGGTTTTATTGCCGATTACTAAAAACAAATAAGCCTTGAACACGATATTTTTTTAAGATTTTTGGAAAATAGATTTTAGTGTTATTTTCTGTACCAGGTAGTGTGCCATAGAAAAGCTAATCCTACATTAGGCGCGTTTTTCAACGTTTTTTTTTTGTACAAGATACCTACAAGATTATAACATACCCTTCTTAGGAATGATGACTTCACGATGACACTTGGTGAACGTATGAGGATCAGATGAACAAAACAGACTTTTTCTGGATCACTTAAAAATTGACAAACTTCAGCCCGGGCGGAATAACATGCTTCAGGCACCGGGCCGACCCGCAACTCGACACTAGTCGCGGTCGGGGGACAACTACTGGCTACTAAGCGCTCGTAGTGGGCGATAGCCCAGCGCCGCAAGAGGCCATCTACAGAATTAATAGCGCACCGATTACAGACAGTCATGAACAACTGACGTCACACCCGTGACCGGACTTAATACCAATATGGCGACATATTCATGTCCGACGAGCGAACAATAATAAGAGACGAAATATTGTATATCGAAGTTTTCGTCACCAGTCTGCAATGGCTATATAATGCTGATATGAATTAATATTAAAATGCGGATAGTCTTAATTTTACTGAATTGTCTTTCTTAACGAACCCTTTTTAGGAACATTTTGGTTGCTCAACATTTTATTGTTGCGAATTGCACAAAAAAAACAGATTCTTCCTCGATACTACAATAGATAATTAAACATCCATTTTTAGCGCTTATCTTTAAATGTAATGATTGATATCACAAGTAATTATTATTAGTTAAAAAGTTTGCAAGTAACATAGTGCGTGTGACAATTTTCAGCTGAAACACACAGCCAGTGCCTCAATGGACCAACACAGCTATGTACCGCACGCACTCTCACCTACTTATCCGGATATTTATATCCCGAATGGAAAACTATCGCAAAGTAGTACATCTATGTACACGGGCCACTAATGTAGTACCGTAGTATATAATGAATGTATCCCGACGTGATTTACTGCCACCTCCTGGATGCTCCTGCTCTCCCAGCATTAAATATAATTATTTATTCCCCATTTATTTAATTTATATGTTGTTTATTATAAAGAAATTATAATAAATGATAGTTTTAACCCCTTACCTCCCAAATACGGCATCTCCCTTTTTTACATACTATATTAATTATTTTTTTCTACTATTTTATTTGATTATATTGTAGTGTATGGTCGCAACATGTTGCCACTCTTTTATATCAGCTGCTATAGCCCTAGCACGGTCTTTTAAGTCTATGTTATGCATTCCAAAGCTCAGCTTTTTAGAAGCAATTCTGTGCGAAGCACCTGTAACATCCTCGCGTTGCATCTTTTTAACGACTGACTTAGAGACTATATAAAGATTTTTCTTTCTTCTTCATTCCACATTTGTTCCATATATGGAACATATGGTCACTAAAAATTGCCGCCACTTAGTTCTGTCAGCTGCCACTGTCCATCTCTCGTTCTAGGACATATCTGCAACCGAAGGTCCACTTGGGAACATATATGGTTCACGACAACCTCCAGAGCAGACGTTCAAATACTTGAAGAAAGGGTAGCTTTATCCGAGGTGTATTTTTGGGCGATTTGTTAATCGTTTTTTTAAGGAAATCGGTTGATTAGTCGAACGTTCCCGAGGCCTGTACTATTTTGTTTTATGCTACATATCTCGATTTCTAAACATGAATATTTCATTGTGTACATGCATTCTTAAAAATATACAAACTTCAAGTATTGATTTACGAGATATAATCGCTTAAATTAAAGCTCAAGTAAAGAGTGGTGTGAAATGGAGATAATTTGATATAATAGTAGGTCTTATCTCGTCTCGCCTGATGCTCGAGTTCCCTTCAGCGATGAGCTTCAGCGGTTACAGATAAAGCAGACACCAGGAGCACCTTCGAGTCACTGTGCACTGAATGGGCTATAAAATATCTTTATGGCCGTTGCAAGGTTTTTAGTTCATTTTCAAATACAAAGTATTACAATTTGCCATAATATTATATATAATGGCAAAGTAATAAGAGTATTTAAACAATAAGTACTTTTTCATTTACCGATTGGTTTAGAACTTAAGTTTTCGGTTACTAAGAGAGAGTTCAAAGGTTTAGTAAAAAACGAAGAATAGGTAGACGATATGGTTTAATCAAATATCCCAGGTTAATATAAAACTGATATCTCATCCATAAAATGCGTGATACAGACTGATAATAGTCGAAATAAGTGGTAGTGAAAGTCTTTCCGTGAATACAACCTTTTCATACATAGATTCAAAGCGACTAACGATAATTGGCGGATTAATATGTGAAGACATGCAGCGCTTAGTTATGCTTAAATGGCACGCGTCATTTCTGCTGTATCCACCGAATATAATTTTTTTCCTTACTGTTTGTCAGTATTCTCTAACGCAGAAATCAAATAGGCTGTGGTCAGTTCCGTTCACGGACTAAACATAGAATGTACGTAAGCTTCAGCATGGCGGCAGAAAAAAATATGGTGATAATATAAACTGACCAAATGCTTCAGCTCAAGTTTGTAAATGGAAGAAGGAATTATTTATGTATGTTTATTATATATAATTAAATGAAAAGGCAATGTGCTGAAAATTATGCCAGGGGTACAGAAAATCAAAGGGATAGCAAAAAAACCTTTTTAGAGCTTCGGTAACAGAATATTTCTATTCTAATTTAGGTCTATTTACCTTCACTGAAATATTGCCGCAGGCTTGATATGTTAAAACTAAAACATTTACACTAAACAATTATTCGTGCTTGTTCTTGTTTTAAAAAGATATTTTCTTGATCTAAAAGCAACATATAAGGTAAATTCGTTGGTCAAGATTCAATAGTGCATTTAAACTACGCGCACCATCGAAAGCTTTTGATATCAGTCACTAATAGCGTGCTTATTGAGTGAGTATCGCGAAGTTCCCAGCAGGTAGTTGTAGTAAAGCTACTTGCGGCTGTGGACCAATTAAAAATCGGTCGTTAAAAGCTTCTCTTGGTGCCTGTCTTCCGCCCACACAGTTGTTGTTATGTTGTGATTATGTTGATAATTAAGGCAGCCGCCTAATGAAAACCGGAGTAAATATTACCACTTGGGTAAAAGCGTACACTGAGTGGTTATATTGCATTAAGCCCAACTCACATCGTAACAGCTTATTATGTTTTTGGGTATTTAAATAAAAGCATTCGAACATCACTTTTATATTAAGTCTCTAGCTGAAGAATATGCACACATTTATGGCATTCACGAACTGTCGCTACAAAGCTCTGTCAGCCGCCATAGTCTCTGCCCCATCACATGTGTCAGCTCCGCCAAGTACATTATATGTATAGTTCATGACGGCGTTTCAGTACGGTGAGATTTTTAGAAAAAATCAGGAATAGTTTATGCTCTCCTGTGGCATACACAAAACGTGTCCCATCTAGAAACATCATTTGCGGTTTGTAAAGAAGTTATGTGTTTTACCCGATATCTAACAAATTCTACTGTGGGCAAAAAAAAAACGCTTTTTTATTTCACCGTCTAAGCGATTCGATTCAATATTTTTATATTGGCACTACTGTCGCTGACATCTCTGTCTTATAACACGTCAAAATATTCAATGGTGTTTGAGATACCCGTCCATTTGTAAATAGCGTGTTTTCTTCGTTTGGTAAATTGGTAAAATTACAGAGTTGACAGATGAGATTCACTTTTCATCATCATCAATATTACACATGCAGCGTTTCACCAATAAAATGATAAACGTAAATTTTTACCCCGATATTTTTCATGTATATTTTTTACTGTTTTTTTTCATTGATAAATATCGCTGTGAGACTGGCTTTAGAGCGTATGGTTAACCCATTAAGCGCAGCTCATTATGCAGGTGATAAGGATGAAATGGTTTATATTCTCAATATTACTGAGACCCAGTGACTCCGCCGAGAAGCTCGAGGGGAATTAATTCAGTTCAGAATGCGCGACTTTAAAAGGCGCTTAAAATGTGTTTTTATTTTATTTGTTAGTCATCAAAAGAGACGTCTGCGGAGTAAATGTTTTATTAGCAATTTTAATAAAACTACTTTGTGATACTATTAATTTTCATACGTATCCGCTTCTTAGCTGGATTCTGGAACACGCTTATTGTTGCACATTTTTGTTAGCTCCACGGACTCTATGATGCTCAATCAAGTCGGTTTTACACAAGCGTTTACGGGACTACGAAATATTTAGAGAGCTCCCTAAAAATTAGGCTTCTCTTCTTATAACACCTCTCCTTGTGATCCATGCAAACAGCAGACTTTGAGACATTTCATTTTAATTATTATTTTTCCACTTTTTTTTTAGTTTAAAGTTTTTTTTTCAATGTTTTCAGCATTCACTTTGATATCCATTATAGATTATATTTTTTTATTTATTTACATGGATCACGTAAAAAAAGTTGTCTATTAGGAGACTGCAGTTTCGACTAACTCGTAGCCTTTCTCAATCCTTCTCTTGCTAAGAGATAACTGAGCTGCTATAGTACTTTGTAAGTGGTCTAACCCATTTTTGTAGGAGAGGGGATGGGTAATAACATGTTTTAAAAAACTAAGTATTTAAAAAAAACTAAGTATTCATGCGGGAGGCCTACGTTCAACAGTGGACGGACACAGGCTGATGATGATGATGATGATGATGAAGTATTTAAAAAAACGTTAAATTTATACAAAGCATAACTTTGCCAACTAAATAAGTAATACGCAGAAATATACTATAAAGTCACAAAGCTCGCTAAACAGAAGACTTCATAAAATTACTTCTACAAACAGATTCGTAGAGCTCATGTCTGAACTGGGATTCTCTTGCGTGGAATATATCAATATTCAAGGCGATGTGGTTGAACAGAATGAGCACTTCTCAAAGAGGTGTAGTCTCTGGCAGGTTAGTATTACTCTTAAGGAGATCGAACAATATGTGCCTCCTTATCCATAATTTTCAGTACATACTCAGACGAAGTTTTTAGAAAAAAACATATAATACATATTTTGTGTTGTCGTCCAGGAGTCAGACGTCGTTTGGTAGGACTTTCCTGAACTACTGCTTAGCTTTGATGGTCTCTTACTGTTGAACCACATCAAATATATTGTCGGGATAGTGCGCGCAGTAACCGCGGCTGATGAAGAATAGCCTATGATCTATTAGTTTTTATTTCGTTCGTGTGATCTGTCTGTATTTTGCAGGGTACATGATGTTATCGCGTCGTAAAAAAAAAACCAGGTCGGTTATACGCGGCGTGTGGAAAGAGTATGTTGTAGTACTAGCTCTATAGAGTCTATCTAGAGTAGCTCGCACAAGATAGTCCGTTATTTAAGAGTAAACTTGTTGTCTAGTCTCAACAAGAGTCAACAAAAGTGGACTGTTGACAGTGACAGATTGAGGAATGGTACT
This sequence comes from Glossosoma conforme, assembly GCA_022606575.1. Taxonomy (NCBI): domain Eukaryota; kingdom Metazoa; phylum Arthropoda; class Insecta; order Trichoptera; family Glossosomatidae; genus Glossosoma; species Glossosoma conforme. The sequence goes on from JAGTXR010000390.1 coordinate 82,940, forward strand.
GCTTAGTCGAAACTGCAGTCTCATAAACAGAGGTTCAACGTGATCCATGTAAAACATGGTATATAAATAAATATTAATTATTTATAATGCATAAAATAAAATAAAAAGTGAATGCTAAAAACATTAAAAAATATATATTTATCACTTTCACACTTCAAACTATCGAAGTCACATGCTAGTCAGTGATGCTCTTAGTTGCCGAAGGTGCATTACGAGTATCTATGAACTGAAGGTTACTGGAGATGACTTTAGTGTCTTCAACCATCTGTAACACCATTATTGAGTTATGAGGGTTGATGACAAGACAAAGGGATCGCTGCAGTAGTTGGGCAGCTTTGATTGACAATCGATTAGAGAGGCTGCTTCAGTTGTCAGGTTTTAAGGGATCTCGTTGAGAGAACTAATCAGCGGATATCATTGAGTGATGGGAGAAGAAATTTTAATCTTCTTTGTAAAGAATAGGCTTTGTTTAGACGTTTTCACTTTAGTGGTGATGTTTTTACACTTATTTTATTTTTACACCGTTTGATTTTAAGTAAATAACAGTTAAACCAACTCATAACACAATAGAGATGCTTTGCAAGCATCGTATGCTTAGTATATATATATATTCGTAGAACGCAGTAAGTTTGTGGTTTTACATAGCGAAGAAGAGGAAAGAGTTTGTTTCGAAGAGAAGTTTTAGAAAATTTGCTCTCTTTTTTAATGTAAATATCTTCAAGAAGCATATCAATATATTCGTATACTAGCATTTTTTAGCATGTCAAAACATTCAAATGATATTAAATAGTTAAATAGTTCTTATATTGTTTGAACGTGGAACAAACATAGTAATGTTTAATTACTTCCTGGAATATCGTGGTTTTGTCTTCAATGAAACTTGATCAGTTACCAACGTGTATAAACATAATAATGGGTAAATAATTTACAAAATATGCTTAAGTGTAAGGAAGGTGAGTAGGGAAGTATGAAAGGAGGGTTAGGTGGAGTTAAAGGGAGTTTGACGAAGGGTCTTAGATTTGTGTAATTTTTCTAATCAACATCATAATCAGTGTCCGTCCACTGTTAAACGTAGGCCTCCCGCATGAGTCTCCATCCTCTGCAATCCTCTGCCTTCTTCTGATGTCGTCAGTCAATCTGGCAGGGGTCGGCCACCGTTACATTTGCCAGTTCTGAGGAGCCACTTTTCTTCCCCATCGACCGTCGTCTCTTTGATAGATATGTCCTACCCATTGCCACTTGATATATATTCTTCGCATATCTTCTGAATTCTATCTTCTAGAGACACTCCTCTCATGGATCTCTCCATGGCACGTTGGGTGAATTTTATTTTATGCGTAAGACTTGCTGTTAGATTCCACGTCTCTGCGCCATAAGCTAAAACTGGGAGGTTAGGCGCCTAAGTTTTCTTTGTTGTCATTAAAAAAATAAATTTATTACCTATAATATAAACATTTATTAATGAAAGGCAATTATTTATTTAATGGGGAAATTTTAAGCATTGGTGAGTTAAGCATAAGCCATCATTAAACATATTATTCTCGCATTAAGTATTGTATAACGTTCAGTAGATCTTAATCAAAGTAATAGTGCTTCGCGAAGACATCCCAAAAGCTCCGTGAAGCACAGATTTGTTCAAAAGATATGTTAACAGTATATTACTTGGCTTTTCTCTTATTTTTTTTTAAAGATGATTTTGGTGGTCCGTGAACTGACCTTATAAAATCACACAAGTGCTCCGTGGATCCAAAAAGGTAAAGAATCACTTATCTAGCTGAATGTCATTTAGTCACGATTTAAAACGATTCCTGTCATCTTTAGACTACTACACAATGTATCTATCACAATAAGGCTTTCAATATCTGTTTATATCGGTGACCTGCTTAGTGACATTACCGTAGTCGACACACAGCGCTTACTCATCCTCAAAATCGACGAAATAACTCTATTACTCTTGGTTTCTATAAGTCTTATACAAGATTTACATAAGAAATACTAGTATCCATGCTAGCATTTAATTAATATACAAACAACCTTTCTTATTACACAAATTTTTTAAATAATACGGTATAGTACGCCCTAGACGGGAGTATTTACAGCAAGTATTCGAGGACATGAATTGTAGCGCTTATGCTGAGCTGAAAAGGGTTGCGGAGGACCGAGAGGAATGGAGATCGAGATGCAAGATTCTGTTGCTGCAAACCAATCCACCGGATTGATACTACTACGAAGTACGTTATAAATTTCATTATTTTTTTACATTAATTTTATCGTTCCACTTCCTTCCATATCTGGAACATATGGTCACCCCAAATTTCAGGCACTCAGCTATGATAATTGCAATTGTCCATGCCTTGTCCCAAGACATCTCTGCACCGTAACCTGCACCTGGGAATATATTTAGTACCCAACGATCTTCAGGGCAGGTGTCCGAGGACTTAGAGAGAAAGTTTGTTTAGTCGTAGTATCTGAGTCATAGTTTTGGTGATTTTGCTCAATAGGAGCTAATTGACAAGGCTTCGATACAATTCGATATCTACTAAATTCAGATTAATAAATTGCCTACAAACGTGCTCCAGATATTACATAAATATAATACATTAATTTATATATTAAAACAGTATATGTTTTTTAACTTGACTTTTGAATGTAAATAATATTTTATACATGTAATTTGCAGTGATTCAAATTGATTTATCAATTATATATTTTGAAAACCATAAAGAGAATGTTGGAGTATATAGAAATTGTTTAATATTCATTTGTATTGCAACGCCTGGAGGTAATATTTAAGGGATATTCAATTTGCCTTCTCCATAGAAAGTTGTCAAGTTATAATCGTTACAGTTGTCTCAATACATAATGCACGAGGTGTAATTAAATGTAATTATCCCCGCTGTAGTGTGGCTGGTGATGGTGGGAGGACTCAGTGCAGCAGGATGTCTGCAGGTGGAGCTAAATAGTTATGGCTGCGATTGCTGTGCACCAGTGAAGATGCAAATGTTGGGTGTCAGACTATAGACCACACCTGGGCAGGAGTCATAAAGGACAAAGGGGATCTTCGAATTAGCTTCTGTAAAAAAACTGACTGATTTACTTAACGATTTAAAAACAAGAGAAAGGAATTATAATATACATAATTTGTTATTTATATATTTTGGCATTCAGTTTGTGATTCATTTTAATATTAAATAGATAAGTATTTCATTACTTGTTTTAATATGGATCACACTGAGCACTCTTTCACTTGCTGGAAGACTACAGTTTCGCCATCAATGAAGGCTTTATTAAGTTTTTTTTTACACCTATAGGCTTAATAACTTTTTCACCGGGAGTTAACAGCATGTTTTGACTATGAAAAGAGATCCGTGGGTCAAAATAGTAGGAGCCAAACAACTAAAGCGATTACAGTCGTTACAAAACGTAGCGGCAAGACTAGTCTACAACGCGCCCAAATTCTGTCACATTAATCCAATACTACACCGACTGCACTGGTTGAGAGTTTCGGCTAGAATCCAGTACAAATTATGCCTCTTAGCTTACAAGGCACTCAACGGAACTGCACCGGGCTATTTGACAGAACTTATCAAGCCTTCAGAAATAAGCGCGCGTGAAGAGACACTCAGATCGGCTAGAGCAAATAGAAGAAGCACCCTGCAGCTGACGGGAGGTAGTCCTAGCACGGTCTTTGGCAATCGGGCTTTCAGCTACGCGGCACCAATGGCCTGGAACTCAATACCGCAAAGCATAAGAGAGCTTAAAGCGGAGGCGTCCTTCAGAAGCAGACTCAAGACCCACCTTTTTACTCAGAGAGGCAAAGAAGCGCTTTTGGAATGAACATTCGGTCATAAAAGAGCGCTATACAAATACTAATAAAATAATAATAGCCACTGCTATAGACGAAATATATGAATTTTTATAATTACGTTTAATTACCGCATATTGTTTTTATGTCAGCATATATTGTAGTGTTTGTTGTTGTTATTGTGTGTATTTATGATGACATGTGTTGTTCCAGGCCGTGATCAAGAAGTCTCGTGTCACTTGCAAGTGCCACGGAGTGTCGGGCTCGTGCAGCGTCATCACGTGCTGGCAGCAGCTGGCGTCCTTCCGGGAGATAGGTAGGACATTATACTCATTGTCATTAGACAAGTATTACATTACACTCGTTATTGTTGATGAGTATACTCATTGTGAATTTAGGTGTATTATATAGATCACGTCGGTATTTCAATGATAAGCAACTCCTTCTTCTATATAAAGGACAAATCCGACCTATTCTTGAATACGGCAGTCACCTTTGGATTGGAGCCCCAAAATACCTTCTAAACATAATTGACTCTGTTCAAAGAACAGCAATTCGTTTGATAAACAATAACACTCTTACGTCTAACCTGCAATCAATGGAACACAGGCGTAAGATTGGTTCACTTAGGCTTTTCTACCTTTATAACCACGGTCGCTGCTCTTTGGTGCTCTCCTGCATGCGATGTTTTAAAAAAAAAACATAGTAGCTGACCATAACTATGACACTTTACCAGGGCCGATGAACGATGCATTTTGAAATGGTGTGTGAAGGGCGGTAGGACATTATAGAATTAAATTGAATAACATTTATGGGCTTAGCTTAGCACAGATGTCAAAGTGGGCTCTATGACGTTTAGCCAGTCCGGATAGTCGATGCACGCAGTAATATGTGCTGTTTGTGTACATTTGCAGACGTGACAATGACAAATGTACATAGAAAAATACAGCTGCTTTGTTTTAATACTGTGTGTAAAGTATTTTAAAAATAGATAGAGACATTTATTTTGTTAATAAATAAATAAATAATAATTACTATTTCATTTAAGCAGTAAAATACTATAAGAACTTTGGTTGAACTTATATTTACAGCCAAATGGTCGTTTTATCAAACTTATAAGAAAATACTGTTTGAAAAACCTTTTTAACAATTCGAAACTGAATTCAAGCCTTCAGGCTCTCGTTCTAGACTCGAGAGTATTGTTAACTATGTACGGCATGCATTTGGCTGAGCACCGGATGCACCATGGTAGCTGACAGAACTGAGTGGTAAAAATGTGATCGCCGTATGTTAGAAGATGTAATGACAGAAGTCAAGTGTTAGTCACGCTTCCTTGGGTATGCCATCTACGCCCAATAAAATAATCCATTATTATGTTTATACACACGAAGAACTGACAAAGCTTTTATTGAAGGTGAAACCGTGGTATTCCGGCGAGTAAATCTACAGTATTTAGTGTGATCCATGTTTATGTACGTGGGGAACTGACAAAGCTTTTTTTGAAGGTGAAACCGTGGTATTCCAGTAAATAAGCAGTACTCAATGTGATCCACAAGACAAGAAGTATTATTTATTTAATATAAAAAGATCGTTTGGTGTTGATTATTATCGCTTTATTCCCCCCAAGCAGGAGTTCGGGTTCCTGCTCTGTCTTGCGGAAAGACAATGGCGCATTAGGGGTCATTAAAACTATATTTGGGAATCAGTGGAAACGGAGAAACAATTTCCTTCGCATATAATTAATGTCACTTCGTATTATACAGATTATCATAATTCACAATGATTTCCACAGGTTGTCAAACTGTTCTTGAATTTATATCTTAATCTTCTTATACAGGTACGTGCCACTGATTACTGAGCATTGTGGCACTATTTGAATGAAAAACCATGAATTATTTTTCAATATCCTAGTACTTGATATACTACAACTACTGAAGATCTATACCAATATTCTTTATCAAATACACATACAAATTTACAGCAAATATTATCTTCAATGATGTTTCTTTCGTCAATATCGGAGAAAAAAAAAACGGCAGACGCTGCGAGTCGAACCGCAAACTTTGTATTTTTGGTTCTATTCTATAAACAGCGCGGGTTCATTGGCACCAATTGCTTCCACCTATTGACTTGAGAATTAAGACATATTTATATACAGGCGGACCTCGACTTTCGTACATGATTGGTTCCTGAAAATGTGTACTAAAGTTAAATGTCCGAAAGTAGAGGGACCATCATCATCATCATCATCAGCCTGTGTCCGTCCACTGTTGAACGTAGGCCTCCCGCATTAGTCTCCATCCTCTTCGATCCTCCGCCTTCCGCATCCAGGTCACTCCCGCTATTCTTCTTATATCGTCAGTCCATCTTGTAGAGGGTCGGCCAATGCTTCGTTTGTCAGTTCTTGGGCGCTAGTAAGTAGAGGGATGTACAAAAAAAAACTCCAAAAATTGTACTTTAAAATGTTTATTTATCAAAAATTACAAACTTAGTACATATTAATTAAAAATTATATTCTTTTAATAAACTTGTCAAGGGTTAATTGTATTTTACTATTTTTTTCTTTTCTTCATAGAGAGTTCTGTAACATGCAGTACTATTATGGATAGCCCTACGCACTTGAGATATGCGTTCTCCATTGTGATCACTTTTTTCCATAATATTCAAAAATGTCTCGAGATGCTTAAAAGCTTCGTTCATGTTTTTTATTGTTAAGGTCTTAATGATTTTTTCTGGTTCTTCTACCTCACTTTCAATTTGTATACTATTTTCGTTCTCTTGAGATTCAATCATCTCATTAACATCTTCACTGTTAACATGTAGGTTTAGTTCGTTCATTAGGTGAACTATTTCAAGTGTGTCAATCAGTCATCATTTGTGGGCATAGTTGCTTCCATGAACCTTTCATTTTTGACTCTTTTATTTCAGCCCATGCGTCTCTTATATTGTTTATAGCGTTCCATATGTTATAATTCTTCCATAAATGTTTTAATGTGGGCCCACCTTCCAAGTCAGTTGCCTTGATGGCCTGATTCATTATCGACCGCATATAATATCGTTTAAACGTAGCTATCACCGTTTGGTCCATGTGTTGTATGAGACACGTAGTATTGGGGGGAAGAAACACAGCATTGATTTCTGGGTATAAATTTTGTAGAGACTTTGGGTGTCCTGGAGCATTATCTAAGATTAATAATGCTTTAAATGGTAAATTATTTACTTCACAATAATGTTTTACTGCTGGTGCGAAATGTGGAGTGAACCAATCTTTAAATATTAAAGCAGTAACCCAGGCTTTTTTATTGGATTTCCAAATGACAGGAAGCAATTTTTTATCTTTCCCTTTCAATGCTCTAGGATTTTCTGTTTGATAAACTAACATTGGCTACAATTTTAAATCACCAGCTAAATTTCCACTAAGAAGCAATGTCAATCGGTTTTTACTGCGGTTTATGACCCGGGGCAACTGATTCGTCCGTTGATAAGAATGTACTGAATTAGGCATCTTCTTCCAAAATAAACTAGTCTCATCGACATTGAATATTTGACTAGAGGTATATTCTCCATCTTCAATAATTTTGGACAATGACGAAATAAAGTCTTTTGCAGCATCTTCATCCGCATCAGCTGATTCTCCAGTGAATTTAATATTGTGTAAAGAATACCTTGGTTTAAATTTTGAAAACCAGCCGTTACTTATGGAAAAAAGCCCTTGTTCACCCAGTTCCAAAAAAAGGAGACCGAAGTGACCCCACAAACTATCGCCCAATAGCCATCACATCACTACTTTCCAAAGTGATGGAACGTTTAATTAACAGCCAACTTCTAAACTACTTAGAGAAGAATGATCTTCTGTGCGATCGGCAATATGGCTTCCGCCGTAGTCGATCGTGCGGCGATCTCTTGGCATATGTCACACATGTTTGGGGGAAATCCGTCGAATACTATGGAGAAACGCAAGCTGTTGCCCTGGATATCTCCAAGGCGTTCGATAGAGTCTGGCATCGCGGTCTGGTGAATAAATTACCGTCTTATGGACTAACTCCCTCCCTGTGCTCCTGGATTGAAAACTTCTTGAGTGATCGAAGCATCATCACTGTCGTAGATGGCTTTTCTTCTTCCTGCCATAAAATCAACTCAGGAGTTCCACAGGGCTCTGTGCTGTCGCCAACTCTTTTCCTTCTGCATGTGAATGATTTGCTTCAATGCGCAAACATTCACTGTTATGCCGACGACAGCACTGTCCATGAGAGTATAATCTTCCAAAAACCTCCGAAACATTCGGAACTATCTGCTGCTAGGGAATCTCTGGTGGAGAAGATGAACATGTCTCTTGAAAGGGTTTCACGATGGGGCGACCTCAACCTCGTCAGTTTCAATATTTCAAAAACCCAATCATGTACTTTCTCCACCAAGAAGACTGCTATGGATCCTGTATCTTTCAACGGTTGTTCTCTTCCGAAAGCAAGCTCCATCAACATGCTTGGATTATCAATATCGAATAATGTCAAATATTACGAGTCAATTAAGTGTAAAGCCGGTCTCGCTTCCAAAAAACTAGGTGTATTATATAGATCACGTCGGTATTTCAACGATAAACAACTTCTTCTTCTATATAAAGGACAAATCCGACCTATCCTTGAATACGGCAGTCACCTTTGGATTGGAGCCCCAAAATACCTTCTAAACTTAATTGACTCAGTTCAAAGAAGAGCAATTCGTTTGATAAACAATGACACCCTTACGTCTAATCTACAATCAATGGAACACAGACGTAAGGTTGGTTCTCTTAGTCTTTTCTACCGTTATTACCACGGTCGCTGCTCTTCGGAACTTAAAGAACTAATTCCTCCTGCACCCACTCACAGCCGACAAACTCGTCTTACACTTGCCGAACATCCATACACGGTTAATATATGTCGACCAAGAACTGGCAGCTTCCAAAGTTCCTTCCTTAATGCCACCGGTAAGCTATGGAATGCTCTTCCAGCGTCTGTGTTTCCTCCTTCCTACAATCTGGATCTCTTCAAGAAACAGATAAATATACACTTGCAATCTCCCCAACCCACACACAAACACAAACATAACACACGTTTCCCGCATGCAGCGTCCAGCCTCCCTGTCTGAGCGTCATAGAGTGTACTGGTCTTGACCGGTTGTGCTCTCCTGCATGCGTTTACATAAAAAAAAAAAACTTGCATGAAACACCGTGTTATAATCTTCGTTTAGTCTTGCCTTCCAATCTTTATACAAACCAAGTGCCTTAGCTTGAATCATTGAAGTACTAATAGGGATGTTTTCTTGATTTTGATTACTTATCCAATAACACAAAGATTTCTCCATTTTATCCATCACTATGCCGTGCCTTTTGGAAATAATTTTTGATGTTATATTTCCATTTTTTTTACATATTCTTTAATTTTATCTTTATTCTTTAATATCGAACATATCGTAGACCTTCTTATATCATACGAACGGCCGATTGAAGCATAAGACTCTCCATTTTTAGACTGTTTTATTATATCCATCTTCGTTTCTATTTTATGAAGTTTATGGGTTCTTGATTTTTTTGTAGCAATATCTATTTCGCAGTTTCTTTGTTTCTCACTCATGTTAAAACGGTCAGTCGCTTGTAATACGAATCGAGCAATCTAAATAAAAGCACACAAATTAGGTGTGATGGTTCATTAAAAAGGTTGTCGATCTCTGCATCAGAAGTGTTATGACTCGACAAAATTAAATATAAATAAATAAATTATGTGTAGCACCGGGAAGAGGAGTTGCGCCCATTGTTCTGTCAGAAAAATACATCTAAATTACTGGGCGGTGCGGCTTAATGCGATCTCTATAGTTCTTGTGAATACCACCCATTGCCATCGCATTCATTATGATCTCCTGGTAACTCAAATCAGGTACAGAGTGTTCCACCTGCTTGCCATATCTGAAACATATGTCCACCACAAATTACTGGCAATTTTTATTATGTAAGCACATGCAGGAGAATACCGACAGATGGTGTTAGCGATGCTGAAGTGAAGCAAGAATCTATGAATTATATGTGTTACATTCAGTTGCTTGCTAGTTCAGCGCTGCATATGGAGTGTTGATATTTTTAGTACTAAAACCTTTTCCCACCATACCATACCATACTATTATAAGATCGTGGGTTCGATCCCCAACGGTCGTCAAAATAAAACTGTTTTGAATCGATTTCAAAGCATTACAAATGTCCTCAGTTAGGGAGCATTTAATCATTCACTCGTAAAATGCTAGTCAGACTATTTAATTAAAAATGGTGTTAAACTAAAGTCGTCCCAAAAACACCACCCATTTATTGTGAATTCCTACTTAAAACGGATGATGCGTGAATGCAGGAATTAGTCTATGTCGTTGCCGGATTAATACTCCACAAGTGGCGCCTAGCTATTTGTAGCAAGGTAAGAGTCATTGAATCCACTGAGATTTCTGCTCGATCACTATCACTATCTATCGATTTCTCCTGTATGTGTTTACATAAAAATATTTTTTAATTGCTATGATCTTACGTTAGATAGTAAACACTGCAAAGCTTTGAATTTCTTTAAAACATAATTCAGCGAAGTGACAATTTTTTGTTTGTTTAAAATCTGAACACGCCGTATACGTGAATACTAATACCTGGTCTGTATTCAGGTATTTAAATAATTGAATCAACTCCTCGCCAACACTTTCCCGGACGAGAGGAATGGTGTTAGGAATACTAAGGAGTTGCGTGCGCGCGGGTTAATTCGAATAAGTGCCGACTTAAGGCCGCGGTTATATGCATTCAATTGAGTTGTGGGCAGAAAAATGACTATCGGCAAATCTGCCTTTAGCGGCACCGAGGCGCCATCTGTAATGATCTTGTGCCGGACACGGTGACCAAACGTTGTTAAATCAAAATAAAAATAAAAAAATATATATACACACTCTGAATTTTATTTTATTTTATTTTATTTCAATTTATTTTTCTTTTAGAAACATTACAAACAACTTTAATATTTAATTCATTTCTAAAACAGGATACAGGATACAGGATAAATGACAATTTATAAATAACACAATAATAATACAATCATTTAAAAAGTCCCGGAGCCCGCTAAACAGAAGACTCCACGAAATTACTTTGATAAATAAATTCGTGGAGCTCATGTCGAAACTGGGCTTCTCTCAAGTGGAATATATCAATATTCGAGGCGATATCGTTGATCAGTCTGATCACTCTCCCAAGAGGCATAGTCCCTGGCATATATACTGTACATGAATATATACTGTAGAGACATCTATCGTTATATGATGGTAACAATGGTATAAATATAACTTATTCCGCGCAACAGTTCGGGCAGGAGATGGTCGAGTGGTCTTAGGTTAATGAACTTGAGCAACGGTTGGTTCCAGGGCTCGCAGGTTCGCATCCCGCTTCTGCCGATATTTTTTCTGAACGAATTGATGCGTATAAAGAATTTTATGTACAGTATGTATATATTTAATTACTAATAATGTTGTTAAATCAATTGCCGTATTAAACTCATCATCAATTTTACAGTGATTATTTTTTTCATGAATTATAAGCACATACTCGACTAAGGTTGATTTAAAAAAATCGATTTATTTAAATCGATAAGCTCTATACATGCCCCTCGGTAGGGTTGAGCCACCTCTTTAAGTCCAAAATAATTTGTTCAGTTCTCGAGAGCGTCGGGCTTATCGTCCGATTTCCTAATTATAACGTGATGGTTGAAATTACAAATATTTATCTGATAGTACAGTCGCATTCTATGCAAGTTTGCGGGGTCTTGCCCTGGAGTCTCTCGGGAACCACTCATGTTCCTATGTAGACCTCCGGGACACAGGTGTTCTGGGATAAGGCATAAGACAATCTGAGAATACAGAACTGTGAAACGGCAATTCGCGGCGTCCATATGCTCCAAATATGGAGTATATATATGGTAAAATAAATCACATAAAGGAAAAGACATCAGACTGTTCTTCTTTAGCCTCGCCATTTGCCATTATCAGGAGTCGGCTCTCGTTGTGTACATTCGCAATGTCTGCCGGTCCTGCATTGTATTCTCGGAAAGGAAAAGTCATACAACTGACTTTTCCATATTCATAATTATGGGTACATATATTAAAGCCCGGTATTCAGACATCATCAATTTCAACAGAATTTCATTATAAATGGGTGGTGTTTAAAGGATGACTTTCTTTTACCTTCAATATTCGTGGCATTTAGATGGCATGAGCCCGGGGGCTTGAAGAAAGGCAGCTCTAGTTAATCCTATCATAACCAGGTCCACCTTGCCCTATATAGGCGAATATTTTTTTATTTAAAAATAATAATTTTGAAAACATTAAAAGAAAAAAGTGTGGTCACCCATATATTAACACTTGGTTCACTTTTGTCTCAACAATCTTCCTCAATCTCTCAGCAGCGAATCTCGGGGCGACCATTGTTTCGTCACAACCCATCTGACTTGATAACAATAACAGCGATTACAATAATTACAATAATGACGCAATAAATCGGGACCGTCCCGAATAACAATAGTAACAATAAGTGTCCCGCCCCCCTGCGGTTTGACACCCTCCTCGGAACACCTTTGTTCCCCGCGCAGCTTAATTACTGACTTTACCTGTCATTATAATACATTACTTGCATATTACTGTGGGGTGAACACGCTTATTTTTAAATGAGTACAGCTTTTTTCAAAATGTATTAATTAACGAATATACCACTAAATTAAAAAGAGTAAGAAAAATTCGCAAAAAAATGACACGATCATCATTATCATCATATTCACTCCTCGAAGTTAAAAGAAAGAACTAGATGAAATTTTGTTTTTTCTTTATGTCCCCGTGTATGCCCTATTATCCCACCCCCTCTCCTACATAAAATAGTTTAACAACTTATAAAGTACTATCGCAGCTCAGTTATCTCTTAACAAGTGACGGATTAAGAAAGGCTACGAGTAAGTCGAAACTGCAAAACTACTGTCTCCTAATATATAACTTATCTTACGTGATGCATGTTAAAATAAGGTAAATAAATAAAAATAATTATAATTTATGATGCATCTCCAAAGTGAATGCTGAAAACACTGAAAAAATATGTTTTATTTTATGTATTCTTTATTGTATTTTGAATTTAGAATGTCATAGTTATGAATCAAACATTGCTAGACGAAAATCCATGTGAATGGGTGAACATCACCCATTCACATAAAGTATGTATAATTTTAGATGTTTGAGACAACACATCCAGTGATAAGCCACCTTCAAATGGCAAGCATTCACAGATGAAGTATTCCATCACCTCATGTTTTTACATACAAAGCAATGTAAATCACTTTGTCTAGGGTTAGATTATTAGATGGTCTTGGCGTATGTCTAGCAGTTCTCCAGAGTCATGTATTGCCATTAACGACTCTTTAACGTGAGTCATAAAGATGAGATGGAAGAGTTGTGATCCAGAATTCTTCTGCAGATGGACCTGGCTGCATCAAGTCACGTAACTATCCACCATCAGGTCTGTTAACGCCTCCATTAATCTCGTTATTTCTGTGTTAATTCTTCATTCTAATCATGGCACCAATAACCTCGCATGAGTTTCATCCATCCTCCTTATTGGGAAAGTAATGTGATTATTCCACAATTGGAAATGTCTTCCATACCGCAATAGTCCGATTACCGTTTTCTATATAAATAACAAACCCTGTTTATATATGCTTAAAAAATCGTTGTTTTTCACAGTCAAATTTAAAAAAGTGGCTTTTGGGTTCAAAAGTTTGCGGGAAAATTCTACTCCTTTTTCACCGATGCTTTGCCGAAAAATTAACACACAGTTTAAAATTCATTCCCTTTATTCCCCAAAATATATTATAAACATTAAATACAAAATAATAAAACCACAGTATGTTAATACACGAGGTATTCATGTTTAAAGAAAGTAAGAAGTATTTACCTTTAAAATAGATAATAATTTCATACCTTGTTTTAACATGGATCACACTGAGCACTGTTTCACTTGATCGAAGACTGCAGTTTTGCGATCTATGAAAGCTGCATCAGTTCCAACGTGAAAAAATGTACTGAAGCGTTGTAAATATTTATTTGCTTACATAGAAACCCACCCAGATTCCCCACTTCCAAACTCTACCTATCTACCTTCCCAGTGAAACTCTTACTTTAATAGTAAATATTCATTTACACGTTAGTACGTTTGTGAAAGCTGGAATTGATGAAGCTTTTATAGATCGCGAAACTGCAGACTTCCATCAAGTGAAACAACGCTCAGTGTGATTCGTGTAAAAAGAAAGTATGAATGTTTTATCTATTAAATATTAAAATTGATCTCAAAGTAAAAGCTAAAATATAAATATCAGTATTTATCTATTTTAGAAAAGTGAGTGACTTGGGTGTCTATCGCAAGTTTGTGTAATCTACAACAAAGCATATGAAGTTGAGCTTTGGAGTGTCCATTATGATCTTAGCCCTGAACTTGGCATAGAATGTTCCTATTGGGAACATCGCTTTCGCAAAATCTGGTGGATAAACGTCAAGATGATCTAAAGAAGTCTAAAAAAGAAAAAAAATATTCACATTAATAAATACATACTTTGTGTACTTACGTGTGACGCAGAAAAATAATGAAAATAAAGAACAGTTGGGTCTAATAAAAAAAATATATATAACCTAACTATTATACATGAATTATTAAGTGTTGAAGTAGATTTGTTGACTTAAAACTTGTTACTTTTTGGTTTAAATATTTACAAGTACCTCACAGTTTGGAAGCTGCTGGTTCATTATGAATGCTAAAAAATTAATGGTTCAAATCTCGGGTATTCTTGCAATCAAAAAAAAACTTCGTGCATCCTGCGCACAATTCATTGTCTATGAGTATTTATTTTACCTTATTCATGTAGCAATGTTGCTTTTTTTCGTCAAACTCAAAGTATATCGGGACGATCATTTTCCTCATCATGACGTCCTGACAGATGTTATCCAGATCTATCGTAAGAGATCTCTCGAGCTTGTCTCCGATCCATCTGAAGAGAAAAACCCTCAACTGAAAAAAATAATAAAAAATATATATTTAAATGTGATACATACTTACAAATCTGCATCAAATTTGTGGAGAAAAAGAAACGCAAACGCTGACATTCGAACCACGAACTATGCACCTCAGTTCTGTTCTATGCACAGTGCAATCGACCGTGACTATTCTCTACCTATAGGGCGGAAGTTTTATCTGCTGGAAAACTGCAGTTTCGCGATCTATGAAAGCGTCATTAGTGCCAACGTGCACAAACTAAATGACGTGTAAATTAATATTTACTAATAAAGAAAAAAAATTAAAAGAGAGTAGGTGGGGAAATGTTTGGAGTACAGGAGCGAGGAGAGATCATGATATGCTTTCTTGAGTAAAGATACTCGTATCAAACCCACGGCGAGGTCAAAAACTGCAGTTTCACGTTTTATGAAGTAGTGTTTGAAGGTGTATCTCTTACCCCGATCTTCTGCAGGTCCTTGAGGATGGTGAAATTAGCGTGTATGTGGGACATGTTCCTGTTGTCCTGCACCACGTTGTAAGTCGCGTTTCCTCCAGCAATCCTGCGCCGACCGTGGCAAGCTTTGAAGGAGTGGACCTCTATGTCCCCCCAAGGACCCTACAATATGAAAAAAGACATTATTTGTGACACATGTCATTGTTTAAGCAAATCCAGCGGAAAAGCAGCAACAAAAGCAGGTGGTCCAGTGGAGGATCTCTGATGTGCGGGAGGAATACATGGTGCTTTTGCTATTATTAATGTAAGGATTTAAGAAGATTGAAAGTTATTATTTTTATATTTCTTGAATTGATATCTCCAAAGATTGAAACACAAATATTAGAAGAGCATTTTAAAGCGGGAGATGTTAATTCATCGACAATAGCATAACGTAAAGGAAAACTGCAGGATCAGAGTATATTTCGGTGTTAAGTTCAATATTTAAAAATTAGAATTTCATGAAATCGGGTAAGTGGTCTATTTGGTCTTAATGGGAGGCTTAGCCACAATAGGAGCAAACATATTAATTATTTTAATCGATATTGCAAATTATTTTTTTCCACAATATTTATTTAGAAGCGACATGCATTACTTAATAATTATTTCGCCTATTCGACTCGACAATGGTAACCTGACGTAGCGGAAACATTTTAAATAAATAAATAATGTATTATAATACATATCAATAATACAAAACGTGTTAATTTCTCAACTCGGCAGGCGGTGCAAATGGCCGAGTTGCCAGCAGTCGAGTAATGAAGTACACAATTATTATATGTTAGGTACTTACGAAGTCACCCTTTTTGTAATTAGTTTGAAAAATGCTCAAAGCAATGTGATTGGAATAAATGTAAAGAAATGTTATAACATAAAAGCACTTAACGACATTAATCATTTTTTATATTATAAAGAACAGCAGATTCTGAGTCTAGTGTAACCTGCAGTTATTCAAAATGCGATGCGACCTGAATATATATAGAAGGTAAGCAATTTAGATTTTTTGCTTCAATTCTGCTTGATTATGTGTACGATTACCGGCGGTTATAAGCACACATATCAACACACATCATGAAGGCACCGACCAGTGGCGTAACTATCGTCCTAATTGTACTTCAAATTTGCGCCTTCATAAATAAATTTCCGTCTTTGCGCAGCAGTATTTATAAATATTTGAGGTGAGTCAAGGGCTGAGGCTTCCTCACTTTAATCATTCTAAAGCAGAGTAGTTATTACAGGTTACTTACCTTAAGAAATGTCACTGCATACTAAATGTAGCTAATCGTAACACAAGTATTTTTCTTCCTCCCATATTCGTTCCACATATTGTCACCATTCAGTTCTGTCAGTTGCCATTATCAATGTCATAACTCAAGGCATCTCTGCACCTGAAGGTTCAGCTGGGAAGCACTAGGTTCCCGACGACATTAGACAACAGAAACTGCAGTAACTCTTCACAGCCAGACTTGGTATTGTGCGTTTTGGGTTTACTCGTGTGGGGCGTCATTCTCTCTACCGACATGTCCACCGCCATCGCAGGGGTCATCTTCAAGGTTGACGATTCAGATCATGAACCCTGCAATGTATAGAATTGCTAATGATCAGGTAATCAAACGCCATCATTTTGCAAACAATGCAGCTGTATTTTATTTTTCATACAATTTGAACTATTTATGATAACGATCACATTCGCAATTTTAGTTTT
The DNA here is from genome assembly GCA_022606575.1 of Glossosoma conforme. Taxonomy (NCBI): domain Eukaryota; kingdom Metazoa; phylum Arthropoda; class Insecta; order Trichoptera; family Glossosomatidae; genus Glossosoma; species Glossosoma conforme. The sequence continues at coordinate 100,017 of JAGTXR010000390.1, forward strand.
TTTTAATAAGAGCAAAACTGAATAATGCTATTGAATATAAAGCAATCATTTTATGTGCATTATGCGACGCTTGTTTATTTCGATGCTAAACGCTTGGTGTATAATATACATGTGATGTACTCAGCGGAGCATCCGGAAGTGCAGAGTTGATTTATGACGAAGATTATGCTAACCGACCGGACTTTAATGCCTACTTTTCGTGATGATCATATGCTTTACTAATAACATCCCCGTACTCAAAGGACGACCCCAGGTTGCCGGGATCGTCATCAGAACGCGTTGTCGAGGGATGAGGGGCAGATGAACAACACAAAGAACTTTTTGAGAAGCACATTGAAATATATATCTGTAAGAGATAAACAAACTTCGGATATTTGCCCGAGTCGGAACTGTATGCTTCAGGTCTTGGACAGATGACGACTACGACTCAGCGCACGTAGTGTGAAATAATAGTTTGGCCATTTACGGAACTAGTCCCGCCGATGACAGGACCTGTCACACAATCAATATAGCGACACAGCAATATACCTTTTGACTCCTTAATTATAGACTTACACTTTTATACACGTGTGTCAAGAAATAAAAGACAAAAGACCGTATATCGAGGCTTTTCGGCACCAGCCTGCAAGGGTTATATCGAGCTGATATCAGTTAGTGAACGACTGTGGATGAAGAAAAGTTATTCAATAAGTTGTTTCTATCATCCGCTCACTATATGGAGAGTATACTCATCACAAACTGTCTTCGTAGCATTCATTACATATTAAGTCTGTTTGCCGGAGCTCTACCGAGTACATTCTATACATAGTTTTTGAACACCTTCCAGTATGATGAGATCCTAGGAGTCTAAAGACGTTGAATGGATGACTGCTGTGAACGTGCCCTCATGCTGTCGCTCCTTACAAAGTCAAATCATCGTACCGCTAGATTCCAACAATTAATTGCGTTGCCCAGATATGTTAAATGGAATTGAAAGAGAAGAAACAGGAAGAAATGATCTAATAACTGACACACATACAAAATTCACAGCAAACACCATCTTATATGACACTTCTCTCATCAATAAATCGAAGATAAATAAATATTAGACGCAGGGATTCGACCCATGAACGTTATGCACCATATTAATTTATTTATTCAACACTCCTGTGAAAATGATTTTTTCTATAACTTATAATTAATACAGGTGGAGTCAGGTAGGTCTGAAATCAATGAATGAAACATCGTAAATATCCTTATTTTGATATCTTTCGTTAAAACTCAGAGATCGTTCTATATTATCTTCAGTTTAGATATCAAACCCACTGTGGGGTCGCGCTTTATCAGAGTTAAGCTACCTTATCTTAACTTACTAGTCAAACTTGATCGTAAAGATGGCCGCGACCTGTCACCTGCTGATGCACTAAAGATACCACCTCTACAGGTAACGTGCTTGCTCACGTACAGGTGTGTGTGCTGTGCGCACAGTACCAGCTTTAGACACTGCGGCGCCCTAGGAATTTATTTTTCTGGCGCCTCATGTTGCTTATATTTAAAAAATGTTAGCAAGATTAGTTGCCCTCAGCGCCCTTAGCTTATTCGACGCCCTGGGGCACCGATCCACTTCGCCACCCCTTAAGCTGGCACTGTGTACGTATATCTACTCGGAGGACTATAGATACTAATAGACATAAATCTGAAACATTTGGATTCAAATATATGTTCAGAGATTTAACCTATAGCCGTCTCTAAGCCGAACATCAACGTTATCAATACAGGGACTCGTAGACTTCATTTAAATATATGTTTAATAAAATAATGAAATAAAAGTACTCGGTAGAGCTCTTGTTGTTGGAGAAGTTGTCTCTTGACAGTGACGGATTGAGGAAGGCTACAAGTTAGTCGAAACTGCAGTCTCCTAAAAAGAAGCCATACTCACAAGGTAAATAATTAAATATTTATAAAAGTCTATGGAAACTCACGGAATATTTAGGGGAACTTTGGTAGCAATAAACGCTTCAGCTAGGCAGCGAATATGAAAGATAAAGCTTTGTCTTATTTTATGTAGAATAGGTTGAGTAAATAGTATATTAACGCTATCAACTGACAATACTTGGTGAAACTGCATAATTATTATTTTAAAATTAATTTGAATTAAAAATATAATAAATTAAAAATATTTACTTTTGATTCACAATTTATTTAAATGATTACATGTTTCGGCCTTCCTGAAGACCATCTTCAATACATTTTCAATAAAAATTGAAGTTATTGAAGATTGTCTTCAAGAAGGCCGAAACATGTAATCATTAAAATAAATATTATTAATTTATTATTTTTAATTAAAGTTAATTTTAAAATTATAAATAGAATATGTCAATTAAATATGATTTATATGATTCTTCAACTGTTCACCAATACTAATAATACAATTTTCTGAAGATCAATAATGATCTGAAGCCTCAAATACGTTAAGAACCTGTGATTATTGCTTTCGAGAATAACATCTCATATTATAAATATTTATTTAGTTACCTTGTTTTTACATGGATCACGTAAGATATATTCTCTGCTTAGGAGACTTAATAAAAATACAAACAATAAAAATAATACGTAAATCATTTTTTTTTCTTCGTTCTTGCAACCCTATCTGTCTCCGTCTCTTATCATTCCCTTACCCACTCTCCTACATAAAATGGGTTTGAACACTTATAAAGTACTATCGCAGCTCAGTTATCTGTTAACAAATGATGGATTGAGAAAGGCTACGAGTAAGTCGAAACTGCAGTCTCCTAAGCAGAGAACATATCTTACGTGATGCATGTAAAAACAAGGAAAATAAATAAATATTTATAATTTAAAATGGATCTCAAAGTGAATGCTAAAAACATTGAAAAAAAAAATGTTTTATTTTATGTGTTTTTATATTGAGTCGTGATTATTATTTTTTTAAAAAAACACCCCCATATTTTAAATTAATTATGTCATAGTTATGTATCAAACATTGCTGGACGAAAGTCTTCACGTGAACATAACCCATTCACATTAAGTATGTACATGTGTACTTTATAATTTTAGATGTTTGAGACAACACATTCAGTGATAAGCCAACTTCAAATGGCAAGCATTCCCAGATGATGTGTTCCATCACCTCTGACGGCGTTCTCCTGCATGTTTTTACATACAAAGCAATGTTGATGACTTTGTCTAGGGTTAGATACTAGATGGTCTTGGTATTTGTCTAGCAGTTCTCCAGAGTCATGTATTGCCATTAACGACTAGTTAACGAAAATTCTTCTGCAGATGGACCTGGCTGCATCAAGTCCCCTGACTATCCACCATCAGAGCTGTTAACGCCTCCATTAATCTCGTTATTGATGAGTTAATTCCTCATTCCAGTCATGGCACCAATAACCTCGCACGAGCTTCATCCATCCTCCTCATTGGGAAAGTAATGAGATTATTCCACAATTTAAAATGTCTCCCATACCGCAGTGGTCCGATTACCGTTTTCTATATTTATAACAAACCCTGTTTATAAATACATATTTTAAAAAATCTTAGGTTTTCACGGTTAAATTTGGAAATGTGGCTTTTGGGTTCAAAAGTTTGCAGGGAAATTCTTCTACTCCTTTTCACCGATGCTCTACCGAAAAATTAACACACAGTTTAAAATTCAATCCCTTTATTCCCCAAAATATATTATAAACATTAAATACAAAATAATAAAACCACAGTATGTTAATACACGAGGTATTCACGTTAAAACAAAGTAAGAAGTATTTACCTATAAAATATAATAGATAATAATTTCATACCTTGTTTTAACATGGATCACACTGAGCACTGTTTCACTTGATGGAAGACTGCAGTTTCGCGATCTATGAAAGCTTCAGCATTTCGAACGTGAAAAAATTTACTGAAACGTTGTAAATATTTATTTTCTTACATAGAAACCCACCCTGATTCGCTACTTCCAAACTCCACCTATCTACCTTCCAAATGAAACTCTTACTTTAATAGTAAATATTAATTTACACGTTAGTACTTTTGTGTACGCTGGAATTGATGAAGCTTTTATAGATGGTGAAACTGCAGTCTTCCATCAAGTGATACAGCGTTCAGTATGATTCACGTTAAAACAAGGTTATGAACTTTTAATATATTTAATATTAAAATTGATCTCAAAGTAAAAGTTAACAATATAAATATCAGTATTTATCTATTTTAGAAAAGTGAGTGACTTGGGTGTCTATCGCAAGTTTGTGTAATCTATAACAAAGCATATGAAGTTAAGCTTCGGAGTGTCCATTATGATCTTAGCCCTGAACTTGGCATAGAATGTTCCTATTGGGAACATCGTTTTCGCAAACTCTGGTGGATAAACCTCAAGAATACCTGAAGTCTAAAAAAAAGAAAAGTATTCACATTAATAAATATATATAGTATATACTCGTATGACGCAGAAAAAGATGAAAACGAAGAACAGCTGTAATTTTTTAAAAATAAAATGTGATCTAACTATTATAAATTAATTATTGAAGCTAAATGGTGAATTATTAAGTGTTGAAGTAGATTTATTGAGTGTTACTTGTTGGTCTTAATATTTATAAGTACCTCACATATTTATAAGTTTGTAAGCCGCTGGTTCATTATGACATCTTTAGTCTGCTAAAAATGAATGGTTCAAATCTCGGCTATCTTGCAATTATCAAAAAACTTTGTGCATCCTGCGCACAATTCATTGTCTGTAAGTATTTATTTTACCTTATTTATGTAGCAATGTTGCTTTTTTTCGTCAAATTCAAAGTACTTCGGGACGATCATTTTCCTCATCATGATATCCAGACAGATGTTATCCAGATCTATCGTAACAGATCTCTCGAACTTCTCTCCGATCCATCTGAAGAGAAAAAGTCTCAACTGAAAAAAAATATTAAATCACTTAAATATAAGTTTGGTTTAAATTTTTTATTGTACTTTTTAATTGCCATATCTTGAACATTCAATTATATTTATACAGTTTTTTTGGAAGCAATATTATGCCAAATATTCATCTCAAGTGATAGTTGCACTGCTCACGATGCGATTCTAGCGTCTCACTCGGATCCAGGGATGAACGATGGTCTTCAGCGAAGTCGCGATGACCTCGACTTTGTAGGATGTTGACAGCGTCCGTCTGCTCACAATCCTCCTAATGGTCAGCTAAGAAGGATGAATGCAGCGGCTGCTGTCTGTCTCTCACCCCGATCTTCTCCATGTCCTTGAAGATGGTGACATTAGCGTGTATATGCGACTTGTTTCTGTTGTCCAGCACCATGCTGTAAGTCGCGTTTGCTCCGTCACTCCTGCGCCGGCCGTGGCAAGGTTGGAAGGAGTGGACCTCTATGTCCCCCCAAGGACCCTGCAATATGAATACATAGACATTATTTGTGACAAGTATTATTGTTACCAGCAGAGAAGCAGCAACAACAAGAGCAGGTGGTCCGGTGGAGGATCTATGACGTGCGGGAGGAATACATGGTGCTTTTGTTATTATTACTGTAAAGATTTAAGAAGATTGAAAGTAATTATCTGTATATTTCATGAATTAATATCTCTAAGGATTGAAACATAAATATTAGAAGACCATTTTAAAACGAAGATTTTTATTCAGCGACAATAGCATAACGTAAAGGAAAGCTGTAGGATCTAGTAAGAACCATCTCAGAGAGGCAAGTCCGATGGATCGGTCACATCATGCGCCACGATGGTCTTCTTCACGACATTGTGGAGGGAATGGTTGAGGGTAGAAACTGGAGAGTGCGCGACGTTGTAGCTCTTATGCTGAGCTGAAGAGGGTTGCGACCGAGAGGAATGGAGATCGAGATGCAAGATTCTGTTGCTGCAAACCAATCCACCGGATTGATACTACGAAGAAAGATTCTTAAGACGCATTTATGTCGAAATATGAAGGAGAGGAAACCCCATTATTGATTGCTATAAATTACAATGACTGTGCCAGCTTTAACTATTCTAAGCCAAAACACAAAGTCCTGAAATAAGTATAATTATATATTCATAATGTATTTTGAATAACATATTTATTCCGTTAACTGACACTACGTCGTGTTCATCAGCCAATTTATTTTCGCTACAGCTTTTAGATTGGATTTAAGTATCTCTAAGATAGGACTTTCATAAAAGTAAGACAATTTAATTTTCAATAGAAATGTTGTAAAAGGTCCCATACAACATACTTGGCCTCAGTGTGATTTTATGTAATACAAAGTGATTTATTTATAAAAAAATATCCACATTCAGAGTTAAGGCATTTGGGTTGAGCCGTGTGTGGTGATAATTTAGGAATGACCCCTGAAATGACATTCGCAATATTGGATAGATGTAATTCGCCACATATGGCTTAACCCAAAAGCCTCAAATCCATTTACATATTTATTTTCTGTAATTTAATATGATTTATTCAACGAGCCAATCAATATTTGAAATCAATGACGGCCTCTTTTATTTAATATATTATATATTTTTGTGAAAACACGAATGAAAATGCCGCATTTTTCTACAGCTTATTGAAAATACGCAATACATGCGTGTGTGTGTACTTCTTCTTTATCCTAGCCATTTCCCATCATCTGGGGTCGGCTCTCCTTGTGCACGTTCGCCATGTCTGTCTGTCCTGCGTTGCATTCTCGTTCAAACCCAGGGTTTTCACATCCTTGTTTACAGTTGCAGTCCAGGTTGCCTGCGGTCTTTCAGGTCTTCTTCTCAGCGTGGGTATGTTGAGGGCTCTCTTCACCACGTGGTCTTCATCTCTCCGTGTCACATGCCTATACCATCTTATCTAACACACACATGCGCGTGTGTACAAATGTTCATATATATGTTTATAAAAAACTTACTAAAGTTAATTTAATAGTGTAATAAAAACTCGGTTTTATAACCGGGTTCCCGGGCTTACCCTGAAAAAATTCCCGAAAGCCGGGTTATAAATTTGGCCGGGTTTTTGGATGCCCTCGGCTACCTCACTCAGTGAGTGACGTAGCCAAAACATGTCGTCCCCAATAAATAATGTGGAATGTTTTATAAATATTTTATTTTATTTTAAATAAATAAAAATTGTATTATTACACATGTCAATAATACAAAACGTGTTAATTTCTCAACTCGGCAGGCGGTGCAAATGGCCGAGTTGCCAGCAGTCGAGTAATGAAGTACACAATTATTATATGTTAGGTACTCACGAAGTCGCCCTTTTTGTACTTGATTTGAAAAATGCTCAATGCAAAGTGATTGCAATACATGTATAGAAATGTAACAGCATAGAAGCACTTAACGTAATTAATCATTTTTATTATAAAGAGTAGCAGATTCTGAGTCTCTAGTGTAACCTACAGTTATTCAAAATCCGATGCGAACTAAATATATATATCTATAATATTAGGTAATTTGGAAAGAAATGACCACTTTTTTTGCCTCACTTTGACGTATTTTGTCAACGGCCGTTAAGTTAGCACGTCGTGTTTGGTATTATTGTAAAACTCTATTGGTACTCTTTCTGTTTTCTTTTTTGCCGCTGTAGAAAAGTACAGAAGCCTGAAATTGAAGAAACACATTTGCGGTACATCAGCTGTTTTTGTTTGATAAGAAGGAACTGAAATCCAAAGAAGCCACGCAGACCATTTGCGATGCTTAAGGGGACATCGTGAAACTTCGAAAGTGCTCTAGATGGTTTAAAAAATTTAAAAGTGGTGATAGGAAGTTAACGGAAGACCTTAAAAAATCGATGATAAAACCCTGAATTCGTAGGTAGAATCCGATCCACGCAAAACAATTGAGGAATTGTCACATGAACTTGGTTCCTCGAAGATAACAGTATGTATACGATAATTTGAAAAGGCTCGGAAAAATACAGGCAACGAATTTGGGTGCCGCACGCACTTAGTCGAACGGCCTTGGATCAACGATTAACCATTTGTGCACCTGTATTGTCCAGACACGAAACGGATCCATTTCTCAGAAGAATTATTATAGGGGATGAGAAGTAGGTCCTGTACAGCAATAGTTATCAGCAAAGGAAGTACCTTTACCTACTGCTCGGCCAACATTGACACTAAACAAGGTTCTCCTTTGTGTTTGGTGGGATGTTAAAGGAATAATTCACTATGAATTATTGAAACCTGGTGAAACCGTTGCTGCAGCGGTTTATTGTGCCCAATTAGATCGCTTAAAACAACAATTTCTCAAAAAACGATCGGTTTTGGTTAACAATCAGAGGCGAATTTTTCACCACGGCAATGCAAGACCGCATGCAGCAAGGATCACCCAGGATAAAATCAGAGAGCTGGATTTTGAAATTTTACCACACCCACCATATTCACCTGATATAACGCCATCAGACTACCACTTATTTAGATCCCTAGAACATTCACTTCGCGATAAAAAAAAACTGTTAATGTGGAGCAAGTGAAAAATCACTAGGATTAATTTTTTAACCAAGGTATAAAAAAATTGCGCATTTTGTGGAAAAAGATAGTTGAAAATTATGGCAATTATTTAATAGAACAATTATGTATAGTTTATATTTAAATAAAATTATTGTTTTAACGAAAAAAATGGTCATTTCTTTCCGAACAACCTGATATAAGGTAAAAAGCTATTTTTATTTTTCGCTTCAAATCTGGCTAATTATGTGTACGATTACCGGCGTTTATAAACACATCATAAAGGCATCGACCAGTGGCGTAACTATCGGCCTGATTGTACTTCAAATTTGCGCCTTCATAAATAAATTGCGCAAGGAAATTTGAAAATGAAACTTTCCGTTTTCCGTCTTTGCGCAGCAGTATTTATAAATATTTGAGGTGAGTCAAGGGCTGAGGCTTCCTCACTTTAATCATTCTAAAGCAGAGTAGTTATTACAGGTTACTTACCTTAAGAAATGTCACTGCATACTAAATGTAGCTATCGTAACACAAGTATTTTTTTCTTCCCATATTAGTTCCACATATTGCCGCCATTCAGTTCTGTCAGTTGCCATTATCAATGCCATGACCCAAGCCATCTCTGCACCTGAAGGTTCAGCTGGGAAGCACTTAGTTCCCGACGGCATCCAGGGCAGATGACTTGAAGAGACGGGAACAACTTACGTGAAATATAATTGAGTATGTTTTACTGCAAGATTTGGTATTGTGCGTTTTGGGTTAACTCGTGTGTGGCGACATTCTATCTACCGATATTTCCCCGGCCATTTCAGGGGTCATCTTCAGGGTTGACGATGATCATGAACCCTTCAATGCCACACACGGCTTAACCCAAAAGCCACAATACATTCACGAAATATATTCGGCGAACTAAATTGTATATAATTGCTAATGTTCAGGTAATCACACGCTCTCATTTTGCAAACAATATACAGAAATATTTTATTTTTCATACAATTAGAATTACGAGTACATATTTATGATAACGATCACATTCAGAATTTTAGTTTTTTAAATAAAAGCAAAACTGAATAATAATATTAAATAGTAAGCAATTATTTTATGTGCATTATGCGACGTTTGTAATTTTTAATGCTAAACGCTGGATGTAAAATCTTTAGTTGCGAGTTCGTCACGTGGCCGCGTGGAGGAAGGATTCAGGAGCAGATCACAAAGCAAAGAACTTGTTTTTGAAGCACGATTTGCATTAATTTTTAATTAAGACTTGATTTCCTCGCCCGGCCTTTACATGACGTCTTCGCCGGCAGGGCGAGACTTAATTGACGTCACCGGAACACTGTGACATGCAGCGCCGCCAAGATAAACAGTAGACGCAGGGATTCGAACCATAAGCCGTTTGCATCATATTAATTTATTTAATCAACACTTTGAAAATGTTATTTTTCTGTAACTTCTTAGGTTTTCACGCCCAGATTTGGTATTGTGGCTTTTGGGCTTAGCCGTGTGTGGCGAATTTTCTAACACTAATATCAGGGGTCTTCTTCACGGTTGACAAATTAAGGTTCTTTTTTTGCTTTAGTGATATCTGAAATTTAGAGATTTCTCAACATTGAACAAGTACAAAACAAAGTTTATTTTTACTGCACATGTCATAAAAAAGCAATAATATCATCGAGCATTAACTTACATTATCATCCTCGTCTAGCGCACGCTTCTTACTTTATTATCACGGTCGCCTACTCATGATATAAATATACTTTTATAACGTCTGTAATGGGAAAGCTTCTGAGTTAGACTTATGAAATTTAGTCACTGAGAGGTGTGGCTTAGTGGTACAGCGCTAGATTACCATGTCAGAGGATACGGGTTGGAACCCTTATGCCTAACGAAAATTGAAATGAAAAATATTATAAATTTAATTATCGTAATTCAAAGCTGTTTTTCACAACCGGCTCTGAAACTGAGAGACTCCAGCTCTGGCAACAAATCTCATGGGATGATTTCAATTTCCCTAAGGAAAGACTTCCGACTGGCAAGAAACTTGACTGGCGAACCTGGAAATACCTGAACAGATTAAGAACCGTAGTTGTGCGACTGTAGAGACCTGTAGACCGTCTCACACCAGAGATCCTGCTCCATGTGCCCGACTAGCTGCATATTCCAAGATCTAATTTTGAGCAACACATGGGTCATCAGTGTTGCCGGATATTGGGCGAAACCAATTTGACGTCGCTTACACGAAGAAGAAAAAGATTTTGAGCTTGTCACCCTTGTTGTAAACGATTTTGTGTTAAACAAGCAAATCTCAATTTTATAATAAATTTGAAGCGTAAAAACAGTAGTTATTGAAGATGGTCTCCAGAGAGGCCGAAACATGTAATCAGTTTAAATAAATGTGAATCAAAACTATTTTTTTTTAATTTATACATTTTTCAATTAAAATTAATTTACAATTATAAAAACAGTATCGTAAGAATAAGGATTTACCTAAGCAAATTAGAAAAAGTTTGGGGGTGATGTGCGCTTGCTTGATTTACAGAATTATAGAATCCACAGAAAAGATGTCTACATCGCTGTGTGTCGGTTCTCCTCTATGAGTTAATAATGTTTTTGCTTCATCCGGTGTTGTGTACCGAGTTGGTATTGTTCGAGAGGTTAAAGCGCCCAAATGTTGTGACCAACGGTAGTTGTTACTTCTCCCACGCGGTCATCACTTTAAATCCAAGTCATTGGGCAGTAATTCGTTTTAAGACTTAAGTTGGAACTTACGCCCGCATGCAGAGACGATTCTTAAGATTTGCGGTCAGTGGAGATCTTACCTTTTATACTAGTGGGATGGTTACCTTAAGAAATATCTCTGCATACAGATGGTAAATAGATTATCATGAAAAATGTTTCTGCATGCAGTTATTAGTCTCACGAAACGCGTTTGGAGCATCGAGTTACTCATCCGACCTCCTTAAGGAAATATATTGTTTTTACTATATATGCTTCATGACACCGTGACACCTAAAAACACAGAGTTTTATATATATGCGGATGACTTAGGTTTGGCAGCGCCAGCGGTAACGTTTGAAGAAGTTGAGGGCATCCTAAGCCAGGGACTCAACGAGATGTCCCATTACTACAAAACCAATCATTTCAAACCCAACCTATCAAAGACACAAGTCTGATGTTTCCGCCCAAAGACCACTGCTTTTTTTTAAATGTAAACGCATGCAGGAGAGCACAACCGGTCAAGACCAGTGCACTCTATGACGCTCAGCCAGGGAGGCTGGACGCTGCATGCGGGAAACATTAAGCGTGATACATCGTCTAGTAGACATTTGCTGCGATTAGGAACTGGTTTGGCAATATCATTATCTTTATATGTCCTCTCTTTAGCTAAAGCATACGGTCTTCACAAATTGACACCATGGTTTTCGCATCACATCTCATCTCTGCCTCTGCCGAGTACATTCTATGTATAGTACCTGACGGCATTGCAACATGTCCCATTCAGGACAATGTTTTTATCTTGACTAACTGTAGAATGTAAGGGTCCTATGTCCGCTCCCTTCCATCGTAATTTCTCCCAAAGTCAAACCATCGTAGACCCAATATTCAATATAAGAAATTGTTTGTAACATTTAATATTCAACTCAATTGGCTTTTAGCGCCAATAATTACTATGAAGTTGAACACTTATATTGATTAATCCAATCACCTTATTGATAAAGTATGGAACACTCATATAGTGCACGAGTATAGTGCACGAGTATAGTGCACGAGTATAGTGCACGAGTATAGTGCACGAGTATAGTGTACGAGTATAGTAACGAAATACGTAAAAAAGGATTTAGTATTATTTATAAAATCGTAAATAAATAAGTTACGTTGTAAACAAAAAATAACATTACTTCTAAGCTTGAGATCGATCTTAGATTATTTGGAGTTGCACCTTGAGTTTTTCTCGAGCTGAGGCCAACACAAATGACTTGACATTTCACATTGTACTCGCAAGAGAAAAGTTCACAATATTCGGATCGGATGAACGCCGTAACAAATTATCGCCGGTCCATTTTATATCTAAACCAATAAATTGTTTGAAATTTCGGCTATCGGTAGAAAGTGTTATCTGACGCTCTTGTGAAGGAGGTGTTTAGTGTTGTATGGGGAAACATGTAGAAGAGAAATGCAGTCAGGAAATTCTGGTTGAGAGTACATAGAGTAGATCAAAATCCATGTACTTGGAGACAATGGCCTCATATAAAAGGAATATCGAAAAAATAGTTTTTTATGCATGGTTAATAAGATTTATTCCTAACGTATATTACACAGTTATAAGCCCTGAAAATTCAGAATCATACATTTCTTCTACTTGGCGATGAATTTCAGTTGGTTGAAATATCGGAGAGAAGCGTAAACCCCACACACGGCTCAAACCAAAAGCCACAACTCTGTCACCTTCCTTCCGCCTCAAGCAGAGCTCTAGATGTTCAGACTGTGGCTCCGTGGCCGATTGGTCTCGGCCGCCACTTCTCAACAGCGGACTCTATTCTTGTCCTGCCTTTGTTCCTGACTGACTGACTATGACCGAGGTTTGAAGTGAACGACTGTGATCTTAGCAGCTTTGAGTTGAATCCCACAAATCAAGTTGATGTTTGAATATGTATAATTTATAGTAACGTTAGTTTTTTTTTTTTTTTTTTTTTACTAGACGATTTTCAGTTTATGCGTAAATAAGTTTCTAGGTTAAAACCTAGAAAAATGGCGTCTCTGATGTTGACAGGTGATGACGTACCGCGAACAGAAGCCATTGTAAGAATAGTGAATTTATGTCGTGCAGTAGTCTATGATGTTGGCGGATAAACATTCCACATACAATGCTTAGCCTGTAGAATGGTAAAGTGACATAGAACCACACATAAGATTTCTGCAGATCCATCTGTCAGTGTTGTCTTCTACGTGTTTATGCAAAAACAGATAATGGGAATAATCTATTGCATATAATTTGCTGACACAAAGAAAAACAATTTGATTCGCAACAAATTGATTTTGAAAGTTACACCACGCGTGGGTGTAAAAGGAAGTGTGTGGTTGATGCAATTGAATGAATAAGGCGCGTCAAATATTTGTGCCAATAATCACACATTTGTGTCGTGACTATTGGTCGTAAATGCCGACAATTAAGCCTTTTGTAGAAGTAAGCTTTTAAAGGCGTTATTACAGACAGTTACTGAACCATTTTGATTTGATCGTTTGAGTCGTGATATTTATTGTAAATTTGTGTTCCACTGAAATAGTTACAACAAATGTACTGTAAAAATTACATGCCTTTATAACGTGTCTGATGGAGATTGTGGCGAATATTCACAAATTTCCATTTTTTTTAAATTTTCCGGCGATTGTCTGCTTTTAATGGCTGTCAAGCACAAATATAATGACGCCGCAGAAAAAGTGCAAGTGAATGGGAGACGTGTTCTGTGTTCTGTGTTGTCGCCTGGGAGCTTTTGACATTTATTGGGAGGACTTTCTTGAACTGTTGCTTGATTCTGACGGTCCCTTGCTGTTGAACTACGAGTACACCAAGGATATCATCCAGATAATGCGTACGGTTAACGTGGCGGGCCAGGAATGGGTTTCATGAATTTTATTTTTGTCTTTTCGTATGGTAATATATCCTTGTGGTAATATTGCAGTATACCACACAAAATCATTTTTAACTACATTTTCTTTATTTTTAAAAAATAATCATAAAAAATTTAATAGAATAATAGAATTTCACCGGAGCTGTGTTTATTTTGGTATTCTTGCAAGGCCAAACATATAAAAACCCGTTTCCTAAGAACGGTTACAGAATTGTGTCATTGTTTCATAGTAATGTCTCTTAATAAGACGCTAAGAAGAACAGATGAGCTGTTACTTTGACAGATAAATCGACTCTACTACAAATATTGTTTGGGTGTACACCAAGGCTTAAACCAAACAGAAATTCTACCTTCCAATATTAAGTTGAATCCAGGGATATTTAAAGAATCAAAATTATAATTATAGTAATGTGTGCCTATTGAATAATTGGTTTGGAGGCAGTAAGAAACTGTGTGATGGTAATTTGTGGTGACTATGATCCTGAAAAAGAGCAGATACGGGACATAAAATATAAAAAATGGAGATTTTAAATTGCCATTCATTCCACCATTAATGAAGATAGGTCTCGAGGGAGTCCAAAACATGTAATCACTTAAAAATAAATGTAAAACCAAAACTAAATATTTTAAATTTGTTAATTTTTTCATTAAATTAAATTTAAAAATATACATTTACATTGCAACAATACTGATGTTGCTTTTATTGTGAAGTTAATAGCTGTTGAAACATCAGTACTAAAAGTATAATTATAGAAAAAGAGAGGTTTCCATAATACAATATATATTATTTCTTCGTTCATTCAGGACACTTCTCTTCACTCACTATTAAAATCCCGTAATTTTCAATAATCCCTTTTCGGGTCGTCCTTGCTGGGATGGGTAAGTGCAGGACAACAATAATAAAGGTACAAATTTCAAAGGGTTAAAAAAAACCCCAACAAATGAGCCCTGAATGATTGTAAACCCCGCGGCGGGTTGAGGATGAGCATGGAAAATAACTGAACTTCATCAATATTCATAACATTATTTGAATAATAATTCAATAATTATCATTTATTTTTTACAAAAGAAAAAGGCGTTTTTTTTTCTTTTACAATTGAACGATTTAATTTGTTGTTTATTCTTCTTCATCTTCTTAAAACTCGTGTTTTGTATTCTACGTCGTTAGTTAAGAATGGCCTGTATTTATTTGTTCAGTAACTAATTTAAGGTTTTGGCAGTTAATTAAATGAACTGCCAGTAAATTAAATAACCTTTTCGAAGGTTCAATAAATCGGCAGTGTCCACTGTGTCAGTACGAATGTGGTCAGTTATAAAATCAAAACTTTAGTAATATACTCAATACTGCCAGTAATTAATGTAAAAAGAATGAATAATGAGTATATCGTCTAAACTAATATTAAATTCCATTGATTAATTTTCTACTGCCAATTAATTATTTTTCCTGCTATTTTTTGAATGTATTTAATAGTGACAATTTCTTAAATATTTATTGGCCATTAATTGACTTAATGTATTAAATACTGACAAAATACTTACTTGTCTTTAAGAATCTGATCTGATGAATAATAACGAAATAACGGTAATATCATATAATACACTATGATTGGCATTAGTCGCACCCCAGTCATAGCCTATTAATTAAAATCGGTGGTAGACGAAAGTCGTCCCTTGAACACCACCCATTCATAGTGAAGTTGTTAAGAATGGACGATGCTTCATTGTCGAGCTATATGACGTTGACCAAACGACATTCCACGTGTAACTTTTAGCCATGTAAGAAATGGCAAGTGTCAAATAATTCACAAATGAAACATATCTTCCACCGTCGGTCGGTATTCTTGTGTATGTGTTAACAAAATAATTCACAACTACTCAATAATATTTTACGTCATTTTATTCCTAAATACAAACAGGTCATTATTCTTCTTTAAAACTGTAAATAATTATCTCGGACATGATTACATAAGGCGGTTATCGGATTGACATAACATATTTGTCATTTTACTTTTATCATTGCAAATTTTAGAAGAAAATTAGTCTATTTTGAAAAAAAAAAACTTTTCTGTATTTCTGCAGTTCTTTGTTCAAATTAGAATTTTCTTCTTTCGAAAAGTCTTTTCTTTCTTTCAGTCTTTAAACTTTATGGACTTATTCGATTCGTTTCGAATGTCAACGCTGCTCAATGCGAAGTTCTTCGCGTTATATTTTATTGTTCTCATCACCGGGCCGCCGATTGACGTTTCAGCATCCCATGGTCCCCAAACATTTTTATTGTTTGGGAATTACTTGGATTTTTTATTGCTCGGTCATTTCTCATGGCATTAACTGAATAATCCTGCCTGAGCTTCGGAACTTGCGACGTGGGAAGGAAACCTTCTGTAGTCGGGCAACAGCGAGGTGGGGCGGCATTTCAGCAAATATAATATATGTTACTTATTTAATTATTTGACAACTTTTTAGTTTTTGAAAAACAAGTGCATAATCATAAATGTATCTTAAAGCATCATCATCATCAGACTGTCTCCTTCCACTATTGAACGTAAGCCTCCCGCATGAGTCTCCATCATATTCGATCCATTGCCTACCGCATCCAGGCTAATTCCGCTATTCTTATGATATCGTCAGTTCATCTTGCAGGGGGTCGGCTAACGCTTGGTTTTCTAGTTCTTGGACGCCATTCTAAGACTTTTCTTCCCCATCAACCATCTCTTCGACAGCTATGTCACATTGTCACGTGAGTGTGACTATTCTTTGGTTGGCTTCCACCACGTGAGTTCTTCTTCGACACTCCTCGCATGGATATCTCCATGGCACGTTGGGTGATCGTTATTTTATGTATAAGACTTGCTGTTAGATTGCATGTCTCTGCGCCATAAGTTAAACTGGAAGGATGCTTTGGTTAAACGCCTTAATTTGAAGACATTGCGAAATTTGTGCTTTAAAAATTCGTATTAAAAATGTATGTTAAATACAGTCGTTAAATTCTTCATAAACGACATTGTACACAAAGTAGACATTACCATCAATGATGATGAAGTGTCTGCTTCTTGGTAAAGCTCAAAGTGAGGTTACAGCACTTGCACTGAGAGGGAAGATCAGTGGTCGGGAGTCTGCAACTGTTTACGTAAAATTTCTTGTGTTTTAAAATCTAAGACAGCATTATAAAAAAAAAAACACTGATAAAAAATTGCGCTTAATGTTTTGGAGTGAATTGCTTTCGCGTAATTAGGTATATTTTGTTGAGTCGCCCTTGCGAAGAGTTCCGGAGAGTGCTCGTAGCCATCCATTGCCTTCCATTCTAGTGGCTACTTGTGTAACTTCAAATACTCAATTTAGTACAATTGCAATGGCGTTTCTAAATGGGCGACCAGCAAACCTCAATCTCTTTCTCACACACCTTGTTCCTCTTTTGTCTATGGCAGCGGTCGGGGAACCGGGGTAAATTACCCCAAATGGGGTAAAAATATGTTTTTTGGGGGAAATTTTTCTAGTTTCCTATTTCATAAAACTTACTATTTTCATGTAACTTTTTTGTTACTTTCAGTGTAAATTAATTCAATAAATAATGTTTATTTCAATATACCTTGATTGTCTTCTTTTCGAAATGGGGGGAAGGGGTAATATCGACTTACGCAAAAATATTTTGGGTTAATATCGACTTACGAAAAACTATTTTGGGGTAATGGTTAAAAAAGTTCCCCGACCGCTGGTCTATTGTATGTATTGTTTTCATAGATTTCTTTTTTTGACTCGTGTCTTTTTTTTATCGATTTCTCTGTTTCCTTTAAGTTTTGATTTCTTACTTTCATGTTTTTATTTAAATGCATATCTTACTTTTATTGTAATTTGAAATTGAATAGTTAAATAATCAATCTATCTCATTAAATGCGTTAATTTTAATTTAATTAAATTTAAATTTATTTTCTTTTAGAAACATTACAAATAACAATATTTAATTAATTTCTAAAACAGGATAAAATAACAATTTATAAATAACACAATAATAATAGAATCATTTAAAAAGTCCCGGAGCCCGCTAAACAGAAGACTCCACGAAATTACTTTGCTAAATAAATTCGTGGAGCTCATGTTGAAACTGGGCTTCTCTCAAGTGGAATATATCAATATTCGAGGCGATATCGTTGGAACAGTCTGATCACTCTCCCAAGAGGCATAGTCCCCGGGAGGTTAGTATTACCTCTAGGAAGAACAAAAAATCTGTGCCTCCTTATCCTTAAATAATTGTCAGGGACAAACAAACCGATTTCAAACAAAATATCAGGATTTCTGAACACGCCGCGCACTAGGCAAAAGAAATGGATACTTAAGCACACATCTCTTTTAGTTCTCAACTCATTGTATCCCAACATACCCCGTATAAAGTTAGATGGGCACAGCCACGGATAATATCCATAGATCCTCATGTAAAGAAACCTCAAAAATTTCTTCTGAACTCTCTCTAACATGAGGCCATATTTATACTCGTGGGGAGCCCAAATAATAGACCCGCTCTCAAGTACGCTACGAACCAATGAATTGTACAGTACGACCAGTACGTTAGTGCTCGAGAAAGTCCTGGCACTACGCAGAACAAATCCTAACATCTTCAGTGCCCTTCCACACACAGCTTCAATGTGAGCATGAAACGTTAGCTTGCTTTCAAAGAATATGCCAAGGTCTCTGATGGATGATACTCGCGGGATGCCAATACCATCCATACTGTACCTATGGTATACCATCTTATAATTACGAGTATACGATAAGACGCTACACTTAGCAATATTAAATATCAGTTTGTTACGCGCACCCCAGTCAGATATATTATCAATATCCGACTGGAGAAGTCTGCAGTCGTCCAGGGTAACTACACCCAAGAAAAGCTTTAAGTCGTCAGCGAACAACAAAAACAAAGCATGATTTATAACATCAGATATGTCATTTATGAACAACGAGAACAGCAACGGTCCCAGGTTAGAGCCCTGCGGAACTCCCGAATACGTATAAAAGCTGCGTGATCGATAAAAGCCATAGGATATAAATTATCAACAAACGCTCAAATATAATTCGGAAATTATAGCTGCCTTCTCATTATAGCAGAGGGTTGTCATCCGGAACGGCATAAAAAACTGTTCTTTAGATGAAGTTGGAGAGGATACAGTCACTCACATGACTGCATGCGGAAAGATATATAGCAGATTAGAAAAGTGTATGGCAGCAGTTTGTGAGGATCATATACTGCAGTAGAGAGAGGACACGAAAGAAATTACAAGCGCTTATATAAAACTACGATGTTTTCTTTTTGTTCCAAATTTTACAATAAATTTTGTCTTCGCTTCTAGAGGATTGCCCGCCACTGGCGTAGACGCATAACGAATCACAGTAGACGAGTGGTAAGGATGATGGTACAAAGGCGATGGTTCTGAAGGCAATTCGTTCGGCTGTCGCGAAACTTCGCCCCGGGATATTTATGGTTGGCCGTCTCTGATTGGGAACTAAAGCTCTATCAAACTATACCTGCTAGTGTGGAGCGAGGCATTCATTGAAAACATTTTATTTATTAAAACAACTAATATTTTATTTTTGGCAATGCGTAATATCTGGGAATCGTGTCACTCTAAGCTCCCATCATGTTAAATACACATTCCATTACAAAAGTTATGTGCATTTTCAGGGATAAATATATTTATTCATCAGATCTGTACAAATTCAAAAAATCTTCAAATTATTAGCCACCTGCTTCAATACAATTTCGGAGACGTGTCTGACATGCCTGGATGGAACCCAGAAAGCTCTTGACGGGAGTGTCTCTTAAGAAAGATGAAACTTGCTTTTGGAATTCGTTGAAAAATTTGTATGAGGAGCTGAGTTAGGAGTCTAAGAAGTTGATTCAGTGTATTATGCAGACACAGGGCCTTCATAGTTCAGCTAGAGGTAGAACACCTAGACTGATGTCGCGAAGCAGCTTTCTCACATCCAAGCAACCTCTCACACCGGCCCTCAAACTTAGAGGCTCCAGATCTGGCAACAAATTGCACAGAAGATTTTATTAACCAAAAGGAAAGCTTTTCAACTGCAAGAACCTTGACTGGCTGACCTGAAAATCTCTGAAAAGAAAAATTACCAAAGTTGGTAGAACAAAGGACAAACTTGAGCGGTGGGGGATGCTTTTTCACGGAGACCTGATGCTGGCAAACGGGCCATCGGTATTGCCAGATGTTAGACGGAAACAATTTGACTTCGGTGACACGAAGAATAAGCTAGAGTTGAGTTGAGTCTATTATCATTAACTCCTGCAGTACATAGAGGTGAAGTTCTCTTCACTAAACGACCTCCAAGGATGACTTAAGGCTTACTTGAATTTTGCACCTTCGCAAACTCGCAATCAGGAATCATCCATTGTAATACAGGTAATAATCTATTGCATCGTTTTACTTCACGCTTTCTAAGAAATAAGCGATAATGGATACTAACGGCCATATTGAAAGTTTTATGATCAGAATACTGAAGTAGTAGTGCAGTGGTAGAGCGTTTGACTTGTGAGCAAGATTCAGGGCTCTCATCCAACAAAACTAAAACATACAAACGTCAAGGTTATCCAGACAGATTTAACCTTAAAAACAAATAAATCATATTAGTCATTTTTTAAAATTAAAATGAATATAAAATATAGTATTTTTTTAACAAATCTGCTCTACATTTGAAGCATATGGACACCGAAAATTTCCGTTTTATAGTTTTGTAAGCTCTAGTTTTCTATGCCTTGTCTCAGAACACCTTATATACCCGGAGGTTCTCATGGGAACACAGATATGTTAAGAATTTAAAAAATATATAAAATATGATATATACCTTCAGTAGTTACTGTGGCTCTAGGATTGAGCCGCCCCTTATAGCAAATGACACAGACCCCATAAGCTACTAAAAAATCTCAATTATAAGAGTCCAAATATAGCTTTGATACTAACTCAGAATGAGATGATTTGGAACGCGGCAAAGATAAAAACAGCTGCTTACTGCGTGGCGTCGATTTGTGGCAATCATATGCTCCAACTAAGGAGCGGGTATGGAAGAAGATTTGTGACTGATTTGTTTAATCTTATTATACAACCATTTCTGCTCCCTTGATGGACCATATTTTATTAAGTTTAAGTCATCTTAAATTGTCGAGAGAAATTTCTACTGGCTAACGTTAAACTCGATTTTTTCAAAGTCAATTCTGCCTACCTACTAGCTTAGAAAAAACCATATATAGCTTAGGGTGACGAAAGCCTGGGTGCTTGCACAAGGGTACTGAATTGTGGTTACCCGGAAAACATTTTCCTGCGAAGAAATTCTACGTTATTCTTTCTTCAGCACTAAGATTTCCCGAGTTTGTTCCATTATCTCATCATTTTGCAAAAACATTTTGCCGGCGGGTATAGTTCAGGGGCTTAAGTGTTTGCTTAGCAAGCCAAAGGTTGTGAGTTCAATTCCCGACGGATATTAATTAATAAATTAGGGTTGGATGGTGTGAATTTGATCCCTCACCCGTAAAACGGCAGTCATAGTCTAGTAATCAAAATTGGTAGTAGACGAAAGTGGTCCCGTGAAGACCACCCATTATAAGTGAATTCCTGAAAAAATAAGGAATATGCTTGAATGTCAGTTTATGACGCTGGCGGATCAACAATCCACATGCAACGCTTATCCATATGTATAATGGTTAGCGTCATAGAATTCCGCAGTCGAGACTTCAGAATCACTATCACCATCTGCATTCCACGGTATTCTCCTGAATGTGCTTACATAAAAAGATAAACTCTCCTAATACTCGGACTTAACACACCTGTCTTCAACATATTTTTGGATAGATTCACGCAAAAACACAAGTACGAGAATTGCTTGCTTCAATAGTTAGGCTTGTGTTGGATACTGGCCTTATATTGCCCTTATATTGCCCTTATATTGCCCTTATATTGCCCTTATATTGCCCTTTCAATTGCATCTTTATTCCAAAACTTGACATTTTCAAAATTGAATAGTCAACTTCGCAATAAGTTTTTGATTGACTCGGCGTGGCTCGCCTCGTTGCCAGCTCAGCTTGTTGCCGGGCAACTTCGCGAGAATGATTCGCCCATAAAGCGAACTTCTCGGTTGCCACCGGAGCCATTTAATTCCTTATTATTTATAGGCCATTGTTGCGTTGAGGTTATGTTGTGAGGTTAGCCGCGCGCAAGAGTGTGAAGGAGCAAAGAGGAAGGAAACAGATGCCGGATGTGTGGACCTTGTGGTTACAATAACCATTCCCTCGTCTATTAATGCAACTTCCATTTTCCACGCGCAATATCTGGGACACGCAGCTTTACTCGACATCAAAACAAAGTGCCTACATTACAGCGCCCGTATCGCCTCATTCTTCTTTACGGCAGTGAATCTTGAAATCTCACTAAAAGCCAATGTAGCCGTTTAATGGGTTTCGAGAGCAGAATTTATTTTTACTATTATATATCCGCTCCATATTTAGATACCGAAATTTGCTATTTATACAATTCTGTAAGCTCAGATTGTCTCTCCCTTGTACCAGAACTTCTGTATACACGGGGGTCCACATGGGAACATAGATGGTTCCCGGGAGCCTCCAGGGCAAGAGGCCGCGAACTTACATAGACTGCGGCTTTAGTGCCAGAGAAATATTTTAGTGGTCTGAGTTTTTTTAAAGGAAATCAGATGATCAGCCCAACGCTCCAGTGGTCTGGACATTTTTTGTCTTTAAGGGATGGATCAAACCTACCGGGGGCATGTAAATCAACCTCGGGCCATCGATGTTGCCAGATATTGGACCGAAACAGTTTGACGTCGCTGATACGAAGAAGAAGATGATTTTGAGTTTGACACCCTTGGTGTAAACGATATGGTTTTAACCGAGCAAATCTCAATTTTGTAATAAATTTGAAGCATTAAAACAGTACTTATTGAAGATGGTCTTCAGGGAGGCCGAAACATGTAATCACTTTAAATAAATATTGTATACTTGTACTTTATCAATAAGATTATTTATGTATATCAGGTGATTAGCTCCACAATGATGAGCACCAATTGGTATTATGGGGCAGCTCAATCCAAGCCAATAAATAATACAACCATTTACAAAGTATATGTAATTAAAACCTTCTATTCACATGTCCATAATATTCCTTTCACGTTGTATTTATGTTCTTTCATACAGATAACAACAAATTAACAACTGATAAGTTTCAATACACACGCATTATGCAGCTTTGTTTGGCTTCACTACGGGAATTTATGGCTTTGATAATTAAATGCGTTAAACGAATCGATAATTAAAAGCATTTAATCAAGTTTCATGCTTTTCTTGTTCTTTTAATTAAAACATCGAAGAGATTTACAATTATCTTTAGTATGAATCAATAAGCCACACCAAATAGATTAAAGTGATAATAATTATTAAAGTAATTAAAATTCAAGCATAAATAATGATATGTATACTTTTGTGATCGATCTCGTTTATTCATACTTACTGCTTTAATTGACTAGAGAGGCATTTATTATTATCAATATAATAAATGGTCATACTTTAAATCAATTTCTGGTCGGATAGAAATCAAATTTTGGCAAAAAAAAACTATTACTTTTAATTTAAGACAAGCGTTAATAACGTTATCCAGGTTAGGTTAGGTTAGTTTGAGATGCGTAATATTACTCTAAAGAACATAATAAACAATGTAATAGAGCAAGAGTTTTGTTTTATATTCTAAACAAAAAAAAATCTGACCGGTAAAATACAAACCTTTATTAATCAGCATTATTAGAGACCCGTATTTTTAGCATCTATTTTTTTCAAAATTAGCGCTATGGAGCATTTTAAAATGTGGATTTTAGCATCTATTTTAGCATCTATTTTAGCATCTATTTTAGCATCTATTTTTGTATGACACAAATATCAAATAATTATCAATTAAACGAAGTATAAACATTTTTTTATTAAAATATTGACAAATATACATAAATATTATTAATAATTATTAAACATACTAATACATTAAACAAAATAATACCAAAATAGGGCAATCATCAGAATATAAATTATATTATTGAAATTTTCAGGAATGAACTCTAACAGTCACCAAATTCATTTGTAGGAAATTTGAGGAGAAACCGACAACGGAGAGTTTAATTAAGTTGTTTGTTTAGTAGTAAAGGGTTAAAATGTACACTATTGAATTTTGTCTTGCAAATAATAATATCTAACTAATATTTCTTAAAATTAATCACGGAACATGTTTCAATGGATATTTTTTTTAGATTAGTGCGACGATCAGTTACTATTAAATAATATTGGCTGAAGAATCTTTCAACATCAATACTATAGGGTCCGCCAAATAACTTTTTTTTTTTTGAAAATGGGGCGCAAAACATCGAGTGTAGCTTCGGCTGTGTGGCACGTAGCGCCGTCCTGTTGAAACCAAATGTTACCAATATCCTCTTCTTCAATTTTTAAGAACAAAAATGGCCCGATAACGATTGCCATTGACTGTAACGGCCACTCCTTGCTCATTTTTGAAGAAAAATGGCCTGATTTTCAAAGTAATGTCGCAATATTTTCCAGCGTTGTTCAAGCAAATACACAACCATATTCGTTTAGCGGAAGGATAAAAATAATTATTTGTCAAATCAGACACGAGCTAATTGTTACCATTCACGAAATAAGCACTAGTTGAAAAAAAAAACGTTAGATGGCGAACAATAGCATGATTTTCAAAGTAATGTCGCAATATTTCCCAGCATTGTTTAAGCATATACACAACCATATTCGTTTAGCGGAAGAATAAAACTAATTATCTGTCAAATCAGACATGAGCTAAGTGTTACCATTCACGAAATAAGCACTAGTTGAAAAAAAAAACGTTAGATGGCGGACCCGTTATTTAGTGGACACCAAATTGATTTGATAGCAGTACATACAACTAAAATTCCCATTCTTAACTTTTGTGGCCAATAAAAGTTGTAAAATATCTGGTAATAAATCAGTTTTTTATAATTTTCAAAATTTTGATATCCTTCTTTACATTGAAATTCTAATAATTAATTAAATGATGGAAAGTTCTTGTTTAACATTAATGGTACATTTTTAACCTGCTACTGATGGATTAAAAAGTTGACCTAAGTCTCGTAATATAAATTGGGTTTTATTTATCACTAAATGAGACTCAAGTTTAAGAAGACTTTTTTAGCAGATTCAGTTATATAAAATTCCAGTTACTTTTTTATTGTTTCTCTAATGAATGAAATTATTTGTATCGTTTCAACAGAAAAAAACTCCATTAATATGATTTTCACTTTCCTCCTATAATAAATATGCGAAAGGATATGTATGGGCAATGTTTATCATTGTAAAAGTAATGCCACATGAAATGTAAAGCGTGTCCATATAAGATAGGTATGGAAAAACCTATCATTTATATTTATAACAGTGAAATTCATTTCATGAAACAAGCAAATTGAGATTTTAGCATCTATTTGCAAATTCTATGAAATTCGCATTTATTATCATCTATTCCGAATTTTAGCATCTATTTCGCATCTATTTCAAAATGCTAAAAATACGGGTCTCTAAACATTATTAAGGAGATCGGGTAGTTAGCCCAACACTTCCAAGGCCTAGACAATTTCTTTCTATGGGGCTTCACAACTCAACCGCCGACAAGCGGTGTGCACAAGCGGACACCCATGCAAGTAATGTCTGAGCTTAATGTTGACTTACTTTCGCAATCTGGTGTTTTCATTATTGCAATTTCGTAAGGGTGTATCTGAATGCCACGAAATGAAGCCAAACAAGCATTTGTACATTTTATTCCCATTCTTTTGAACTTGATTAATAAATTCGTGCTGTAAAGTTTCTTTATCTATATTCGCTGAAAACTCCAAATGAAACGCTGTAAACGACGCAGTTCAAAACAAAGCTGTTTACGTTTCATCGACATTATTTCTAGTTATATATGTGTTTTTTTCCTAAAGGAAACCTCCCTCAAATTGTCCCAATAACGGGCCGCGACCCCCAGATGCAGAGCCGCCGAGTTAAGGAATGGTTCCTCTTGAATGTCATGTACATTCATTTCTTTACGATTACATTCAATGTCATTGCCCAATATGAAGGTGCATGTGGATGCATATAATGTAAAGGTTCATGTACGGGCGAGCATTTACCCACGACGTGTTTCTAACAAATTTACTGGAGGCATAAAATCACCGAACAAGATGAAGAACATGCACATCGAGCACAGCACGGCGTTAGAGATATAACTGATAAAAACTTTTAAATAAAAAACAATAAAATGCCTTAAATTCCTTTATTTTTATTGTACCTAAGGTTGAATGTTAAATCGATAGATGTCATGCAAGCGATTGCGTGTCGGATCCAAGCCAAGTAAAAAAGTATTTGGAATATTTTTATATTTTTTTGATCGATAATTGGTAGAAATCTAAATCTTTAATAATGTTATCTATGTTGATAAAAAAATGTATATTGCAATGAGATAATGTTATGATTATCAACTGATAATATTTGGTGAAACTGCATAATTATAAGGCACTCAACGGAACTGCACCGGGCTATTTCACAGAACTTATCAAGCCTTCAGAAATAAGCACGCGTGAAGAGACACTCAGATCAGCTAGAGCAAATAGAAGCACCCTGCAGCTGACGGGAGGTAGTCCTAGCACGGTCTTTGGAAATCATGCTTTCAGCTACGCGGCACCAATGGCCTGGAACTCGCTATCGGAAAGCATAAGAGAGCTTAAAGCGGAGGCATCCTTCAGAAGCAGACTCAAGACCCACCTTTTTACTCAGAGAGGCAAAGAAGCGCTATTGTAATAATCATTCTGTCATAAAAGAGCGCTATACAAATACTAATATAATAATAATATCATTTTATGTTAATTTTAATTCAAATATAAATAAATCTAAACTAATAATTTATGATGATTTCTTATATGAAATTAAGCATTTATTTGAAATATTTCAGTTTCATAGAAAATTCATTCGTAAGTTTCGAAACATAAAAGCACGTCGTCAAAAAGGAAATTGTGGAATTTATTTGACAACACTGTTTATTCTTGTCTACTAACAGATTTAATCAGTTAAAGTATTGTTGAAAATCCCTGTTTGCTGTAATACGAGTAGATATAATATGTTTTAATCAAACATCACACTTTATCAAAAACATAATTTATGTATTTTGTTATAATTTCATTAAACACCTAACATTTTTTCGCAATGGCAACATTTTTCTGACGTTTAACAATTGTCAGTTATAGATACGGGAAGTTTCAAATTTAAAAGTTTATTTTTATTTTATTCCAAATGCATCGAAACTACAATTTTTCAACAATGAAATTAACATTATTACCTTAGCCTCTATCTGACACACTCCACCAAGAGCAAGAGGAAAAGAGACAGGCGGTAACAATGTTTATTGTGACCTTACATGAGACTTGACATTATACAATAAGTAATGACTACTACAGTAGGTACTTATGTTGAATTTTCAAAATAAATCTCAAAATGAATGCTTCTAATATTATTTAAATTTCTTTATTATTAAACATTTGTAAATATAAAAAAAAACGAAACCGTTATGAATGATTGAATATATATTTTAGATCTCCATCAATAACTGTTGTTAGTTCTGCTAACTAATCGTCGATGGAGGATGGTCTGTATGGTGTTGGCACACTGTATTTATGTGGAATATAATAAATAAAATAAAAAATAATCCTTAAGTGAATAAAACACTTTTGTTTTCAAATATATTTTTATTAAATATGAAAGTTTGTAAAATATTCTCAGCGTAATAACACCAAAAAATAAAATACCTACTTCTGAGTCCTCTTCTCTTGGCAGAAATTATTACAAATCTACTCCCTAACCTGAGCGTATGGCCGTTACAATATGCCGTCACAAAGCTCTGTCAGCCGCTATGGTTCTAAATATAATTATAGTAATATTAATAATATTTATATGAATGGACTATGGCAATTGACAAAACTGAGTGGCTTCAATTTATGGTTAGCATGTTCCAAAAATGGAATAAATTTGAGTGGAAGAACCTGCATCCTGACTACTGCTGAACTCCTGCATGGACCTTGCTGTCTCTCGATCATTATCCTTCCGCATTAAGACAACTTCTTTATGTCTTCAATTCCAGATGGATGAAGACAATCACAATAAATCCCCAGCTAGAAGCTGTTTGTAACGATATTTGATGAACACATTTGCTTGTTGCAGGCGATTACCTCCGCGACAAGTACGACGGAGCCACCGAGGTGAAGGTCAGCAAGAGAGGCAAGCTGCAGATCAAGGACCCGCGCTTCAGTCTGCCCACCGCCCAGGACCTGGTCTACCTGGAGGACTCGCCCAACTACTGCCTCAAGAACCCTGGAGTTGTAAGCCTTCACTCGCTATCTCTAACTATCAAATTCTTCTACAAGTCACGTGCAGGGTTGGTGACTAACCAACCTTACAAATGTCCGCTTAATTGACTGAGATAAAAAAAGATTTTTAATCGATTTCTAAGCTGTATAAGTTCTCCCGGTGATGTGAATTTGGTCCCTCATCCATAAAATACCAGTCAGAGCATATTTATTAAATTTAATTGCAAAGACTAAAGTCGTCCCATGAACACTATCCATTCATAGTAAATTCCTGAAATAATTGCATGATACTTGAATGTTAGGTTGTAGTCTATAATGTTGGCAGATCAACACTCTACATGCAGCATTTAGTCAAATGTAGTATGGTAAGCGTCATAGAATCCTCAGATGAAACTCATCATCTGTGGATTCTATCATCGCTATTACTTAAGCCGTATGTCGGTATTCTCCAAGCACTAGTGTCCAGGGTATTACAGTGTATCTCTCGTGTTGCAGGGCTCCCTGGGCACGTCCGGCCGCGCCTGCAACCGCTCCTCCGCCGGCATGGACGGCTGCGACCTGATGTGCTGCGGCCGCGGCTACAACACACTCAAGACCACGCTGCGGGAGCGCTGCGACTGCAAGTTCCAGTGGTGCTGCCACGTGGAGTGCAAGACCTGCGTGCGCACCGTGGACGTGCACACCTGCAAGTGAACACAGCAGACACCAAGACAACTGATGATGCAAGACGTGCACCACTAAAGCAAGACAATTGATGGCGACATGCAAAATGTTACAAATTGTGAAATCAATACACAGAATACTTTTTATACCTTATCTGCTCCATATGTGGAGCATTTGGACACCAAAAATTGTCGTTTGACAGTTATGTAAGCTCGGGTTGTCTATGCGTTGTCCCAGAACACCTGCATTTGAGAACATACAGCCAATCCTCCTATAACGTTTTCATAAAATCGTATGATTATCACGATGCTTCGGAAATCTTTATCATTTAGTTTAAGGACCATTCTTTTGTATACATCAGGTAGCCGCGAAAGGTCCAAACTTTCTAAAATGCTAACACAGCTTCTCAAATAGTATCTACTTCAAATGTGCATCGACAAAAGTAATAAAAAAAATTGTCTTAAATTTTTGTTACGCAAAATACCTAATGTCGAGTGACACTCGACATTGGAGCTGGTGGAAACATCGCATGTCGAGTGATACTCGACATTGGAGTGGAAAGAGTTAAGGAGGCCCGTCACTCTAAAATAACAAAATAAAAGAAAATTTGCCACAAACAGAAAAAAAACACTTAAAAATCAAAAAAGGCTGCGTTATTAGAGGATTTACTGAACTTGGTATTAAATAGACTTATAAATTTTTCATTCCACAAATAGCTTTTTCTATGTATGTATTAATTCCTAATAAATTGGTAATACATAGTTCGGTATTTTTAAGCCTTATCCTTATGACAATCCAGAAACTAATCCCGCAACACTATTTTGTTAGGATTCTCACTAATTTATGAACATGATCTATTTATTTATTGTGAACAAGATGGTATTTCGGAATTTAGAGATGTAAAACAAAAAATAATTATGAAAGTGTAAAACATAATTTTCTTTCATTCCCATTAAAAAAAGTGTCATAGAGGGATATTGCTATATTTTGCTGAATTGTCAAGTATAATATTGTCCAGTAATTAGTATTTTCATTCTTTAGACATTAAAATTGATAAAAGTGTGTACAATATTCAAATTGTGGTTAGGTTAGGTATTTCATGTTTAATAAACTTCAATTTGCTCATTCCATAGATAATTTTCTCTATATATTATACAGAATTGATCAAATGATAATCATCATAACATAGACTTAATTTTAATTTTCCATTTATTTATGACTTAACAAACTGTACATAGGACTATTATTTTGTATATAAATGTACTTTTTATGATTTATTCTTGATTAGGATAACAATAAGGATATTAATATATTTAATGATTTACTTGCAATACTTACTTAATTATTGTGTCATGGTGTGACAGTCGGTGTAGATAAGACTATGCCTTTTATTTGCTGACTTGTCAGCTGCATTACACTTTTAATTTATAATAAAACATTTAAGAGATTTACAAATTAATATTGACAATTAATTAATATTAGCAATTTTTGATTTTCAAAATTGTCATTTTTAAATTCTTTTGTTTCATTTTTCAAATAATAGAAATAGAATACATTTCAATAAAAAATGTATGAACAACAAAAAAGACAATAAATAAATTATTAGAGAACATAGATTTTTCAGAATATTTTTTAATACTTAATAGTATTATATATTTTCGAAATACTAAATGTTTATTTAATAATAAACATTTAGTATTGCGAAACAAACGTTATTATAAAAATAAATATTTTGACAATTTAATGTTAAAATTAATATTATATTTAATTGTAGTATAGTTTTAACGATTTGATTTATATTAGAAGGAATATAAATAAGTTTTGGAGGCTTTAGCATTACATATTTTAGGATACGAATTTATTATTTATTTATTACTATTAAAAATTATTTAATAAGATAATTATATTGGAATATATTGTATAATTACTTATTCTTATTTGAGGTTATATTTTTCAAATGTCAGACTGCTGGGCTCATTTATTGTTTGGTTATCAGTAAATGACTAACAAGGACACGGTTGATAACTCCAGGATTTATTTATTTAATATATTATCAGTTAAGAATTTAAATAATCTTTTGGTCAGAATGCAAAATAAATGATTAATTTAATTTTAAGACACATGTAATAAGAATTGTAAGTTTAGGTTAGGTTGACTCGGGTTAATATAATTAGGTGGAACATGTTAAATAAAGCAAAATAATAATAATTTAACTTCTGACCAAAATATTATTAATTCCAACTGGAAAAATACAAGCCATGTACACAGTCGCATCAGGTGACATTCGCGCTCGGCTGATACTCTAATACGGGCGATCAATCGAAGTCACGCATAAAAAATGTTTCTATAGTCCATCCAATATAGGAAGAACCCTATGACACATTTACTTTACTGTGCTAAATATCGTCCGATATAACGTTGTAAAAATGTTCGCTACCTATACTAATTTTATCAACACAAACAAAAGCCTCTCTTCTTATATATAATAAGTTATTTAGGTAAATATATCACAATAAAAACAAAATAATAAAAAATATATGCATATTGTTACAAATTAGAAAAAATACGGCAATTTGTAACTATAATACTATAATATCTGACACACGTAGAAGGCCATGTCACATTACTGCGAAAACCAGTGTTGGGGTATAAATAATCGTATTTTCGATTGTTTTTGTAAATACCTACTAAAATTAAATGTTAGAATTATTATCAATTATAAGTGAATATTAACAGGTTTTAAGAGACATGTAAAACAAAATATAAATAATAATATTAGTAATATGAAAATTATGAAGAAAAGCAAGTGTAGAGATAAATATTAGCACATAACCTTAAAAACACATATTTTAGTCGGAATCCGATAAAGCAGTACATTCTAAATTGTCTTCGTCACTATCGGAATCAGAACTACAACTTTCACACACATTTATAATCAGGTTCTGTTCACTTAAATTGTCAAAGCGTACATCGCGATCCCAATCTGCATAATATTCTCTTTTTGTTTTGTCCACCACTTTTTTCCGATCTTCTGCCGTGACATTGTCACATGCCTCGTTCAATAGAGTCAACATCTTGTTCGCTGTGAATGGTGGAGACGTGTTATTTCTAGCCGCATAACCTAAATGTAAAAAAGGATATTCATTGCATAAATAATGATTAAAATGGCGTGAGGTAGAAGTGATAAATTATATTAATATACCTTTTATTTGAGCCCAAATCATTTCAATAGCATTATATTGGCAATGGTATGGCGGTAATCTGATTACCGTGTGGCCTTTTGTTTTGGCTAGTTCGTCCAATACATATGTTGGTGTTGGAGGTTTATACAAATTAACCAATCGGAGCAGCTCATTTTTTAACATTGCCTCATTACTTGGCACTCCTTTGTCATGAAGCCAACTTATAATTTCATTTTTATTGTTTGCCGTAGTAGGAACTTTGTTGATTTGGACATAATGGTACGAAGCGTTGTCCATTACTATGGCGTGAGGCTCATGTAAATTTGACAATAAGGTCATAAACCATTGTCTGAAATTATCAAAATTCATCTCTTCGTGATATTCTGTCGTTTTAACTGACTTAAACGCCAGAATACAATTGGGCACAAAACCTTTTGACGTTCCGGCATGACAAATAATGAGGCGCTGGCCTTTTCCTTCAGGAGTTTTCGTCCTGGACTTAGCCGTGTCGTCGGTCCATATTTTACCAACAGTATGATTAGCATTGAGCCAAGTTTCGTCGAGAAAAACGACTTTCTCCCAATTCCTAATGCTCTTCATTTGCCTCAAAAAATCGCATCTTTTCAGGGAAATATCCGTGCGCTCCATTATAAACTTTCTTTTTTCACATTTTTTATATTTGAAGCCAATGTTTTTCAATACCTTACTAAGAGACGTCGCACTGCCTTGAAATAATCCGACTGACTTTAGAGAACCTACCAGTTTAAGAACTTTTGGTATTTCGTTGCGGTCATAGTATGCATACACGTGATTCCGAATTGCTGCCAAATCAAAGCTATCGGGTTTTGTTATTGAGCATTTCTTCTGTCGTTTCTTATTTGGTGTTAATAATTTTTTCTCTTCTAATGAAGATTCACCGTATTTCTCCTCTGTGATCCGAGATACTGTAGATTTACTGATTCCTAGGGCATCCGCGACCCGATCTCGTATGTTTTCAACAGACAGCAATGGTCGACCATTTTGTTTTTCTTGATGAAAATAATCACGCAAGCGTACGACAAATTCACGTGATTCACTGCTGAGAATAGTTCTTTTCTGTCTCTTCGGCATTGTAAAAACACAAAAATATGATTCAATGAAACTACTTTAACAATACTAACAATAAATATAATAATTAGAACAACAAAAAACACGAATCGATCGAAGAACAACACGCTACTGAAAGTCAAACATTTGTACTGAGCCGCCATGAAGCCGCCATGCGGAAATAGAGATGTTTATATACGATTCACTTCGAATTCAAATTCGATTTTTTTCGAAGAAGAAGAGAAAAAAAATCGACCTAATCGAAATAAATATTTTTGCCCCATCCCTTTTACAAGGGGCAATAAATGTGTCATAGGGTTCTTCATATATTGGATGGACTATACATAAACTGCTATAACTTTTAAAATATCCAACATAACTACATATTTCTTTCAATATGATACTCACTAATTATAGCACCACCAGCAAAATCATTGAAAAGTTGTAGAACATCCAACAATGATTTTAAATTATGTCCACAACTTGAAAATACACATTAAAACTTTGAGGGTACGTTTTTTAGAGTTATAATTTTTTTTTAAGATTTAGAGTATGATATTCATGGTAATAATAACCCTTATGAAGGGCATTATCACAAAAAATATACATAAAATACTAGCGATTATACAATAAAATTAAAAATATATGTTGATTTTACAAAATAAACAAACATTATTTATTCTAAAAATTGAAACGAATTTGTAGTGACCCTATGTCTTAAATATGCGTTTACTTTTGTAAAATTGATAATGTCGAACCTTATGAGTAAGAAAAAGTCAAATGCTTGTAGAAAAAAACAAATATAAAATACCCTACCCGACTTTAAAGATCAGAGTGCGTAAAAGGTAAAAATACCCTTCCCGTAATTAACCATCAGTCGAGGTAACAGGTATTAATACCTTTCCCAATGCGAATGTGTTAATTTAATGATATTGTACTTACGAACTGCTTTTCTGATTGAACTGACTTAACATGCAAAATTTTGAATCTTATGTAAAATTGTTGAAAAAAATTTTTTTGGCGATTGTTAGAAATCAAGAACAAAAAATTAAGGTTTTTTTTTTCAAAATAAATTTCACATTAAAGAACCCTTATTTAAATGTGCATCGTGTAAAAAATAATCTTAACTTTTATAAACCAAATGAAGTATTTTTTAACATCAAATTATTAAATTAAGTAATACTTTAGAATTACATTTTATTACTTTTAATGTATTTCTATGTTATTCCATCCATGACTTTATTTATTTCAGTTTACATAATTATTGTAAGATATATTTTAGGCGAGTAGTTTACTTAAATAATAGATGTAATTTAAATACATGACATTTTATCTCCATTTCTTTAAATTTTTGTAACGATTCCCTCTTGTTTATGCAAACGCAAGCCAGAGAACAGCAAAATAGAAGTTCGGCCTTCAAGTGCGTTCAATGATGTAAACTAAGTAAGCTTAACTGTGAAAACATTGTAATCTGCCTTTTGAAGAAATTAATAATGAAACACTGATGCTGGAATAATTACAAAGTTTGTATATATGCGGCATCAAAAACAGAATACTTTAAAAAGGCTAAAGAATG
The DNA here is from genome assembly GCA_022606575.1 of Glossosoma conforme. NCBI lineage: Eukaryota > Metazoa > Arthropoda > Insecta > Trichoptera > Glossosomatidae > Glossosoma > Glossosoma conforme. Next base: position 135,007 of record JAGTXR010000390.1, read on the forward strand.
TTGTTATTATGTTTTAAATAAACGAAATTTACATAAAAACGAACAATAAATAATGAAAAGTCGCATCGAATACTTCACTTCCAAAATACACTTGACTTACCTCTTTAATGATAATTATTTCGATCGATATTTCTTGGTGGAATTCCATAATATCAGATATAAAATAAAAGATTCTTTAGAATTTATTCCACATATATTTTTTTGACGACATGTTTCAGCCAGGTCGGATGGCCATTTTCAAAACTTGAAAATGACCATCCGACCTGGCTGAAACATGTCGTCAACAAAAAAAATATGTGGAATAAATTCTAAAGAATCTTTTATTTTATATCTTTAATACTTAAGAAATATAAAAGCAAAAAGGTCAGCTGCGATATTAACTATTCACCATTTTTTTATTAATACATGTGGATGTAATTCAAAAATCAAATATAATTTGCTTAAAAATAAGACGCAACTCTTGTAATTTCAAATCCATTAAAAAACTGATGCAAAAGACAATTTGTTGCAGTGATTGTTGTAGTATTTGTGAGTCATTTTGATTGAATTGTTTTTTGGTTTTTCGATAATTAATAATGCATTAAGCATTTCCATTATTAATATGGAACAAAAGAATGCCCAAAGTGGACAACTTTACAATTTTTTTTTTATTATGCAACTTAAATATAACAATCAGTTTATTTATTAGGTTCATTATGTATTATTCAGGGAAAAAATGGGCCATAGAGAGGGGGTTAAAATACATGGCCAAAAGATTGATATGATAAGGTTTGCTGACGACATTGCTCTGATTGCTGAAACTGAAGATGAACTCACTGAAGCGCTGACATCCATGGAAAACATATTTAATTCCAACTACAATATGAAGATAAACAGCACAAAAACCAAAGTCATGAGAGTAAGCCGCAATGAGCAGCAGAAAATTAACATATCAATGCTAGGAGTACCCCTAAAAGATGCAAAAGAATTTGTATACCTTGGAAGTACGATTACCTGGGATGCCAGAACAAAAGAGAAGTCAACAGTCGAATACATCAAGCAAGGCTAGCTTTCAATAAAAAGCCAAAATTCTTGAGTCAAAGAATATTACTTTAGGGCTCCGCAAGCAACTTGCCAAAACACTTGTTTGGAGCATCTTAATGTACGGCTGTGAGACATGGTGCTTATCTGAAAGTGATAAAAAAAGACTAGAGGTCTTTGAGATGTGGTCGTACAGAAGAATTCTCGGAATTTCCTGGAGAGACCACGTCACGAACAATGAGGTTCTCAGGATAATCAAGGAAGATAGGCACCTAATAAGAACCATCTCAGAGAGGCGAGCCCGATGGATTGGTCACATCATGCGCCATGATGGTCTTCTTCACGATATTGTGGAGGGGATGGTTGAGGGTAGAAACTGTAGAGGGCGCCCTAGACGGGAGTATTTACAGCAAGTATTCGAGGACATGAATTGTAGCGCTTATGCTGAGCTGAAAAGGGTTGCGGAGGACCGAGAGGAATGGAGATCGAGATGCAAGATTCTGTTGCTGCAAACCAATCCACCGGATTGATACTACGAAGAAGAAGCGATAGATTGAAGGGGCGTTAACCGACAAGAGTAACATTAAACCTTATTATTTCAGAGAAGGGACAGTTCATGTTATAGAGTTATTTCATTAAGATAGCGATATTTATTTGAAAAATTCTAAAACAATAATGGCGGTAGATTGAGTGTTTAACAATATTGTATGAACTTTAGTGAATGCATGAACTAACTGATAGTGTAGTTGACTCTCGATGTATATTTATTTCTATGTAAATGTAATTTTATATTCGAATATTTATAATGAATGTATGCATTTATCCATTAATATAAATTACTTCTGTGAAATAAATGAAAATTAAAAAATATACTTTGGTTATTTTATTTTACTTGGATTATATATTTTGTCAACCCTTTCCATTTTTTTTTTCTTTTTTCTTTAGTGTAGTGGTTTATATTTTTTATGAAGTATTTTATAATACAGTGAACACTTCTATAGCTTTAAAATAGTTTTAATTAGGTCGAACAAAGAGCCTGAGGCCTGGACGGTTTGGCCCTAACGAGTGGTCTTACCCAAAATGTACACTATATAGAAGGCACCGTTATATGAATAACGTGACTAAGAAAGAAGTGAATAAATAGTGCTCAGTGTGATCAATATTAAAACAATGTGGAAGGTATTTATTTAATATTAAAAATGAATATAAATGGAAAGCTGAAAATATAAATAATACCATAAAAGTTTTGTTTGTAAAAATAAATTTATTAAGAGTGCTTTCGAATTAAATTGGTAATGTGTGAATGTCGGGTTAGGTCAGGTTAGGTTAGGTGGTGACAGCGGACTGTGTCCCCCACCCCACGGAGCAGCCGACCTCGGCCAAGTGTCGCCGCACGGCGCGGTCCAGGATCTCCTGCAACAGGGAGGATCACTCGGTTAGGAACAAGGAAAGCAATAACACCATTGTGATCAAATATTATACAATTGAAAATATTTTTTACTAAAAATACAATTATTTCATTGTGAGACAAAAATTAATCAATAATATCAAAAAATCTAGTAAACAACTTTTTAAAGTTGAAATTCAAGAATACCCACCGTGTAATAATATCATCAATCAAGGAATGAAAAAATAATACATTTTATTGTTATTGAACTGTCGAAGAAATAAAGAGGAGATAAAGAAAAATGTTACGTAAAGAAATGTGAGAAATACTAAACCCTCTATTTGCTTTGTTGATATTAACCAATGTGATGGTAAGGATTGTAAATTTTCAAAGTTCATAATATAAAAAGTTTAAAAACATCCTTACTATTATTTAAAAAGTTGAAATGATTGATTTATTACTAATTGTCATCCATGTTTTGACCAACAGATTTTTTTTTCTAAATTTTAACAATAAAATACTATATGAATTTTTTAATTTTTATTAGAATATTATTTTATTATTTCAATATTCTAATCTACTTTTATAGATCATTGACTATATTACAATATTATTATTACTTAAATATACATATACTAAATTTAATTGACTCTAAACTTAATTGACTCAGTTCAAAGAAGAGCAATTCGTTTGATAAACAATGACACCCTTACGTCTAATCTACAATCAATGGAACACAGACGTAAGGTTGGTTCTCTTAGTCTTTTCTACCGTTATTACCACGGTCGCTGCTCTTCGGAACTTAAAGAACTAATTCCTCCTGCACCCACTCACAGCCGACAAACTCGTCTTACACTTGCCGAACATCCATACACGGTTAATATATGTCGACCAAGAACTGGCAGCTTCCAAAGTTCCTTCCTTAATGCCACCGGTAAGCTATGGAATGCTCTTCCAGCGTCTGTGTTTCCTCCTTCCTACAATCTGGATCTCTTCAAGAAACAGATAAATATACACTTGCAATCTCCCCAACCCACACACAAACACGAACACAACACACGTTTCCCGCATGCAGCGTCCAGCCTCCCTGGCTGAGCGTCATAGAGTGCACTGGTCTTGACCGGTTGTGCTCTCCTGCATGCGTTTACATAAAAAAAAAAAATACTATACATAAAATTCTTTTTTCAACGTGTCAATCCAAGCACAAAAATAACGGCAGAAGCGGGATGTGAACCGCGGACTTTGGAAACCAACTATGCCCAGGTATTCATACCGCTCGGCGAACTGCGCCATTGCTATGCCTAGACCGACTCGCGTTGAAACTAGTATTTATATCATTGTTATCATCGTGCGATAGATGTCGCTATAGTATATATTCAAAGTATGTATATTTTTATTATTATTCAATCAGTCTTCATTTATTCACAAGCTTAATATTATTACTTTCCGACAGTCTATTTATTTTAGTAAGTACCACTCGGGTCTCGAACCAAACTATAGACTGAATGGATGAGAAACGACTACTTATAGTTCCGACTCGGACTTTATAACCAATCATTTACCTGTGTTACTGATGGATAATTTTACCTTCTTGATATTGTCTCAAGGAGACATTATTATATGAATTTTTTAATTTTTATTAGAATATTATTTTATTATTTCAATAGTCGGTTTATTTTATATTCTAAAAAAAAAAAAAATTAGTTATTATGTAAAAAATGTAAAAAAAAAAAAATATAAATTAAACAACACTTAAATCAAAAGATGAATCCCACGCCACACACAAGATCTACCTTTAAGTGGCGTGGAAAGCAAAATTCCAAAAAAAAAAAAAAATGAATGTAATACTATCAAAAAAATCTTAAATGTATCCTATTATATTTGATTAAATAAAAAAAAAAATCTATTTATTTGTGTCAGTGACGTCAAATAGATGGCCCGTGTGTTGCCCGACAAGCGGTCCCGGGAAGAGTAGCCGCTCTACAACCCTAAGCGGTAGAAAACCAGGTTACAACAAAAACATTACCGTCCAATACACTTTATTATCGACAGTTAATGTATGAGTATAGTTATAAGACAGTTGTGTAACCGGAGTGAAGTTCAAATAACACAAGAGCCGCCGCCACTCACCTGGATGTCCTTGCAGCCCTGCAGCGCCGTCTCCAGGACTTTTGGCAGATGATCGACGTGGAATCTTTGCGACATTGACAGTAACGCTATTTTACCTGCAACAGAACAATACATATTAATTTTATTAATTATCATATTGATTACTTTTTCATGTAAAATATAATTGTTTCAATTAATTCTAACTTAATAATACTATTGAAACATTGATATCATCGCCATGAAGTTGTCCATCGGAGGACACTCACACTCTATGTTGCTTAACTTTGGTACTTGCTGCACATGTACTGACCATGGCGTGGACGTTGGTGAACCTCCGCTTATCAATATTACAACTGTTCAGTCCTTCAGACATGCCAATTCTACTAAAAGTATATTTATTTATGAATGAATATATATTAATTAATTTTTTAATTTTTTATTAGAATATTATTTTATTATTTCAATATTCTAATCTACTTTTATAGACTATATTACAATATTATTATTACTTAAATATACATATACTAAACATAAAATTCTTTTTTCAACGCGCCAATCCAAGCACAAAAATAACGGCAGAAGCGGGATGCGAACCGCGGACTTTGAAACCAACAATGCCCAGGTATTCATACCGCTCGGCGAATCGCGCCATTGCTAGGCATAGCAATGGCGCGATTCGATCCCGCTTGCCGTTATTTTTGTGCTTGGATTGGCGCGCTGAAAAAAGAATTTTATGTTTAGTATATGTATATTTATATAATAAGAATATATATTATTTAATAAAGCCTATTCAGTGTCGAAAATCGAAGGAGGATCGAAAAGCGTGGATACTAATGTGGGAGGCCCGCGTTTAATGGTTCAGTTAATATGGAGAAAGCATTCAGGTCCTCCAGTTCCTCGAACGATGATTCGTCCTGGCTTAGAACGGGAGTCCTCGGGAGCTTTGCTCGGAACAGCAGGGGCTCCTCGGATAGTACATTCCGAGGAGTCATCTTCGGAGGCCTCACATGAAGCGGCTTCACTGACGGCAGTCTCTGATTCTCTGCTGTCACAGTTGAGCGACGGCGACACAGGAATGGTGACAGCTTCAGCATAGGTAGCTGGAATTGTTTTGCACGCTCGAGGCGAGCGCCTTCTGCGGGAAGACGGGAGACTTGCCGGGTTGGGTGGAGGGTCCACACCAACGGATGTCAGTGGATCTACCTTTTCGCATCCGACAGCCTTTAAGAGCCGCTCCGGCAGCAATCGGTGTTCATCTAAGCGACGATGTATTTGCGCGATGTCACAATTCCAACTGTGAGCCATCCATCCCGTAAGTGAATGACAAGACACGTCCGCCCGGTATGAGTGTCAAGCGACGAATTATCAATTTGTTAAAAGGGAACGTAATCGACTTTACGTTTACAAAGTTATAATAGTTATTGGTTGGTTACCGCTGCCCGGCAGCGCGGCCACCGTGAGGCAGAGCGCCCCCGCGCGCCTCCTCCAGGAAGCTCACGTCCAGCAGCGCGGTGTCCGCGGCCAGGCTGGCCGTGCAGGCGCACACGTACTCCCGCAGCGGCACGCCCGCGTCGATGAGCGCCAGCGTGGCCGCAGTCACGCGGGCGCAGTAGTTGCCGCCGTCAGCCTGCAAGCATAGCGAGCTCTCAGAGTATTCTCCTAAGTTATACATATTTTTTATTGGTTCACATGTTGACCACAAAATATTAATTTGAAGCTCCGCAAGCAACTTGCCAAAACATTTGTTTGGAGCATCTCGATGTACGGCTGTGAGACATGATGCTTATCCAAAAGTGATATCAAAAGACTAGAGGCCTTTGAGATGTGGTCATACAGAAGAATTCTCGGCATTTCCTGGAGAGACCGCATCACGAACAATGATGTTCTCAGGATAATCAAAGAAGATAGGCACCTAATAAGAACCATCTCAGAGAGGCGAGCCCAATGGATTGGTCACATCATGTGCCACATCTTCTCCACGACATTGTGGAGGGGATGGTTGAGGGTAGAAACTGTAAAGGGCGCCCGAGACGGGAGTATTTGCAGCAAGTGTTCGAGGACATGAATTGTAGCTCTCATGCTGAGCTGAAGAGGGTTGCGGAGGACCGAGAGGAATGGAGATCGAGATGCAAGATTCTGTTGCTGCAAACCGATCCACCGGATTGATACTACGAAGAAGACCACAAATAACTAATGCTTGTACCTATTTACAGTGATTTTTAATATTTTAATTTTTTATATAAGCAGGGATTGTGAAGAATATAATTTATTTAATAGTCAGGGATCTTGGCTAAGTTCTCTCGGGTACGCCTAGTCTTTTTTTGTGCGAATTGTTTTTACACATGTTTTTAGACGGTATCGTTACTTTTTATGCTATTTACTTAATACTTTTTAAAGCGATATTTTGATTGTCGAAACCGATTCATTGAATTATATGAAAATGGAGTTTTTTTACAAGGCACTTTCTGTAAACAATTAACTGGATATATAATAAAACATCATATGCAAATTAAAAAAAAATACATCCTTCAAATTGCAATAAAGACAGACATAAAATTAATAACAGCTCATAAAAAGACACAACAGATATCCATTAAAAATATAATACCAGTAAATAAAAAACTAAAAGAATACACGGAATACACATTATATACAAATATTTTAATGAACGAGGAATAAAATTATGTTACAAATATAAAAATAATACTTAAAACATGAAAACAATTGTTTACTCGCATTGCTCTTGACCAAGTATCGTGTTATTGCTACATCACTTCGTTTTATATGACTACGGTTCTCCTCAATCTTCTTCATCGGTAATGTCACGATAAATTATTTGGAGAGTATCTGAATTCCTCGATATCGCAGTAATCCATTAACCCATTCACTGCGTATGTCTATAGAGGTTGTGAGCTTTATATGGAATTTGTAGCCTCGTACTACAGCTTTATTCTACTGTTGTAATGTTCCAAATTAACTTACTATAATTATAATGAAAATAAAATATATTGGATTCCAGTCAAAAACAATAAGCATTATCTGATGAATTTGTATACTAGAAAATATATTACGGTCTATATAATTTGCACAAAAATGGTTTAAAAGGCCTACCATAAAGGCGCCGCGTTCAAAAGATTATCAAACTGAAACATTCAGCTCCTGCGAGCGTCTGCCATCAATGCAGAATTATTGACAGCTTTCTTTTTTGAAATTACAACAATTAAGTAATTAGTCAAGCGTCATCATTTCAATTAAAATTTCACACTAATACTTTGTATTATATAATTGGTTAATTTATTTATTAATGGAACAAATGTAACAAAATCGATAGAAAAAAATCACAGGAAAAAATAAATAATGTCAAATTGTAAAGTATTATACATTTATTGTGTATTCCTGTCAAAGACGGATGATGCGTATGCCCGGCATACACGCGGACGTCATTGACTGCAACCATGTAGTTAATGACGTCGGCGAATAACATTCCGCATGCAGTGTTTAGCCGTTAGTGTTATATGCAAAATGTTTAAGAGTCATAGAATCACAGATGAGATTTCTCCACCACCGTCTGCAGGAACTCTCCTGTATGTGTTTATGTAAACAAAAATGACAGTGGGAATATAGATGATAAATCCATCTGCGGTACAGATTATTATTCCCAACACAAGGAGGCAGATGACCCGACTGTACCTGCAAGACTTCTACGTAGACGTCGATCTGAGAGAACGGGTAAAGCTCCGTCTTGATGGCGGCCGACAGCGCCTGCCGCAGCTGCAGAGACATCTCCTGGGACTTCTTGTCGCCGCGCGGCCGGTTTTTCCTCTCACCTGCAACCAACAGCTGTAGGGCAACACCACAAGGACACTAACACAGTAGAGCCAACCTTCCTACGTTTAAATAAATGGATGCTTGGTAAAAACCCACGAGGCGAGCCACTTTGCGACCATTCGCACTATGAAATTGGACGATTAGCCCAATTCTTCCAAGGCCTGGACCATTTAGTCATAAGAGACAGTTCAACGACATAGAAGACATCGTTTTATGAAAAATCGACACAAATTTTATGGAAAAAAATCTGTTACGAATTGAAAAAATTGTGCGTTATATAATATATGGATTTAGTTCAACTCCTATGAGGGTTAACTGCATCTGTAACATCATTACTTCACAAGCTTATTAATACTGACATATAGCAGTGTCTATGGTGTAACTTATCAACTGCCAGTTTAAATTCATTTATATCACTGCCATGGTGGGAATCAAACCCGCGACCGCCAGCTTGACGGTCAAGAAATTTTACTTAGCTGCTTTAGTATTTATTTAATTTTTTCATAATGTTAAATAAAATTAATAGAAAAAACAATTTTTGGTGAAACTCCACAGTAAGAGTATAAATATGAGCCGATAACTAAGATGGTTACCTGTAGAGAAGGTGGCCATGCTGTATTGGCAGTTGACAACCACATTATCTTGGATTCCTTTATTTTTTGATGCCTAAAATAAGAGAAAGAACACTTCAATTGTTTCACTAAGACAAAAGCACTCGTAATTTATTTTCTTTCCTTTACGCTTCTCAAGTGGTGCATATGGTTGCCACACAGTTCTGTCAGATGCCATAATCCTTAACTTTCTCCATAAGATAACAATATTTTATGTTTTTTAAAATTTATATGTGTATTTTTTGATTTCTATGTTGGGGAAATTAAAGCAAAGCACAAAATTGTGACAGTTGTATTTTTTGTTTTAACCACACAAAAAAGTGGGTCAAAAAAGCTTCGAAAGATCAAATTACAACACTTGTTACTAAACGCATGCGATGCGTTCTCTAGACTGCTGGGGGAATGACCCGAGCTGGATTCACTATAAAAACCACTATAAAATGTTTAGTGTACGATGTGCCCGAATCCAGTTCAGGCAAATCACTGTGCCAGCAATATACCTGCCCTAATTGTATTCGGGCAAAGCACACAAGGGGTTAAATGGAGTAGGGGTTATTATTTTATTCAATTTTCTTGGAGAAATTTCAGAAAGTTTATTTATTTTAAAATTATAGAAATGGAATCCTATTTGAATATAATGTACCTACCTTTAAATGAGTAATAAATAATGTATATTTACTAGCTACTTACAAAATAAATCTGTCTATCTACAGCCATCTTTGTTATAAACAGTTGAATGAAGAGATCTTAAAGTGAGTAGATAGATATATTATTTCATTTTGACAAAACAAAATTTTTGTGTTGATTTGTAACAATGTGTATATATTTGCCATTATTTTAATTCCCGTGTGAAGCATTTATCTACATAACGTGATATTTATTACAAGTGATATAAGTGACTCACAGGGAAGTATCAGTACATTATTTCTGAATACTCATCGAATTATATTTTCTCAATAATTATTAAGCGTATATTTTGCTGTTTAAACTCTTCGGAACGTCCAATAATAAGAAACGTTACTTGTTCTTTAGAACACTATCCGATATTTATTACATCATTTTGATTTTATTCAGTTCGATGCACAACAATCATGTGTTAGCGTTTGCTGTTGTATTGGAGGTATATTTCTGATTTTATTGATTAGTTGTTTTATTTGGAATTAGGGCGTTAGGCTCGTCACTATTCCCTGCAATGCGCGTGTCTCACCTGGTGGGGGCCGTACACCGCGACCAGCACCTTGGTGTTCCCCTGCTCCAGGTAGGCGCTGCCGTCGCTCTGGCTGAAGACTCCCAGCTTGCAGCTGATGCGGCGCAGCTCCCTGGCGCGCCGACCATCCAGGCGCAGGCCTTGCTCCGACAACAAGTCGTAACTCATCGTAATGCCACAACAATAAGATAGGTTATGAATTCAAACACACGCCTCGTTTGACGTTCCATCTCGGTGTTGCTGCTAAAATAATTTCTCAGTTAAAATTAAAATATCGTTTATGTAGCACTTTACTACTTGCATCACGTCTTAAAATAAAAAGAAAATATAAATGGTTCAAACACCTTTTTTGCTATAATATTTCCTATTTAACGAATATTTTTTTTTTTTTTTAACTTTCACTCTAAATTCCACTTATATAGTAATACCGACTCATAAAAAAAGTTTTACCAGAAACAAATGTTTTTGGAAAACCAGCCGTTGTGCAGGCTTATGTGTAAATGATCAAAGAAAAAATGCCCTTAAAGAGTTATACTATTTACATAAATGACCTGTAAGGAATCTGAAATATATAAGAGAAGGAGTAATTCGCCATTTGCGGATTAAACTCTTGGCGTGTTGGCAACACTAGGCAAGGGACTTTCGGAGCGCGGTTGACAGACAGCGTTTAAGGCTGTCTTCACGCCTTAAACTTTCAAACATCAAGGACATAGTTAAAAGTCTAATATAGTTATTGAAACTTCTGCTGAACGTCACCTGAGCAACCTGGACGAGGTGGTGAATGTTCTATTATTTTAGTGGATTGAATTTGTAGCATTTTATTCATGTGAGTAGTCACCGTTCCTACACCCCTATAATGATTCTTTCATTTTCAAATAAACATTACAGACTGTTTACATCGTGTCAATAGCTTTTTTGAATCAAAATTTCTATAAAGTTTTCATAAGATCGGATGATTATCCCGATGTTTTCGAAGCCTGGACCATTTTGTCCTAAGAGGCGGTTTAACCCAAAATATCAGCAAAGAAGAAATTGTTATATGAAAAATCGCCGCAAACACGATCACGGCAAAAGTCTCCGTTACAAATATAAAAAGCTAGCTTTATACTCTTGCAACTTTATACTCTTGTCAAGGATCTAGGTTATGAAAAACCTACGATTCATTATTTAGTTTCCATACTCACATAATCAATTTAACTTCACGCGCCAATAAACTTCTCGGATTCATCACCCGCCAGGCTAGTCAATTTCATAACCCTCTAATTTTTCGTACTCTCTATTCTTCACTCGTTTTATCTGTTCTGGAATATGGGAGCTTAGTTTGGAATCCCAATAAATACCAATACATTTTCATGCTCGAAAAAATTCATAAAAAAATTCTCCGACGTCTTTATTTTTATATTTACGGCATCTATCCATTCAATTCATTTAGTTCCGAACATTACCCAACTCGTTTTCTTCTAGGGATGCTTTCTTTCCATTCGCTAGAGTCCCGGAGGAAAATTGCTGCACTCAAACATTCATTCCTTCATCTTCGCGGTTCAATTCACAACCCTGGCATTCTTGAATGTTTTAACTTCTATGTTCCAGATAGGTACACCCGTGCTCGTAGCCATCCATTGTTTTTGATCCCAGCCGAGGCTTGTGGAGCTTCAAGCACTCAATTTGGTTCAACGGCAATGTCGCTCCTAAATGGCCTACCAGCATACCTCGATCCTTTTCTTACATCCTTTTCCTCTTTTGTCGATGGTATTGTTCTCCTTGATCTCTGTGATCTTTGACACGTGTCATCTTTTGATTCTTTTGTGTAATTTTTATTTTTTATTTTTTTCTCTATTTTTTTTGTATAGTTATGTATACTTATTTTTCTGAATATTAGTAAAATTGGAATTTCGATTCTGTAAAATAAATAAATAAATACTCAAAAGCGTTTATTTGTTATTCAGACGCAGTCGGTTCAAGCTTGGTATATATAATGCCCCCGGTAGGGTGGAGCTACTCTTTAAGCACGAAAAAAATCTCCAGGTCTCAGGAGCGTCGGGCTCATCATCCGATCTCCTAAAAACGCTGATTATTGAACAGCCATCTGAGCTTACAGAAATGTGAATGTGCAATTTTCGGTGTCCATATGCTTCAAATATAGAGCGAATATAGTAAATAAAATTACGTCATTGTGACAAAGTGTTGCGCTTAGCCACACGTAAAATGGTAAGCGCGTAGAATCCATAGACAAAAATATCGCGAACGTATGTTTTTATACGTAAAAAATGTTTGTGAACCTTCCTACTGTGATGAGAACGATTAGTTATCTTTAAAATGCAGCGGAACTCCAGAGGTCGTCGTTACTCTTTGCTCGTTCTATTAATGTTTTATTCTTCACTTATTTTTGTGTCCTTCTTTATTTTACACGCTTTTATGTTATATCATTTTTATCAGTTGTACTGTTTTTTTATTGGTACATTTATTCCGTGTAATAAATTAATAAATAACATTAAGTCTTCAACTGAAAATACTTGGTGAAACTGCATAATTATAATTTTGAAATTCATTTTAATAAAAAAATTGAATAATTCAAAATATTTAGTTTTGATTCACAATTTATTTTAAATGATTACATGTTTCGGCTTTCTTGAAGACCATCTTCAATACTGATAAAATAAAAACAGGCAGCGGCTTATATAGGTATGGACAATTAATTAGTTCCTACACATATACTTACAGGTTGTATATGTGTGCAGGAAAAACAATTGAAAAAAGACATTATAAAATTAATGGGTTTGTGGTTTTTCTAATGTATTAAGTCATTATATATAAAAAAAAATGTTTTTAATTTAAAAAAGACATAAAATTACTGGGTATTTGTTATTTTCATGTATTAAGCTATTATATAATACTAAATTTTTGTTTTCAATTTAAAAAAGACTATAAAATAACTGAGTATTTGTTATTATAATCTATTAAGATATTATATAATAATAAATTGATGTGTTCAAATATTGATGTGTTCAAATTAAAAATTCTAATCTAACAAATAAATCAAAATTATAATTTATAAATACATATAAATAACCTTGTTTTACATCATTTTAATATTATTCAGCCAACCCGGAGAGGGAACCGCGACCTCGCGTATGGCAGGTGAGAGTTTTAGATCTCGGCCACATATAGTATACTCCTACATACAGTGCACACCTCGACTGGGGTCCAAATTGGGTATTTTTATTATAGAAAAAAACAGAAAACTGAAGGTCAATTTTCCAATGCAATTTTTATGTGGATACAAAACAATGTTTAGGGATTCATATGAATAATAATGAACGTCGCGTATGCTTTCGACTTTCCTTTGCGAGTGTATGAGCAAGACGGTCTCTTCAATTTGCATTGATCTCTATTTAATTTTTTCACCAAAATGTCTTCCTCATCCACAAAGACGTGGCATTGTTCTTTAACAGACAATACATAAATACATTAAATGACTGGTATGTACTAAGAATTGTATCTCCACGAACGTCATGTCGGACTGTGGTCGTTCTTGCTTGTCTGTACAGGTTTTAGAGTATGTGCTAGATTTGGAAGCCATGCTGTTTTAAGAATCAAGCTGTCATCCCTGTTGATGTTGATGAGATGTCTTTTGATTTCAATGGCAATGACGGTCGAAATATTGGTTAAAAGAAATTCACCACACACGGCTTATCCCAAAAGCCATATTATCAAAAATACATGTTTATAAATAAATTTAAATTTCACGGATATTATAATTCGTTTTTAAAACTTACGTGTTTTTTATTTTCAATAAGCCGTTTAAAACTCGCTAAATTTGAAAGGATCATCGACTTACATAGGCAAAGGAAATGAACAATTGTTGATCAATTTGACTGTCAATTAATGCACACGTACTCGTATATGATTGGATTTAATGAAGGATCATACATCTTGTACATTGTGATACATTAAATATCAAATTTATAGCAAATCGGTTAAAGCAAAATGTAGACTTTTTCCTGTCAGGTTTTTAAGCATCTTGGGCGGTACGGCGATTATTTTGGCACCAATGTTTGCCTCGATTTCGTTAATGGTCCGAGCCTTGCTTGTTAATGATTTATATTTCAAATAACCCCATTTAAAAAACGTAGGCCCTAGGCTTTTCCACTTCCTGGTCATCGTGGCTTGAGGTGGGCATGTATACTTGGAGTAGCACAGTATCAACAGGTTTTGTTTCAAATTTGACTAGAATAATTCTTCCATTATATTGCACATATCCCTTCACACGCTGTCCCAATTCCTTGCACAGTGCAATACCTACTCCGCCTTGGCTAGGTTTATTTTCAATACATCCTGTGTGTATTATCCTATATTCTCCACTCCAAAAGTCTCCGCAATTTGGCCATCTCATTTCTGCTATCCCTAGAATGTTCAGTTTCATTTTCTGCATTTCTAATTTTAGGTTGTCTAGTTTGCTGTTCTGCAGCAATGTTCGAACATTCCAGGTGGCATATCTTGTTGGCTGAAGGTTTTTCTTTTTTGTCTTGGTTGTTTTGTCTCGAGCAGTCCCCACCTGGAGATCCGATTGGGGGACTATTTTATCTCCAGAAAATTTTACTTGAGATGCAATAATTTTTTTTGCTGATACATGGGATGTCTTTAAGGCTTTTAATGTCGTATTTTCCCCTTTATTTCCACATCCTAATGCCGTTGACCATAAAGGTTCATCCGCCTTAGGAGGGCATTTACTACCTCCAGGACAATAGAGTGCCCTGACCAGCTTGACCTGATGAGGTTAGCTGGGTGTTAGCTTATTCCGGCCAACATTCGGTCCCTGTCTATATTAGCCGACTGTTGTCGCTCACCCCCCACCAGGAGAAGGAGATAGATCAGGATTTTCCTTTCATCGAACCTGTGACCTTAAGGCATTTCGCAGAGTCCTCCAGTACTTTTAGGGGGCCAAGAATGAACTTTATTAAAAGTAAACTGATAAGTCGTCTTATTGATGAGAGCCTGGAATCATGCCTAAAATTAAAAACAACAACATACAAACATGACTTACTGAAACTTTCCAAGGAGATGCGAGAACATTGTTCGCATTAAGTGTTTATCGGTCATTGTCATGTTTTAAATTTATAGATACCTTACTTTCATATTATTGTTTATCAAGGAATACATCTTTATAAAGTGTGAAATCAAGTTTTATTCAGTGTACCCGTAATTTAATAAAGGTCTTAAATTATAATGAAGGTTTACTAAATTAAAAAAGCAGATTTGGCTCCCAGATTTTTTTTGAATTGTTGTAATGTACATATTTGGCTCTTTGGCAAATAAATTTGCCGACCCTTGGCTTAGGGGGACATATCTGAAGATCAGCGTGGCACATGTGTTTGACATCACGCGTCCTGGGAACTATCGTCGCAGAAACTCCATTGTTTGATTTGCACGACGAAGAGTGTTGTAACACGGCGGTTGTTGGCTACAACACTTTCTAAATATGTAAGTTGAGTCAACAGCTACTTTCAATGTACAGCATCACTATTTCGGCGTGTTGTTTCAATGTGAAGTAATTGATGGTTAAACTTTTACTGCCTTGTCGTTTTAAAAGCACGTTTCTTTAAGTCAATAGGTTAATAAATTTCAAAGTTAAATAATGTTTACATACCTTTCTTAAACGTTTGAACTTCTATGTTCCAGATAAGTACACCCCTGCTCGAAGCCATCCATTGTTTTTGATCTCAGTTGGTACTTGTGCAGCTTAAAGCACACTATTTAGTACAGCGGCAATAGCGCTCCTAAATGGCCTACCACCTCACCTCGAACCTTTTCATACATCATTTTCCTCTTTTGTCGATGGTATTGTTCTCCTAAATCTCTGTGATCTTTGACACGTCATTTTCTTCTTTTTTTATGTTATTTTAATTTTTTATTTTATTTTCTATGTATTGTATATTTTATGTATACTCTATGTTTCTTAATATTTGTACATTGGAACATTGTTCTCGGTTATGTATAAATAAATAAAATACCGACGTAAAATATGTCGCCCCAGTATAACAGTACAGTGATTTTTTAAAAACGTCGAAATGTAACATTTTTCAGTCAAACCGATAAAACTAATTAAAATCAAGTCATTGTGAACATTCTCAGCTGAAATAATAACAAAAATGTATTCCATAATGCATAAAATAATCGGTATTCCCTCTGGGGGCTTATTATAGATTGCAAAAGATATTGAGAATGAAATAACAATGAATAAATAAAACGAAAACAAAATGTTGAGAATTGCACAAAAGTTTATTTTAATATTAACTCAAATAAGTTCAATAAATACAGATAATAAATTTTGAAAATAAAGTTTATATAATAATTAAATCATCTTAATTTTAATTTACATGTCGTTGATCAATGATATTATTTAATGAAAAATAATACATTCTAACGAATCTAATCAAATGAATAATATTTCAACTAATACATAAATAAAAAATATATATAATAAGATCGAAGATAAAAACAAAATGAACAGACACTTTGTGCAGAGAATAAACAATATAACTGGCCTGTGTCGTCAAAAATTACTGAAGAATAGAAATGCTTCAATAATTTATCAATGGAAGCTTGAGAAAGATGAAAAGGATCCATATTGACGCTACCATAAGAAGAATGGCTACCACCCAGATCCAGAGGGGCAGCTGGGGGCTTGACCGTAGTAGCTATAGCTGCCACGGTGATAACCTCTTCCACCTCCACCACCACTTCCTCCTCCGCTTCCGCCACCGCTTCCGCCACCACTTCCACCACCGCTTCCACCACCGCTTCCGCCGCCGCTTCCACCGCCGCTTCCGCCGCCGCTTCCGCCGCCGCTTCCGCCTCCACCACCACTACCTCCTCCGCTTCCGCCGCCCCTTCCACCGCCGCTTCCACCACCGCTTCCACCACCGCTTCCGCCGCCGCTTCCACCTCCGCTTCCACCACCGCTTCCACCACCGCTTCCACCACCGCTTCCGCCGCCGCTTCCGCCGCCGCTTCCACCTCCGCTTCCACCTCCACCACCACTACCTCCTCCGCTTCCACCTCCACCACCACTACCTCCTCCGCTTCCACCGCCGCTTCCGCCACCACTTCCACCGCCGCTTCCACCACCGCTTCCACCTCCACCACCACTACCTCCTCCGCTTCCACCACCACTTCCACCGCCGCTTCCACCGCCGCTTCCACCGCCGCTTCCGCCACCACTTCCGCCACCGCTTCCACCACCGCTTCCGCCACCACTTCCGCCACCGCTTCCACCTCCACCACCACTACCTCCTCCGCTTCCACCGCCGCTTCCGCCGCCACTTCCACCGCCACTTCCGCCACCACTTCCACCGCCGCTTCCACCGCCGCTTCCGCCGCCGCTTCCACCGCCGCTTCCGCCACCGCTTCCACCACCGCTTCCACCTCCAGCACCACTACCTCCTCCGCTTCCACCGCCGCTTCCGCCGCCACTTCCACCGCCACTTCCGCCACCACTTCCACCACCGCTTCCACCGCCGCTTCCACCGCCGCTTCCGCCGCCGCTTCCGCCACCGCTTCCACCACCACTTCCGCCTCCACCACCGCTTCCACCTCCACCTCCACTACCTCCTCCGCTTCCACCACCGCTTCCGCCGCCACTTCCACCGCCACTTCCGCCACCACTTCCGCCGCCGCTTCCGCCGCCACTTCCGCCGCCGCTTCCGCCGCCACTTCCGCCACCGCTTCCACCACCACTTCCGCCTCCACCACCACTTCCTCCGCTTCCACCGCCGCTTCCACCGCCGCTTCCACCACCACTTCCGCCACCACTTCCACCTCCACCTCCACTTCCACCTCCACCTCCACTACCTCCTCCGCTTCCACCACCGCTTCCGCCACCACTTCCACCGCCGCTTCCACCGCCGCTTCCGCCGCCACTTCCACCACCGCTTCCGCCGCCACTTCCGCCACCGCTTCCGCCCTCCACCACCACTACCTCCACCGCTTCCACCGCCGCTTCCACCACCACTTCCCCACCACCACTTCCCCTCCGCCACCACTTCCACCACCACCTCCACTTGACAACCTCCACCTCCTTTTCCTCCTCCGCTTCCACCACCGCTTCCGCCACCACTTCCACCACCACTTCCACACCTCCTCCACCACTTCCACCTCCGCTTCCTGCCACTTCCACCACCGCTTCCGCCACCACTTCCGCCACCGCTTCCGCCGCCGCTTCCGCCACCGCTTCCTCCACCCGCCACTACCGCTTCCGCCACCGCTTCCACCTCCGGCCGCCGCTTCCACCCTCTCCTCCTTTCCGCCGCCGCTTCCGCCGCCGCTTCCACCGCCGCGCCGCTTCCACCGCCGCTTCCCGCCACCGCCGCCCTCCACCTCCTCCACCACTTCCGCTACTTCCGCCGCCGCTTCCACCGCCGCTACCCGCCGCTTCCACCTCCGCTTCCGCCGCCACTTCCACCTCCCTCCACCACTCCTCCACCACTTCCCGCCTCCTCCACCACTTCCACCGCCGCTTCCGCCGCCGCTTCCGCCGCCGCTTCCACTGCCACCACCGCTTCCTCCTCCGCTTCCACCTCCACCACCGCTACCTCCTCCGCTTCCACCTCCACCGCCACTTCCGCCGCCGCTTCCGCCACCACTTCCACCGCCACTTCCGCCGCCACCTCCGCCGCCGCTTCCGCCGCCGCTTCCGCCACCACTTCCACCGCCGCTTCCGCCGCCGCTTCCGCCGCCGCTTCCACCGCCACTTCCGCCGCCGCTTCCACCTCCACCGCCGCTTCCGCCACCGCTTCCGCCACCGCTTCCACCGCCGCTTCCGCCGCCGCTTCCACCGCCGCTTCCGCCACCACTTCCACCGCCGCTTCCGCCACCGCTTCCACCACCGCTTCCACCGCCACCACCGCTTCCTCCTCCGCTTCCACCTCCACCACCGCTACCTCCTCCGCTTCCACCTCCACCACCGCTTCCACCTCCACCACCGCTTCCACCGCCGCTTCCGCCGCCGCTTCCACCACCGCTTCCACCGCCACTTCCACCACCACTTCCTCCACCGCTTCCTCCTCCACTTCCTCCTCCGCTTCCTCCTCCACTTCCGCCGCCACTTCCACCTCCTCCACCGCTTCCTCCAGAGTGACAGTGATCACCCCACTTCCGCCGCCGCTTCCACCGCCGCTTCCACCTCCACCACCGCTTCCACTACCGCTTCCGCCACCGCTACCTCCTCCGCTTCCACCACCGCTTCCGCCACCGCTTCCGCCACCGCTTCCGCCGCCGCTTCCACCTCCGCTTCCACCTCCGCTTCCGCCGCCGCTTCCACCTCCACCACCGCTACCTCCTCCGCTTCCACCTCCACCACCGCTACCTCCTCCGCTTCCACCACCGCTTCCACCGCCGCTTCCACCGCCGCTTCCGCCTCCACTTCCACCGCCGCTTCCGCCGCTTCCGCTGCCACCGCTGCCGCCTCCACTTCCGCCTCCACTTCCGCCTCCGCTTCCGCCTCCGCTTCCGCCGCCACTTCCACCGCCGCTTCCGCCACCGCTTCCGCCGCCACTTCCGCCGCCGCTTCCGCCACCGCTTCCACCGCCACTTCCGCCGCCGCTTCCGCCACCACTTCCACCTCCTCCACCACTTCCACCGCCGCTTCCACCGCCACTTCCACCACCGCTTCCGCCGCCGCTTCCGCCACCGCTTCCGCCGCCACTTCCGCCGCCGCTTCCGCCGCCACTTCCACCACCGCTTCCGCCGCCACTTCCACCGCCGCTTCCGCCTCCACTACCACCGCCGCTTCCGCCGCCGCTTCCGCCGCCGCTTCCGCCGCCACTTCCACCACCGCTTCCGCCTCCACTACCACCGCCGCTTCCGCCGCCGCTTCCGCCGCCGCTTCCGCCGCCACCACTTCCGCCACCGCTTCCGCCGCCACTTCCGCCACCGCTTCCACCGCCACTTCCGCCACCGCTTCCGCCACCGCTTCCGCCACCGCTTCCGCCGCCGCTTCCGCCACCGCTTCCACCACCGCTTCCACCGCCGCTTCCGCCGCCGCTTCCACCACCGCTACCGCCACCGCTTCCACCTCCTCCGCTTCCGCCGCCACTTCCACCGCCACTTCCACCACCGCTTCCACCACCGCTTCCGCCTCCACTACCACCGCCGCTTCCGCCTCCACTACCACCGCCGCTTCCGCCTCCACTTCCGCCGCCGCTTCCACCGCCGCTTCCACCACCGCTGCCACCGCCGCTTCCGCCGCCGCTTCCACCGCCGCTTCCGCCACCGCTGCCACCGCCGCTTCCACCACCGCTTCCGCCGCCGCTTCCACCGCCGCTTCCGCCACCGCTTCCCACCTCCTCCACCGCTTCCACCGCCGCTTCCGCCGCCGCTACCACCACCGCTTCCACCGCCGCTACCGCCACCAGATGTGTGACAGCCATCTCCTCCACTTCCCTCCTCCGCTACCGCCGCCGCTTCCGCCACCGCTTCCACCGCTTCCGCCACCGCTTCCACCGCCGCTTCCGCCACCGCTTCCACCACCGCTTCGCCGCCTACTTCCTCCTCCGCTTCCACCGCCGCTTCCGCCACCACTTCCACCTCCTCCACCACTTCCACCTCCTCCACCACTTCCACCGCCACTTCCGCCACCGCTTCCACCACCGCTTCCGCCACCGCTTCCACCACCGCTTCCACCGCCACCACCGCTACCTCCTCCGCTTCCACCTCCACCACCGCTACCTCCTCCGCTTCCACCACCGCTTCCGCCGCCGCTTCCACCGCCGCTTCCACCACCGCTTCCGCCGCCGCTTCCACCTCCGCTTCCACCTCCACCACCACTACCTCCTCCGCTTCCACCGCCGCTTCCGCCGCCGCTTCCGCCGCCGCTTCCGCCGCCGCCGCTTCCCGCCCTCCGCCGCCGCTTCCACCGCCGCTTCCGCCACCGCTTCCGCCTCCGCTTCCGCCACCGCTTCCACCACCGCTTCCACCTCCACTTCCTCCTCCGCTTCCACCGCCGCTTCCACCGCTTCCGCCTCCACTTCCGCCACTTCCACCGCCGCTTCCGCCACCGCTTCCACCACCGCTTCCACCGCCACCACCGCTACCTCCTCCGCTCCCACCTCCACCCGCTACCTCCTCCGCTTCCACCACCACCGCCGCTTCCACCGCTTCCACCACCGCTTCCGCCGCCACTTCCACCTCCGCTTCCACCTCCACCACCACTACCTCCTCCGCTTCCACTGCCGCTTCCGCCACCACTTCCACCGCCGCTTCCACCACCGCTTCCGCCACCGCTTCCACCACTTCCACTTCCACCTCCACCACCACTACCTCCTCCGCTTCCACCGCCACTTCCGCCACCACTTCCACCTCCTCCACCACTTCCACTTCCACCTCCTCCTCCGCTTCCACCGCCGCTTCCGCCACCACTTCCACCTCCTCCACCACTTCCACTTCCACCTCCTCCACCACTTCCACCACCACTTCCGCCACCGCTTCCACCACCACTTCCGCCACCGCTTCCACCACCGCTTCCGCCACCACTTCCACCTCCTCCACCACTTCCACCGCCGCTTCCGCCGCCGCCGCCGCCGCTTCCACCACCGCTTCCGCCGCCGCTTCCGCCACCACTTCCACCTCCTCCACCACTTCCACCGCCACTTCCGCCACCGCTTCCGCCCGCTTCCGCCGCCGCTTCCGCCACCACTTCCGCCCTCCTCCACCACTTCCACCACTTCCACTGCCGCTTCCACCCTTCCACCACCCGCTTCCGCCGCCGCTTCCCGCCACTTCCACCGCTTCCACCACCACCTCCCTCCACCACTTCCACCTCCTCCACCACTTCCACCGCCTTTCCACCGCCGCTTTTTGCCACTTCCACCACCGCTTGCCGCCGCTTCCGCCACCACTTCCGCCGCCACTTGAAACTTCCGCCGCCGCTTCCACCACCGCTTCCGCCGCCGCTTCCACCGCCACTTCCGCCGCCGCTTCCGCCGCCGCTTCCACCGCCGCTTCCGCCTCCTCCACCACTACCTCCTCCGCTTCCACCACCGCTTCCTCCGCCGCTTCCTCCACCACTTCCACCACCACCTCCTTTACCCTTCTTCTTCTTGTTGCATTTCTTTGGAGGTTTTGGCTTGCCTCCCGATGAACCAGAAGAGGAACTGAAACTACTGCTGTAGCTACTTCCACCGCTTGATCCGCTGCTGTAACAACACTGCCGCCGGTTTGAAGTTTTTCTTAGATCCACCGTGCGAGCTATAACCTGGGCCGCTTGATGCATATTTAGATCCGTACAAGCTGGCATAATCGCCATAATCGCCTGAAACAACACAACAGGTTTTAAGTTTTTCTTATTAAATTTCATGAACTACTCATCACTAGATTTTCGTTATGTATCAAAAATTTAATAGTTCACCATACTATATGATATTTCAGTTGAAAAAATTATAATCGAGATCAGAGCCGTCGACAGGTAGATAAAACTTTTTATTAAGAATTTCCTGCTTTAATGATCTACAGTTTTGGTTTTCTTTAACCAAAAAGTAATGATTTCACTGGAGTTGTACCAGTTACAGATCAATATATTTTTATTTCTGAATTTATTAAAAGTTAACTATGGCTCACTTAAATGCTTCTTCCAGATTACAATCCATAATGTAAATGTATTTTAATAATGTGTTTTAAATCATCAACAAAGTATCGTCTCGACATTGTTTGTCTACTGGACTCGCTCAAGCACCGGTCTTAAAAATGCCGTTCAGGTACCGTAAATATCTGAATCATGCAGTTTTAGATAAGGTCATCATTGTGTTCCCCAGGCACAATGTTAGCTTCTTAAAATGCATTCTTATTTTTTGCCGTCAAAAATGAAAATATCTAGTGACTAAAAAAAGGGATCTCAGCCACAGATTACCGAATGTATAGATTAAAACATTGGCATCTATTTTTTTAAATACAATATGATTAAATACATTATTTTTAATATGGGATAAAGTGGGTTGATAAGTTGACATTTTAGTAATAAGTGTAGTTACCACTAGGCTCGCTCCTCGGGGCTGCCTCGACGTCGTACACCGCCAGCAATCCCAGGAACGCCAAGGCGCAACACGCCACAACGGCAATCTTCGACATCTTCGATTATTCCGGACAAAGTCAGAAAAGAGCTATTTCCGTGCGTTCAACAGTTGAACTGATGAACTTAGGAGACAATTCTCGAATGTGCCTTTTGCAGTCCCGGCTCCCAGTATTTATACTGAAAACTGCATGGATAAAACGTACTCGTAATACGGTTTTTTAAAGTCTCTAATTACTTTTTCGTGACAACTCATTTTCTACCGTTGTATAATAATACAAAGCCCTCTAAGCTTTAGAAGAACCTTCTGCGGTATTTTTACATACCACTCACTCGTTGTGTGAGTTACTTTTTGGTAAAATTGGTTGGTTTTTGGTTACTTGTTGGTTGGTTTTTGGTTACTTGTTGGTAAGTAAAAAAACACATATTGTTAGTGTGATGGGACTGGGAAAAGAATTATTTTCTAGTTTTCCATTCCTATAATCCAGTACCAGTCCATTAATGGATAAACATTCAGTGAAAAGGTTACAGTTGAGCGTTTTAACCATCATTGTAGTGTTACGGGTTTGTCTCCTATTTGTTGGATTGGTCAGCTGTGATAAAGATCATCAAAGATTGCGGCCTCGACCACAATCTCCTTACTGATAAATGTTTGATTTAATTAATTCCATGAAACATAAATCACGTATATTAATTCGACTCCAGTTTGTCTCTTTCTAAATTACTGAGACAGTTTAGTATAACGTTATTAAGTTAACTGCGGAAGCGGATCTGTATTCCTGGGATCAGACTCTCTTGATGCCGTTTATTGAGTCTCATCCTTGACGCTGCGTTCCTTATTAAACAGGTGAGTCGTTTGAGATTTTTAGAAGATTGAATTGGTAGCATTAATGTTTCTGTTTCAAATCATGTTTAGATTTATTCACTACCTCCAAGCAAATTTAAATATATTTTGTACATTTTTTTTTGTAGTTCTTTATCTTCAATTATAATAAATGTAAAGGTAATGAAGACGTATAGTTTATTATAAATTATAATTGAAGATAAAGAAGTACAAAAAATATTGTTGAAAATATTTTATATTTTCTCTTTACAAATATATTAAGATGTAAATATCGGCGGTACAAAACGTGTACAATAACAGTATGTTGTGACAATGATAAGATGGATATAAAAAAATGACATCGTGATTTTCAAAAATACACGTTTAGCTATAAAGTTGTAATTGCCATTAAAAATATATAATGCATTAAAAACTTTTATGATCCGCGCCATAAGAACGTGATTTGTTTATTAAAGTATTGATATGTCAGAAATAATGTTTATTGTTGTTATCAGCGCTGAATGATAACAGTGCCAAATGAATAGGTTTTCTTCGTGTTACAGATATTCTATCTATTAAATGAACCAAAATGCTGTCTCACTGCGTCATACGTTAGTTCCACTGATCAATGCTTCAATCACATGTATTTGCAGACAAATCTCATCTCAATGATAAGAAATTACCTACGATACAGCCTTCATATTCCATTGCCATGCATTAACTGTGACTGCTAAGGAACATGATGATAAGCTAAGCTTTTGTTAACTGAGAACCATATTGTATCGCAATCATCTGATTTTATAGAATTCTAAAGTATTGAGTTACCAAAACGATCACTTCAAGGTACAAAACTTCTCATCATCACCATGTTTGCTCCCTAACTGGATCATGCGGTAATCACGAACTGCACAAATCTGTCAGCTGCAGTCTGGTCTTTGGCATATCCCATGCTGCAAATTCGCAGAGGTGAATTGAAGAGAAAATTTTAGTCGATTCAGGGGGTCAACTGAAATTTCTAAAAAAAGTTAAAAATTTCGATTCTTCTTGACTTCAATTAAATAAAGTTGTAAATTCAATCCAGTGTAGATCATGTTACAGGCGCGAGGCATTTATTGCTTTCATATGCAGAGGTTCTTTTTTACTATTTTTTGAGAAATGGCAAAATATACGACATTTTAAAGAAAATTGTGAACCTTCCTCTGGGAAGTGACACAAAACATTACATTTTCATTAAAACAAATATTTCGTTTTTGGAATATTGCCTTTTAAAATAGTTTTTTGTAAGCATTCGTATTTTTTGTCATACAGTAAATCATAAGTGGGGTCTGATCTATATTCTATGTGATACAATGATAAATTTCCCCTTTTCAAAATAAAAATTATTCTCCATTTTTTGATACATAAATAGTTTTCTAGTTGCATTTTCTAAGGGTCCTAGTAAAAACATAATATTCCAATAGGATTATTCTCAAATATATGACAAATAGGTTTAAATGTTTTTTTCGTTAATATTATCAACGGTGAAACATTATACAGTCAATCCTTTTTATGAGATTTCGAAGTTATGCGTTCTTTTAGCAATGAATTTTTTTTTTTTTTAATATTTTTACATTGTAATTACGTTATTATTAGCGCATTGTTCATACATATTTTATATGAAAAATCCAGTGTTGTACGATAATTGGCTTAAGGAATTCATTATTTTGTAATGTGACCAGGCATGATAAAAAATCGTTTCCTTTCTACATGATTCAAATTTAGAAAGCGCATTGATGTTTCGACGAAAAATTAAAAATTGCAATTTTAGAATAACAAACTCCATAAACAATCAATCAAATCGAAAAATAAAATCCGAACAAACTTAAATCAATAATTTAATTAAGAAAAATTTAAGTAAGAAACAAAAACTTACACATAATGATCACGTGGTTGAGACTAATTCCAAAAATAAAGAAATATATAATGCGGGCCGCATTAAAAAACATTAAGAATCGCTGTAACATTTTGTACAGAATGAAGAAATAACCTCCTAATTTTTTAAATATATATAAAAAATTACCATTCTGTGTGAATCTAAAATTATATTTAGGGCCTATATATATAAGGGCCGCACACACAGACATTATACAAAAATAATTACATTTTTTTATCACAACAAATTTCATACTTAATTCTTTTCTTGTAAGTATGATAAATAATTTGAATGCAGAGGTAATCTGAAAGTACAATCAGGTAAATGTGAAGAAAACAATACTATAGCCAGATGTGAAAAGAAAACACACATTGAACAAACAAAAAATGTATTTTTAAAGTAATCAACATGTTTAACAATTTTAACAATCAAAATTAGTCCAGACACATAAATCAAACAATTTTAAATAAAACCAATTATCATGACCACTTCCTTCAGTGCGAGATTTGAGTTTCTTTTCGGTTGCTTAATTTTTCTAAATCTATTTCAATAGTTGAAGTTGCACACCTTAACTGGTTTTCCAAATTTACGTCTGTTATTGACGCCCTATTTTTATTATAATTCATTTTGGAAAAAAAAGCTTCGCAAATGTATGTAGATCCAAAGGCACTAATTATTTTTTGGGCAAAACATCTAATATTAGGAAATTTTGTTGCTGTAATGTACTTAGTATAAAATTTAATTTTTGGAATCGTGGGATATATATTTTTTTAGTTCAACATTGCATTGTAGGTCGATTAATTCCATTTGTAAGGTTTCTGAAACAGTGGAAGATTGAATTGTTTAAAAGCAGCTACTGTTTCTCTACAAATTAAACACGTTAATTTGGAGTTATATGTTATAAAGAAATAATCGTCTTCCCAACGGTTAATGAATTTCCTGTTTTCATCAACGACTTTCCTTTTCTTCGAAATCATCTTTAACGGCTAAAAATAAATGTAATAATTAATAATATATCACTAAAATAAGTGCACCTGCTTAGTTGTGGATACGCAACTTCTACGATCGCATTAGTGTGAGTAAATCTAAATACTAATCTGCACTGGTTGGTCCTTGTTACGAGATCGGTCAAGTTGCGTGTCCAGAGCTCTACTAATTCCCAAAAGGATTACGGTTGGTCATCTTGCCTCACCTTGAAACACTTGTCTCGTTTGAATACTACTATTATAGATAACTAGACGTCGAGACTATAGAGTAGTATTATAGAGCTGCAATACACTGAACAGACGACACACGTCGACAAGAATCGGAGAATAATGACGAATCTCAACCTGTCGAACCCCGTCAAAACCGAGTAGTTACAAAAATGACACACGCCTGCCTGTGACGACGCTCCATGCAGATTGAGGTTTCTCTTACGCTTAACGGGGAGAAGTTATGCGCTCCATCTGTTGTTCATCCAGAAAGCGATTTCTCGAGCGAGAAGTTATGCGCGGGAAATAAAATCAGCAGAATTTGAGCATTTGGTGTAATTATAAAAAAAAATATTGGTTTTAATAACTTAAATGTGATTTTAAAGACATTCTGAAGTACCCGATACTTAAAAAAAAAGATTTCTTCATACATGACCGCGGGCCGCACGTATAGGCGCCGCGGGCCGCATGCAACCCGCGGCCGCGGGTTGGCCAGGGCTGCTTTAGATGGTTTTATTGAATTGTTAAAAGTTCTAATTTTGTGGGTCATGCAGCATGCGGTATATATTAGATTATTCAATTGTTTTAAAAAAAATCTTCTCGGGTGTTCTTGAAATAATATTAAATTCTGGCTGATTTATTCAAGCGGTCCTAGTTTTTGGGTACTTCATACAATTTTACGAATTCTTAATTTTTAGATTATTGTGAATACATAACGCAATACTCTCGTGGACCGTGATGCCTATCTTGCGTTTTGTCGCCTAGAGGCGCAATCCCATCACGACGGCTCGGAAAAAACCCTTGAAACGCCAAGGATTCCCCAAACCATCCGGTACTTTAGTCTTAGGTACCGAATAGCAGTGGGAATAAATTATGACACATTAAACCAATGATACTCAACCTTTTTTTCTTCGGGCCACATACATATATTTGTAAAGCTACTTAGGCCGCAACACTATACTGGTATGACAAAAAATATCATGAAACCCATCACCTCCGTTTTTTTGGAAAACCATTTGAGATTTATAGAAATATAACCAAAACAGAATATTAATATTACATATCACTTATCAGCATACGGTTCGCTAAAAATTACAATAGTGAAAAAAATAAAACTCAAAAGTAACATGTATCCAAGCATTTATTTTGAAATTTGTGTGATTTTTGACATTGGGATAAATTTTCAACAATTTTAGACAAATCGGGTTTATAATTGCTGCATGCTCCCCTCAATACGTCATCACGGTGAGAATCAGTAAGTCGATACTTGTGTACGTTTTTTGCATATTTCATCTTGTATTTTTCAGGAACTAATTCCCAAAAATGGATGTACTCCTTTCCGTCTCTTTTTTCTTCAAAAATAGCTTTCAGATTAGTATCGTTCCTAAATTCGATAAATTTATTAAAAAGCACTGCATGATCATATCCCAATGCAGCTAAATGTGTTAAAGTTGCTGTTTCGTGTGCCAATGATTTTCTATAAGTAACAAATAATTCTTGATAAGTAAGTCCTGAAATCTACTCTTAAATTCCTTAGCTAAAGCAGCTAAATAATTTAAAAATATCTTATAGCTTTCTTCAGAAACATGTATACCATCTTGTTTAGCTTTTATAACAGTTGGAAAGTTATGAAATACTTGTTTTTCTATTTCTTCGTGATAGATGTTCAATTTCTCTTCAAAAGCAAACACTTTATTCGCCATCTGCGAAATGATTTTATTTTCGCCCTGTAGGCCACGATTGAGTTAATTAAGTTTTTCTGTGATATCACACAGAAAAGCTAAAAGACACCACCATCCGTCAGTATTAAGTTCGCTGTAAATTTTATTATGTTGTAAAAACAAAATAATTTCATGCCTCAAATAATAAAACCGTTCCAGAACTTTACCTCGGCTTAGCCATCTCACCAAGGTATGTAAAAAAATGTCACTATAGTTACTGTTCAATTCTTCCAAAAGACTTTTAAACTTCCTGTGGTTCAGTTGTTGGGCTCTAATATAATTATCTATACTTATTGCAGTCTTCATCACGGCGTCTATTTCGGCAATGGAGATACGTGCTGATAAGTTCTCTTGGTGTATGATACAGTGGAAAGATAAGAGATTGTATAAATTATAACTCTCTTTCAATAATTATAATTTTAGAATCAATTATAATTAAAAAGTTAATAAATTAAAAATATTTAGTTTTGATTCACAATTTATTTTAATGATTACATGTTTCGGTCTCCCTGAAGACCATCTTCAATAAAGCAACAAATCCTTTTTCGGATCCGATCATTGAAGGGCATCCATCCGTGCATACACAAGCCAATTTTTCAATATCAATATCATTGTTTTCCAGAAATGTACTGATAGTATTGAGATAGTCCGTGCCTCTGGTTTGATTTTTCATGGGAAGAAATTTCAAAAAATCTTCATGAACTGAATTGTGTCCTGTATAAGCCACGAGGAAAGGTATCACTAAATGTTTTGTGCTTCGTGGTATAATGACGAAGAATGTTATATTTTTTCAATATAACACTCTCACGACATATTAAGCATGTGGTCGAACTATGTTATTTGACACAACGAAATATTCTTCTTCCCATTTGTCTTGAAACACTCTTTTTTCGTCGGACATTTTTCGATTGCATTTCGAAAAAACTCCCGCCATCATGGGTAATTAAATTATAGTAAAACAATATTTTATAAGACAGCAAAAAAAGCTATCGTATCCGTGTTCCGCGTAATGTTGACTTGAAATAAAGCCGCAACACTGTGACTGTGACGCGGGAATAAATCTAGCGTGTGCAGTAGCAACACTCTTATACCAGATCTGATGTTGACACGACAACGACCATCCTCTTCGGGTTTCCATATCTGTACGTCAAAGTCCAAATTATTCTCAAGATATACGAAATATAGAATGCCAGATTTTGTAAATCATGTTCCTGATAATAAATGTGTTGAGGGCCGCACAAAAAAGCTTGGCGGGCCGTAGGTTGAGTATAGCTGCATTAAACAATCAATACATTAGTCTTACGTTAGAAGCGTAATAATTTGAGTCATAATTTGGTCCTTCACCTTTTTTTGGTAAATAGGCTACAATAGGAACGTCAAGGAAGACGCCATTCATCATCATCCATCAGCCGGATTTACGATCCACAGGCTTTATAAATATTTGTGTTGAGTTAAAATTTTAAGGGTGTATAAATTGATTGCCGGTGGTTATAGTCCAGTGGTAAGAACGTTTTTTGTCATTCAGTCGCTATCGGTTCAAATCCCAAACGAGCTTGAATTAAAAAAATATATTTAAGGAAATCTAAGCTCTTTACACGCTCCCGGTAGGGTTGAGCCACCCCTTAAGGATAAAAAAAAATGTCTAGGCCTCGGAAGTATCGGACTGATCATCCAATATCCCTAATAACGCTGATTATTAAAAATCCAAATATTTCTTTGGTACTATAGCCACAGTCTATGCAAGTTGCGGTATCTTGCCCTGGAGACTCTCTGGAATCATCTATGTTCTCATATGGACCTCGGGTGTTCTGGAACAGGCATAGATAACCTGAGCTTACAGATATGAGAAACGACAATTTTTTGTGCCCATTTGCTCTAAATATGGAGTGCATATGTAAAAAAAAACCTTCAGCCAACAAGATATGCCATCTGGAATGTTCGAACATTACTGCAGAACGGCGCCCTAGACGGGAGTATTTGCAGCAAGTATTCGAGGACATGAACTGTAGCGCTTACGCTGAGCTGAAAAGGGTTGCGGAGGACCGAGAGGAATGGAGATCGAGATGCAAGATTCTGTTGCCGCAAACCAATCCTCCGGATTGATACTACGAAGAAGATGTAAAAAAAATGTATGAAGCTCGGTCTTATTTTTAATTTAATCGTGGATTGAACCCGTGCCGCTGTCATGATAGTCGAACGCTTTCACGTCTCGGCTACACCACTCGGCAAATAAATCCTTCATTATTAATAATGTTTTCCTTTTAAGAAATGGGCTTCAGTAAGTCTTATATTAAAGTCCCTTAGTTTCTCTGCTCTCGTATCACAATAAGATAACGACCCGAGTTTTCATGCCGTTGGTCATTATGACTAAATCACGATTTCATATAAAACACTCATATAAAAAATAATCTTATGAACGATTTAAAAGTACATAATAATAATTTTATGGCTTAAAAAATCGTGCTGCATGCGAATTGAATGTTATGTTACTTTATGACCTTCAATTAGAAGTCACATTGTTTGAGCTGATGTATAAAAGTAAAAGAAATGCTTAAAATATTGTTCCTAATTAATATAGCTCATAAAGTAAAAAACCGCAATCAAAAAAATATTGAATATCTTTACAATTTTCGAAGAATACAATATATTATATATAACCTCAATAATATTTTATTGAGTTATTCTTTTGACCACCAAAAAAATATTATATTCAATAAAAATATTTTCGGAGATATTTAAGGACAGATTTGGAGATTGGGTTGAGCCAAGTGTGGCATATTTATAGAAAATTAAACATTACCCACTCACGGCTCAACCCAAAACCCATAATTCCGATGGAAAACTAACTTTAATGAACTTTAAATAAAAATATATTTTTAAAATAATGCTCACAACTAAACGGTGTAAATTTTTCTGATATTTCTTCCTAACTATTGTAGCGATGAAAACTACGCTAAATAAATTCAATTAAATGGAAATGACATGTTTTCACTTCGGCGAGAAGTTATAGACAACAATAATATTTCTTCTTATGTTAGTTCGTTACATCTGTTGAGATTCTTTCTTTGGGTACACCGGCTTCCAGCTATCTCGCCATCTTTTGGGGGTCTGCTTGGGGGTTTTCGTCCTACGAGACTCCCATAAAAACAACCTCTATGGCATCTTCTGACACCTTGTTAACATAATAGTTACAGTTTCAACCTTGATCTCGCCAATACCTAACCATATGCTTATACCAACAAACATATCCAGTGATATTCAACAATGCAAACTCCGAAACGAGTGATCCATTAACATTACAGCAGTGACAATCTCAGATAAATTTGAAATGTACTTTATTTTTAAATTAATTTAAAATAATTATCACAAGAATTTTAATTTGTATATCACTAGGTTTAATTATATATTTATTAATAATACGAAAATAAATATTTTCGTAAGTATTCACGTCCTGATTCAGAATTGTCGTTTTTGAGTTAAGCCGTGTGGGTACGCTCATCTCACATGGCGCAGCTACTCATTACAAATCATCAACCCCGAGACGAGCCCTGGAAGAGCGGTCGGAATATCGTAGATATGAATAGTTTTCCTTTTTCCAAAAGCCACAATTCCAATACGAGAATATTTAATTAAATACCTATGGACGCTACAGATGTTTCTGAATTATTGACTAAATTAGTTGTATTTTATTAACGTAAGAGTTATTATGCACAAGCTTAACAATAACCTTTAAATAATATAAGTAATTATTTGTTATTCTTAACATATTCAATTTATCACGTTGAACTGAAACACTAAATTATAAAAATACACAAAGTAATTGATGGGAATCTGACAAAATACATATTTATAAAAGTTGCCTCAGATAATGATAATGATGGTAATAGTATTTGATAATACATGCATAAATCGAACTTACATAATCTATTATTGAACAAACATGCGTCACTGCTCACAATGCCTCAAGAAGAAGGTCGGTGTTGTCTATTTCAATAATCGTAAAATAAAACTAGTTGCCTTTAATTAATTTTATTATTTAAATTTAATAGCATTTATAATTTTGCAGTTTCACCAAAAATGACTTTATCACATCCTTAACTCTTCTAATTCAATCTATTTATGTTTTGTCTTCAGATAATTTTTTTAAGAGCGATAATGTTGAATTCAAAACTTTAAACTTGAAACTTACTCCAAACCTGTATTAATTATAATAGAATTATGTAATCCCGAAAAATCAAATGAATGTCTTTCACTTTATGTTACATTCATTATCAATTTGAAGCATCAAATCACTACAACCACTATAAGCTGCACGATCGTTCTCCGTGTCACATGTGGATACCCAAACTTGTTATATAAAATCGGTGGTCTATCTTTACAGTCTTCCTGCAATTCTAGGGCTTGAAAAATGGCGGCTG
Source organism: Glossosoma conforme (assembly GCA_022606575.1). Classification (NCBI taxonomy): domain Eukaryota; kingdom Metazoa; phylum Arthropoda; class Insecta; order Trichoptera; family Glossosomatidae; genus Glossosoma; species Glossosoma conforme. The sequence goes on from JAGTXR010000390.1 coordinate 168,296, forward strand.
CTGTATGCCGTGGCTCAACAACATAGATAAAAAATAATGTGAAATATCAGATTTATGTGGTGTGAACAAATTAGAACTATAAGAAGGCTTTAAGATTTAAAAAAGAAATACTTCGGCTAAATGGTAAGTTTGGGTCAAGAGAGAAAGAAAATTCAGGCATTTAAGATATGAGACTAGAGAAGTTAGTTACTGTTGCTGTAAGGCGAAAAATCTGAATATAAAACTTCAAATACTTAAAAAACAAATTTTCAAAGTTCGGCATAAACTGGAAAATGCACAAAGGGGATAGAGATCTTTTCTCTACTAATTTTTTTTTCTCAAGAAAGTAACAGAAGAAAATTCGTATTCTATCATGATTACCGCAAATATATTATTTTCGGTGAACTAAACAATTAGAAAGAAGAAAAAGGGAGAAGACTATTATAGATAATAAACATTATTATACATAGTAAAATAAAATAAATGTTCAATTATTTAGCAGACTTTTCGTCAAAAACTGTGATAATAAAAAGTAAAACTCAAAAGTAACGCGTATCAAAGCACTTATTTCAAGATAATAAAAGATCGATTTTTCCAAAAGTAATAATGAATCAATACAGTAGGTAGGGTTGAGCCACCGCTTAAGGACAAAACAAAATCGTCCAGACCTCGGGAGCGTCGGACTGATAATCCGATCTCCTTAAAAACGCTGATAATTGGACACCCGAATATTTCTCTGGTACTACAGCTGCAATCTATGCGGGCGGATATAGCTCAGTGGTTAAGGCGATTGCTTTTCAAACCTAAGTTTTTGGGTTCAATACCCGACGAAGATTAAAAAAAAAGATTTTTAATCGATTTCTAAGCTAAACTCGTAAATATTTCCATTTGGTGTGAGTTTGATCCCTCATCCATAAACTTGTCAGTCATATCCTATAAATTATAATTGGTGGTAGATGAAAGTCGTTCCGTGAAAGACCATTCATAGTGAATTCCTGTAATAATTGGATGATGCGTGAATGTCGGGCTGTAGTCTATGGCGGTGGCGGATCAACACTCCACATGCAGCGCTTAGACATATGCAGCATGGTAAGCGTCATATAATACAGAGATGAGACTTCAGAACCACTGTCGGTATTCTCCTGTATGTATAAATAAAGTAGTTCGCGTGGTCTTGCCCTGGAGGCTACCGGGAACCATCTATGCTATTATGTGGACTTCCAGGCATACAGGTGTTCTGGGAAGACATAGACAACCTGACCTTACAGAACTGTGAAATATCAATTTGTAGTGACCAAATGCTCCAAATATGGAGTGGACGTTGCGCGATGCTCACGATGAACGCGGCTCAGGGAAAATTGTAGGTTTTTAAATGATGTTTTTGATCAGATCAGCTTATGAATCTTAGATTATCCAAGTATTAGTTATAGTAAATTATTTATTTATTATGTAACAGATTTATTAATTATATTAAAACATTAGTTCAATGTAATGAATAAATAAGTTATTGGGTCCCTTAATACAATGAATTGGGCTCTTTAAGACGTAAAATATATTGAAAACAAAAGTAAATTGAAAAAAACTTATAAATCAAATATATTTTAGTAATTATAATTATCATGTTTTCTATATCATTTTTTATTATGTAATAATTGGTCGATTAAAGTAATAAAATACACTAGTTAATTATATTTATTAAACATTTAAAGCATTTTGAAATAACGAAAATGCAACGAAAATGCAACGAAAATGCATTTTAATAAATATTAGATTTAAAAAATAATGATCCTTGCGAAAGACTGAAACTATTAAATGTATTTGATGTACATCTCTACCTTTGAGGTTATTACCAAACAATACAATAACTGTATAATTATAATTTTTAATTAATTTAAATTTAACAAAGAAATAAAAAATATATTTTTTTATTTAACATTTATTATTATTGAACATGTTTCGGACCTAAACCGGTCGAGCTCAAGTGCAAAACATGTAAAATAATAATAAATATTTATTTATTTATTTACCTTGTTTTCACATGGATCACGTAACAAAAGTTCTCTATTAGGAGACTGCAGTTTCGACTAACTCGTAGTCTTTGTCAATCCTTCTCTAGTTAAGAGATAACTGAGCTGCGTTGTACTTTATAAGTGGTGTAACACCTTTTTTGTAGGGGGAGGGGTGGGGTGTGTCTATCAGGAAAGGAGAGGGAGATAGGTAGTGTTGCAAGGATGAAGGAAGAGATAAATACATAAAAGTGGTTTAGGTATAAATTTATTTTTATTTTCTATTTTATTTTTTATTTATTTTATTTTTTTTAATTATTATTAATATTATTCTTATATGTCGTATATATAATTTTTAAACTTATTTATTTATTTAACGGAAACAATTTTAAAATTGGTGAATTACTTAAGGTATTTAGTTGGTTATTAATTATATCTTCTTTCTTATTAATGGCTTTATAAATTTCTAAGTATTCTAAATTATTTATTTTAACGGTTTTATTTTCTACATGTAATATGTTTAATACTTTTTCTAAGTTGTACGAATGATTATTTTCTATAAGGTGGTTTGCGAATTCAGAAAAATTAGTGCTTTTTAGGCACCTTAAATGTTCTTTAATTCTAATGTTAAAATTTCTTGACGTTCTGCCAATATAAAAAGATTCACAATCTTGGCAATTTAATTTATATATTCCAGAATTATTACGTTTATCATTAGTATCTTTATTATTTATAAGGTGGTATCCTAGTTTATTATCTGTATAAAACGCTGGCTTTATCTGTATAAAACGCTGGCTTTATCTCTATCTATTATCTTTATCTCTTATCGCTTTTATACAGATAATAAACTAGGATACCACCTTATAAATAATAAAGATACTAATGATAAACGTAATAATTCTGGAATATATAAATTAAATTGCCAAGATTGTGAATCTTTTTATATTGGCAGAACGTCAAGAAATTTTAACATTAGAATTAAAGAACATTTAAGGTGCCTAAAAAGCACTAATTTTTCTGAATTCGCAAACCACCTTATAGAAAATAATCATTCGTACAACTTAGAAAAAGTATTAAACATATTACATGTAGAAAATAAAACCGTTAAATTAAATAATTTAGAATACTTAGAAATTTATAAAGCCATTAATAAGAAAGAAGATATAATTAATAACCAACTAAATACCTTAAGTAATTCACCAATTTTAAAATTGTTTCCGTTAAATAAATAAATAAGTTTAAAAATTATATATACGACATATAAGAATAATATTAATAATAATTAAAAAATAAAATAAATAAAAAATAAAATAGAAAATAAAAATAAATTTATACCTAAACCACTTTTATGTATTTATCTCTTCCTTCATCCTTGCAACACTACCTATCTCCCTCTCCTTTCCTGATAGACACACCCCACCCCCTCCCTACAAAAAGGTGTTACACCACTTATAAAGTACAACGCAGCTCAGTTATCTCTTAACTAGAGAAGGATTGACAAAGACTACGAGTTAGTCGAAACTGCAGTCTCCTAATAGAGAACTTTTGTTACGTGATCCATGTGAAAACAAGGTAAATAAATAAATAAATATTTATAATTTATTATGGATCTCAAAGTGAATGCTCAAAACATTGAAAAAAAATGTAAAATAACTTTAAATGTGAAAAACCACTTAGTATGTATATTTTATTTGATTTTTTTTTTGATTAAAAGTAATTAAATATTATGAAAAAATATAATTACGCGTCCCTTAGAAACTTCTGATGATTCGGGGAATACCTGTGACGTTACAAAGGTTTTCTAAGAGCCGTAGTGAGGACGCAAACTAAGTCCCTGATAACGGTACATCGTATCGTGCTCTACGGGAATATTGCACGGAATTGACCATATCTGTAATTAATAAAACATAACCTTACAGTGTTTACTATTTAATTTCTACTATGTTTACTATTAGATACCTCACATTTTAGCTGCGTTATCTTAAATAAAGTAATCTTTTAGATTAGGTTTCTAATGAAATTATTGATCCTCAAAATATTATTGACTTGACCCACGAAGACAATCGACCACTATAAATATTACTAAACTCAACTTATAACATAGACTTTGGTAAATTGATAATATATTAAAAATATGTATAATATTATTTTTAAAAATATATTTAGTTTTTTTATTTACCTTAAATCAAAATATATATATATCAATGTCAACGGTCTGTTTTTAATATTCTTGTTACGTACGTCTCACGCTGAAAACGACAGCTGTTGATAGTTATGTGTTATTTGTAAATGTGTTATTTGTAATGATATAGGAATTCGATGGTTTATTATACTTTGCATCCCACGAGTATTATCGGGCGGACCTTCAATAAAGAAACAGTCCGTGAGCCCCGACCGATTGTTAGAAAGGGGGCCATAAATATTAAATAAGCCAAAAACGTCGCCCTTTGTTGGCCAGCGTGAGAGGCGTCTATTCTCGGGAAGATATCATAAATATTAAATATTCAGAAAGTGTTCCTTTGTTTAGTAAAGCGTGCGAACGAGCCTAGGATACGTTTCAGTTTTAGCCATAAAAACATAAACCGATGTTATGGCTAGGATTACAGATCTCCAGGAACGCTTCGTATAGTAATAAAACCCTAAGAAAGGAATACAGACCCGTGCGACCGAAACTGTTCCCACGGCCGCAAAAGTAGGTACCAGAAAATGAATGTATAAAAGCACCGACTTGAACGTTAAATAAATCAGTTTAGACTTGAATCTCTTGCGTTTCATTTCTACCTCCCACCCTCCTGTAAAGCCGCGCCGGCTGCCTGAAATCTGGAGAAATGAGGCTGTCCGCCCACTTCAGATTGATGGCGTAACTAGTTACCTTACAAGTAACTGGGAGAAGATGGTCTAGTGAAGAACGGAAAACCGATACACGCCCGTAGAGCGGATCGTCAGCGGAACTGGAAGCTGTCGTCTACAATTCTCATATTTCACAGTGACTAAAGAAATGAAAATAAAAATAAATTTGGAAACCTAATAATATTTCACTATTTGAGATAATATTGATTACGAAAACTCTTAGATCCAATGAGCATATTTTCTTACTTAAAAACGATGAACAAATGCAAAAGAATAACAAGTTTTTCTGCGTTTATACTCATAGTTTACAACTAAATATACTTAACATAAGTTTATTAATAAATATATATTTAGGAAATAAAACGTTCAGTATGAAATATTTAAATAAAATAATCGTAAAGAGAATCAATCATCGCCATTAAAGATGACGACTTTATTACTGAGCGGCTCAACAAGTATCTATATGGCATACGACTATTTCAAGGATTCAATAGAATATATATTTTAGTGTTTTAGGGAATTACATTTAATATTAACCAATGAAATAAGGTATCTTAAGTAAAGTAAAAGATAACTCTGTCTGTAAACTTAATATATATATATGTACTCAGTTTATAATTTTATGTACATGTATCGCAAGCTTAAATAAAGATATATAATAACATTATGGTTATCAACTAACAATACTTGGTGTAGGCCGAAACATGTAATCGTTAAAATAAATTGTGAATCAACACTAAATATTTTTAATTTATTATTTTTTTAATTAAAGTTAATTCATAATTATAAAGATATATAAAACAAAAAAACCTATTTGACATAGATTCAATTTTTATATCCATATTTTTCCTTTTTAAAGATATTTTTTACACAGACTGAATTGTGTCACCTAATTCCTTCTGTTCTTTCTCAGATTCGCCACAAATCCGCACGTTGAGTCATTTAGCACCTACCAATTTTTTTGTCAAGTCAGATACGCATTCATAAGTTCTGCCGAATACATTGTGGCTATAATTTTGTGGCAGTAAATATTGTACTCGTTTTTATTTTTGTTTTCCTCGACGCTATTTAATTTAATTATTGTATTTTTATAGCTTATTGCACGTGTTTATAAAACATTACGATTTATTAACGATTAATGTGATATTAATTTCAATCATTATCTATTGGTAAGTCATGGTTTTATTAAAACATTTTTCACCACTAAATTGAACGATATTTCACCTTTTTGTAATTTGAAGTTATTTTTTAATTAATGAATTAATAAGTTTCGTAAAAACTCTAATCTAACGAATATTTGAATTGCCACCATGCGTACCAAATCTTACACACAGTGGCGTAACTAGAGTGCTTGCTGCCGGGGGCAGTCTTTGACTTGGCTTCATCGATCCCCATAAAAAACGGTCGCATTGTAATAACCTTTTTGTCATTATTGAGCCTACAAAAAACCTACCTAATGATGTCAGCACTTGTATCTGGCTGACACGGGGCATAAGTTTTCGTTTGAGTCAGAAATCGCGGCACGAACAAAAGGAAACCGTGCATAGTTAGTAGAATAAATTAAGAGACTCATTTATATTAACAGGGATGAAGGCCTGACCCTAAAGATAAAATGGCTCCCACCTCCAGCACGTGCTCAAAAATCTTCTCAGGCGAACAAAGAAAATCGATCCTATCGAAAATGACGTTCGCTTCTGAAGGACAAACTTATCTCACGTGACGCTCGAAGAAGTAGTACATTTGGCTGATAGCTTACTGCCTGAAAATACTAATTCATCACAAATCATCATCTCTGAAGATTACCGGTGACAACGGCGATCGAGAAATTGGAGATATGAAGAAATTCACCGAACACGATTCAACCTACGAAATACCACACATACCTCGTAAATACCATAATTCCAAATGTTAGCTTTAATATCGTAGGCTTTCAATCAAATAAACTTGCCTTCCCCAGAGATATTGTAAACGTTTTGTCATCATAAATTACTACTGCACAGTTCTGTTAACTGGAATTGATCGAAGAAATCTCTGCACCCGGTGGTCCAGCTGGGAAGATATTCAGGTATGTATAGGTCTCCAGGGCTAGAGCTCGGGCACTCGATCGCTTCACTTATTCCTGCAACTGACGATTATGCTCAGGTTATTTTTGTAAGCATATTAATGTTTGATCAGTTTTAGTTACACTTTTTCATTGAGCATTAAGTCTTTATCTCAATTTAAACATTATTATTCGATTGATATTTAAAATTCTCTGTCAACGTGAATTATTTTAATAAAATATAATAATTTGATGTTGACGGTTGACAATGTGTCACTCGCGAATTGCACATTCATATAAAAGTGATCTGTCATGTTTCGCGAAAACAAGTTATCAATAATTTGTTTTCGTGGATCTCACTTGTTCATGAAGAAAAGCTTCAGACCTCAAGAACATGAGCCGAGTCTTGCTGAGTGGCGCCTTGCTGCTGCTGGTGCTGAGTCCGGCACTGCCGCGCCCGGGAGGTGAATACTCAATAGTTTACTGAGCTATCTTAGCTGGAATGACCTGTCAAGCTTTTAAATATTGTTTTGGGTTAAGCTGACTGCCGTACAGTAAGTATTGGTCCACAACGGCATTCGAATACAGCTCTGTATCTTGCATCGGCTATATTAAATGAGACTCAATTGGGAAGAGATGGTTTTTATGGACATATTTGAAGCATAGCTTTCTACTACGGGTGTAAATTCAGAAAAAAGTCATGGTTAGATCGTAATTAACAATATATATAATTATTATTTTTTAAGTGAAACGAATATTTGAACATATATTTTTTTCGATATAAATTATATAATAAACACTAAAATCGGTACGTAAATTTTATTTTAATATTCATGAAAATATTAAGATTTAACATGACAGACAAGGTACAATACAACTGCAGAAAACTAGTAACAGCAGTAAAAAATACAAATCATCCCCCAGCTTGCATTGAGCTTAAGACTTAAGTGCTTAAGGTTTAGTCATCAATAATGAATAAATGGCAAATGACTTATTACTTTAATGAATCATTCGGTCATTTTAATATTAAAGAGCAAAAACACTAAATATATCCCGGATACCATAATCGCCCACAAGTAAAATATTTAAATTCAAAAGCTTAAAAAGATTTTGTTTTGTAGAAAACACTATAGTTTGTACGAAACTTTATTGCTTGGTCGGCATGAGCATAATTGTGCACTTGAATGATAATAACTTTCATCGATAAATGCGGCTCAGCTTCGTTTCTATGAGACTTCATCAGACTTCCCTCGACGTTACGATATTTCATTTTGCACAATTAATCGGCAATTGACTCCGTGTCTTTAACTCTAAGTAGGCCATTACACCATTCGGCAATATTACAATATCAGAACAACAAGGTTTTCGTAAACAGAAATAAACATTTATATTGTTTGAAAATTATAACTTCATGATAGTTAAAGCAAATAATATTATATTATATATATAAATTACTTACATCTTTTATGTTTTGCTTATGTTATTGATAATATGAATTTGGTTGAATTTTATTTATTTTATTGACGAGTTGCTGAATCATGTATTTTGTGTTCCAGGCGCGCCTCCCGTGAAGCCTAAGCTCGCGACATCTTATCAACTGAAAAGTGAGTAAAGTTGTTTTTCTTTAGAAGGAATGTAGTAAAAATACGAAGTCTTCCACATTTAACATTAAATGCGTTGTATGACAAATATTTTACGATCTCGTAACTTCTTGATCATCCTAGACTTATGATAAAATTAAGGACTTTGTTAAATTAAGTATAAAAAATCCGATTATGTTGTCTTTGAAAATGGCAAAAAAATATATTTAAAATTCTTTTTTCAACGCGTCAATCCAAGCACAAAAATAACGGCAGAAGCGGGATGCGAACCGCGGACCTTGGAAACCAACCCTATGCCCAGGTATTCATACCGCTCGGCGAATCGCGCCATTGCTATGCCCAGACTGACTTGCGATGTAAGAATTTTACGTTTAGTATATGTATATTTAAGTAATAATAATATTGTAATATAGTCAATGATCTATAAAAGTAGATTAGAATATTGAAATAATAAAATAATATTCTAATAAAAATTAAAAAATTCATTAATAATGTCTCCTTGAGACAATATCAAGAAGGTAAAAATTATCCATCAGTAACACAGGTAAATGATTGATTATAAAGTCCGAGTCGGAACTATAAGTAGTCGTTTCACATCCATTCAGTCTATAGTTTGGTTCGAGACCCGAGTGGTACTTACTAAAATAAATAGACTGCCGGAAAGTAATAATATTAAGCTTGTGAATAAATGAAGACTGATAGAATAATAATAAAAATATACATACGTTGAATATATACTATGGCGACATCTGTCGTACGATGTTAACAATGATATAAATACTAGTTTCATCGCAAGTCAGTCTGGGCATAGCAATGGCGCGATTCGCCGAGCGGTATGAATACCTGGGCATAGGGTTGGTTTCCAAGGTCCGCGGTTCGCATCCCGCTTCTGCCGTTATTTTTGTGCTTGGATTGACGCGTTGAAAAAAGAATTTTATGTTGAGTATATGTATATTTAAGTAATAATAATATTGTAATATAGTCAATGATCTATAAAAGTAGATTAGAATATTGAAATAATAAAATAATATTCTAATAAAAATTAAAAAATTCATTAATATATTTAAAAATAAATCTATTGGTAATAATACTATAGTTAGTGAAATTTCATAATTTAAATTTTGTAAGTGAAAAAATACTTTCAATAATATTTTTTATTTTTAACGAAGTGCTTAGGCTTAGTCAAGAAGCAATTCTCAAACTATTCTCATGTGTGTCTTCGTTGAAAAACCATTCTCACTTGAAAATGACAAAAAAAATAAAAAAAATCTTGATGTTCTTTTTATGCTTGTTGTATCTTTTTTCCGTATTTTACATGATTTTATTTTAAACATATTTTTATTCATTGTACTGTTTTTTTTTGTATTGGAACTATAGTTATGTGAAATAAATAAATCTGTAAACTTATGTTACTCAAAATAAACAATACTGTTTTCTGAGCCGCTACAGTTGTTACATTTGTATTAATGAGGTGTTGCCCGTGTCAGGGGATGCCTGCTACTTCCAGAAGTACAGCGACTGGCCGTCCGGGCTCAGCGCGGCGCAGCTCCGCCTGCGCAAGAACTACGCCGACAAGTACTTCTCGGAGGGCGGCCGCAAGCTGGCGCCCGACAAGTGCAAGGCCAAGTGCAAGAACTACAAGCCCTACAGGATGGACCCCAGGAAGCCGGAGCAAGGCAAGTGGAGCACACGGAAAAACTTCTCACACGCTCATGTCCCGTAGTAATAAACGAGTATTTTATCGAGAATAGAGCTGCTATGATGAAGACGGTACACAAAAATAATAAATTTACTATTTTTTACGTAAACATACACAGAAAAATACCGGCAGATGGTGATAGTGATGCAAAAATCTCATGTGTGGATTCTATGACGCTTGCCATGTGGAGTGTTCGCCAAAGTTATAGTTACAACCTAACATTCACGCATCATACATTTTTTACAGGAATTCACTAAGTGGTGTTCATGGGACAATTTTCGTCCACCAACAATTTGAATTAATGGGCAATGTCATTTTACAGGTGAAGGATAAATATCGAGGGGTATTTATAGAGTTTAGAAATCGATTCATTGTGGTAAGCAAAGACTTTCCCCACTAAGCCGGCATATGCGTCTGTTTCATATTATTACAACTAAGTGTTGATGATAGTCGTATAACTTGATAAAACTGTAATTCATATTGTCGACGTTGTAAGCAGATAATTATGTTCCTCTAAACCTGGGGCTGTCAACCTGGTCCGTACCGCCCACTAGTGGGCGATACGGGCTTCCGTGGTGGGCGGTGGGTGATTTTAAATCTCCTACATTCCTTCTACAATTTTTTCCACCCATATATTGATTTGAAATATAGCGAGTTTGGTGGGCGGTAGGGAAATTTTACCATGAAAGATAGGCAAAAGTGGGCGCTAGGCATAAAAAGGTTGACGACCCTTGCTCTAAACAGTAAAACACTAGAAACATTAATATATGAGTGCATATTTATAAAAAAAAATTGCGATACGTTGACATCATCCTTCTAACATTGCAAAAAAATACTTTGTATCAACATTATAGTAATTTAAACTAAGAAATTTTCGTTGCTCTTTGATGCTTCCGTAAATAAAATTGCTGGGTTAATTATTTTAGCAATTTTTTCAATCTAATTGTTGTTCTATGGATATTATTGATTCTGATCAAATTCGTGTATTTTGTTTACATTTTTACCGATACGCAGAAATTCAAAGAGTATAAACAGTGATTTATTTAAAAAGATCTTGTTGATTATGTAAATAATAATACAAACGTTCAACACTATCTACAAAAGATTGAAAAAAATCTGTTCTTTGCGTATAAAGATATATTCAATTGACTGTTAAATAATTAAACTCTCTTTATTGGTTAACCCAACTCAGGAGTGAGCAAGGCGTTCTTAATGACAATTAAACCTAAACTATCCCTGTGGTGTCTCCTTCTCTAGACCTAGAAGATATTTCTGGCACTTTCAGTACCATTAGCTGGAGTGAGGGGTATTTTTCGATACACTTCGAAAAATGTGCCTCAGCCCTATTAGGTACATATAATTTGTACCTATTATAAAGAATAAGAATGAGTTTAATATGCTACATGAAATTAATCAAATTGTATTCAAAAACACAAACTCGTGGTTAGAAAGCTTTACAAGACCTTCCTCCAGTGTAGTAGAAGTAAGAGAGAATTCTCTTCATTTTAAGTTAACACTAAATTAAAGATATTCTGAAAAACATCCTCTGGTTTGACAGCGATATATAGAGGCAAACGACATCAATTCCCGTAATTCAGAAATTCAATAACATAATTGTAAAAGAAAGATACCCACTCATCCAAAAATGCCAATGTCCATTCTATTTTTACTGAAACATTTTTTTTAAAGATTGATTTTTCTAACAAAATGCCACAATGCTCTATTTTTTATTATTGGTTTTTTGTTTACAATTGCAGTGGAGATTTGTCATTACGCCAAGTACGGGTCTTGGAAGACTCTGCCGAGCAGCCAGCAGGAGGCCAACAAGCGCGAGGCGCTGGTGAACAAGTACCTGTTCGCTAACGGGGCGCAGCTGTCACAAGTTGAGGTGGAGCGGCTGTGCCCCGTGTACAACCACCTGAGGTGCGATCCTTGCAAGAGGCTAAAAGGTAAGTCATCTCTGCTACTGCAATATCAGTCTCTGTTATTTAAGCATAATAATTTATTTTGATAGTATGTGACTGAGTAATTAATAAATTATTAAAAGTAAAAGGTGAAATAAATTCATAAATTAGAAATGTCAACATTTGCAAAATAACAATGGGGTGACATTATCATCTTTGACCATTTAACCAAAATTCAAGACTAATTGTAATTGTCACTAAAGTGAGTTATGTTTTTCCATAGAAAAAATGTGTTACTACGCGGCGCACGGTGAATGGAAAAAAAAACCGCCTCTCATAAAAGAGCAGAAAAAATTCTTCTACTATGGAAATAGAAAAATCAGTCTTAAGGAAGTGGCCAGAAAATGTCCTCAGTACTTCCAATGCGACGAAGATTCCAAAAACAATAAAACAGTCTACGTGCCTCCGTGTGACATTCCAGTCTCTAGCACAGGACCAGCGGAAGAGTGCACGTTACCTGTAGATAACGCAACTGAACCTAACGACGAGGAGGAACCAAACACTGACGCACCTTTAACTTCACAGTTGCCATCAGAGACCACAGAATCTTGTGACTCAAGCGAATCGACCGCGACCACGCAAAGAAAAACATTTCCACCAATTCAGACAACAACTCCAAGGCCAACCACTCAAAAGGAAAAAGAAAGTACATCAAAAGTAACAACAGTTGAGTCTTGCAATGGTGAATCGACATCACAGGCTGAAACTACGCCTCAAGACGAAATTGAGAAAACATCAAAAGTAACAACGGTTGAGTCTTGCGATGGTGAATCGTCAACGCAGGCCAAAACTAGGCCTCAAGACGAAATAGAGAGTACATCGGAAGTAACAACAGTTGAATCTTGCGAAGGTGAATCGACAACACAAGCCAAAACTACACCCCAAGATGACATTGAGAGTACACCAGAAGTAACAACAGTCGAATCTTGCGAGGGTGAATCGACAACACAAGCCGAAACTACACCTCAAGATGAAATTGAGAGTACATCGGAAGTAACAACAGTCGAATCTTGCGAGGGTGAATCGACAACACAAGCCGAAACTACACCCCAAGATGAAATTGAGAATACACCAGAAGTAACAACAGTCGAATCTTGCGAGGGTGAATCGACAACACAAGCCGAAACTACACCTCAAGATGAAATTGAGAGTACATCGGAATTAACAACAGTCGAATCTTGCGAGGGTGAATCGACAACACAAGCCGAAACTACACCTCAAGATGAAATTGAGAGTACATCGGAATTAACAACAGTCGAATCTTGCGAGGGTGAATCGACAACACAAGCCGAAACTACACCTCAAGATGAGATTGAGAGTACATCGGAATTAACAACAGTCGAATCTTGCGAGGGTGAATCGACAACACAAGCCGAAACTACACCCCAAGATGAAATTGAGAGTACACCAGAAGTAACAACAGTCGAATCTTGCGAGGGTGAATCGACAACACAAGCCGAAACTACACCTCAAGATGAAATTGAGAGTACATCAGAAGTAACAACAGTCGAATCTTGCGAGGGTGAATCGACAACACAAGCCGAAACTACACCCCAAGATGAAATTGAGAGTACACCAGAAGTAACAACAGTCGAATCTTGCGAGGGTGAATCGACAACACAAGCCGAAACTACACGCCAAGATGAAATTGAGAGTACACCAGAAGTAACAACAGTCGAATCTTGTCGAGGGTGAATCGACAACACAAGCCGAAACTACACCTCAAGATGAAATAACAACAGTCGAATCTTGCGAGGGTGAATCGACAACACAAGCCGAAACTACACCTCAAGATGAAATTGAGAGTACATCGGAATTAACAACAGTCGAATCTTGCGAGGGTGAATCGACAACACAAGCCGAAACTACACCCCAAGATGAAATTGAGAGTACATCAGAAGTTAACAACAGTCGAATCTTGCGAGGGTGAATCGACAACACAAGCCGAAACTACACCCCAAGATGAAATTGAGAGTACATCAGAAGTAACAACAGTCGAATCTTGCGAGGGTGAATCGACAACACAAGCCGAAACTACACCTCAAGATGAAATTGAGAGTACATCGGAATTAACAACAGTCGAATCTTGCGAGGGTGAATCGACAACACAAGCCGAAACTACACCCCAAGATGAAATTGAGAGTACACCAGAAGTAACAACAGTCGAATCTTGCGAGGGTGAATCGACAACACAAGCCGAAACTACACCCCAAGATGAAATTGAGAGTACACCAGAAGTAACAACAGTCGAATCTTGCGAGGGTGAATCGACAACACAAGCCGAAACTACACCTCAAGATGAAATTGAGAGTACATCAGAAGTAACAACAGTCGAATCTTGCGAGGGTGAATCGACAACACAAGCCGAAACTACACCTCAAGATGAAATTGAGAGTACACCAGAAGTAACAACAGTCGAATCTTGCGAGGGTGAATCGACAACACAAGCCGAAACTACACCTCAAGATGAAATTGAGAGTACATCGGAAGTAACAACAGTCGAATCTTGCGAGGGTGAATCGACAACACAAGCCGAAACTACACCTCAAGATGAAATTGAGAGTACATCAGAAGTAACAACAGTCGAATCTTGCGAGGGTGAATCGACAACACAAGCCGAAAAACTACACCTCAAGATGAAATTGAGAGTGAGAATACACCAGAAGTAACAACAGTCGAATCTTGCGAGGGTGAATCGACAACACAAGCCGAAACTACACCTCAAGATGAAATTGAGAGTACATCGGAATTAACAACAGTCGAATCTTGCGAGGGTGAATCGACAACACAAGCCGAAACTACACCCCAAGATGAAATTGAGAGTACATCAGAAGTAACAACAGTCGAATCTTGCGAGGGTGAATCGACAACACAAGCCGAAACTACACCCCAAGATGAAATTGAGAGTACACCAGAAGTAACAACAGTCGAATCTTGCGAGGGTGAATCGACAACACAAGCCGAAACTACACCTCAAGATGAAATTGAGAGTACATCGGAAGTAACAACAGTCGAATCTTGCGAGGGTGAATCGACAACACAAGCCGAAACTACACCCCAAGATGAAATTGAGAGTACACCAGAAGTAACAACAGTCGAATCTTGCGAGGGTGAATCGACAACACAAGCCGAAACTACACCTCAAGATGAAATTGAGAGTACATCGGAATTAACAACAGTCGAATCTTGCGAGGGTGAATCGACAACACAAGCCGAAACTACACCCCAAGATGAAATTGAGAGTACATCGGAATTAACAACTGTCGAATCTTGCGAGGGTGAATCGACAACACAAGCCGAAACTACACCCCAAGATGAAATTGAGAGTACATCAGAAGTAACAACAGTCGAATCTTGCGAGGGTGAATCGACAACACAAGCCGAAACTACACCTCAAGATGAAATTGAGAGTACATCGGAAGTAACAACAGTCGAATCTTGCGAGGGTGAATCGACAACACAAGCCGAAACTACACCTCAAGATGAAATTGAGAGTACATCGGAAGTAACAACAGTCGAATCTTGCGAGGGTGAATCGACAACACAAGCCGAAACTACACCCCAAGATGAAATTGAGAGTGAATCATCGGAAGTAACAACAGTCAAATCTTGCGAGGGTGAATCGACAACACAAGCCGAAACTACACCTCAAGATGAAATTGAGAGTACATCGGAAGTAACAACAGTCGAATCTTGCGAGGGTGAATCGACAACACAAGCCGAAACTACACCTCAAGATGAAATTGAGAGTACATCGGAAGTAACAACAGTCGAATCTTGCGAGGGTGAATCGACAACACAAGCCGAAACTACACCCCAAGATGAAATTGAGAGTACACCAGAAGTAACAACAGTCGAATCTTGCGAGGCTGAATCGACAACACAAGCCGAAACTACACCTCAAGATGAAATTGAGAGTACATCGGAAGTAACAACAGTCGAATCTTGCGAGGGTGAATCGACAACACAAGCCGAAACTACACCCCAAGATGAAATTGAGAGTACACCAGAAGTAACAACAGTCGAATCTTGCGAGGGTGAATCGACAACACAAGCCGAAACTACACCCCAAGATGAAATTGAGAGTACATCGGAATTAACAACAGTCGAATCTTGCGAGGGTGAATCGACAACACAATCAGAAACTACACCCCAAGATGAAATTGAGAGTACATCAGAAGTAACAACAGTCGAATCTTGCGAGGGTGATTCGACAACACAAGCCGAAACTACACCCCAAGATGAAATTGAGAGTACACCAGAAGTAACAACAGTCGAATCTTGCGAGGGTGAATCGACAACACAAGCCGAAACTACACCTCAAGATGAAATTGAGAGTACATCGGAAGTAACAACAGTCGAATCTTGCGAGGGTGAATCGACAACACAAGCCGAAACTACACCGCAAGATGAGAACGAGATTACAACGAAAGTTGCAACAACACCCCTAGATAAACTTGATTCAACATCTCAAACGGATTTAACCGATGAACCTACAGAACCATACTGTGATGAAACAACGACGGAAATTGTAGAAACAACACCCCAAGATGAATTGGAATCTACGACTGTAGATTCAGTGCAATCAACTAAGCCGTGCAAAGAAGAAACTCCTGCATCCGACCAAACAACTGAAGAGTTCACAGGCACCGCCACAGAAACTGAACCAACAACACCAAACGATACGACGGTTGATGATTCTGCAGATACTTGCCCGCATTCAGTTTTCGATGATGAAACAACTCCATGTGAAGACTCAACTACTGAAGGTCGTACTTCAGGAAAACCGTCAAAGGAGCCCTGCCAAGTTCAATCAACAACGCCTATAGTCCACACCACTGATGAGTTTACTGGTACAGCTACTGATACTGAGCCAACAACTGTGGCAGATGATGCAGGAACAACTAAAGATGAGTCTCTAGAGACTTGTCCGCATTCATCGTTTGATGACGAAACTACTGATTCTTTAACAGAAGCTACATGCCGTATTGAGCCGGTAACCACAACACCAACTCCCGTCACTATACCGTGTTTGACCACAACCAAGCAAGTCAAACCAAGAAAATGTAGATTACGTCCTCCTGGGTGGAAAAAGCCAAGTAGTAGCAAAACAGTTGGAGGGAGCAGTGGAAGTGGAAGTGGAAGTGGTGGAAGGAGCGGTGGAGGAAGCGGCGGAGGAAGCGGCGGAGGAAGTGGAGGAGGAAGCGGTGGTGGAAGTGGTAGTGGAAGCGTAGGTGGAAGCGGAGGAGGTAGTGGCGGAGGAAGTGGCGGAGGAAGTGGAGGAGGAAGCGGTGGAGGAAGCAGTGGAGGAAACGGTGGAAGTGGCGGTGGAGGAAGTGGTGGAAATGGTGGAGGAAGTGGAGGAGGAAGTGGAGGAGGAAGTGGAGGAGGAAGTGGAGGAGGAAGTGGAGGAGGAAGCGGTGGAGGAAGTGGTGGAGGTGGTGGTGGAGGAAGTGGAGGAGGAAGCGGTGGAGGAAGCGGTGGAGGAAGTGGTGGAGGAAGTGGTGGAGGAAGTGGAGCAGGAAACGGTGGAGGAAGTGGTGGAGGAAGTGGCGGAGGAAGTGGTGGAGGAAGCGGTGGAGAAAGCGGTGGAGGAGGCGGTGTAGGTAGTGGTGGAGGTGGTGGTGGAGGAAGTGGAGGAGGAAGTGGAGGAGGAAGTGAAAGCGGTGGAGGAAGTGGAGGAGGAAGTGGAGGAGGAAGTGGTGGAGGAAGTGGTGGAGGAGGTGGTGGAGGAAGTGGTGGAGGAAGTGGTGGAGGAAGTGGTGGAGGAAGTGGTGGAGGTAGCGGCGGAGGAAGTGGAGGAGGAAGTGCTGGAGGAAGTGGCGGAGGAAGTGGCGGAGGAAGCGGCAGAGGAAACGGTGGAGGAGGCGGTGTTGGAAGTGAAGGAGGAAGTGGTAGACATGGAGATGGTGACGAATCACTGCAATATTTAGATTATCAAGGAGACGGAAGTAACTATAATCATTACGAATATACTGATCCTTATCAATCATTTGACGGAGTATGGCTGTAGAGGGAATAGTAGGAGCGGGGACAAGTGGACTAAAGTAGCGTTGCGTCGAACGGAGAAGTAATGCTGCAGGTGCAGGTAATCTCGCATACGATATTAGACTCGCTATGCACTAAAACAGATATCAACTGACAAATTAGAGGCCAAGAAAGAACTGTAGTAGATGTAACCTTGGACGAGTCATGAAAAACACAATAGGTAATAAGGTTTTAAACTAAAACCACGACGAAATTCACACAAGATGTCAAACGTTATCTACAATTTCACCAAACTATTTCTACAATATGTAGTTTAAGGATTGGTAGAATTTTTGAAAGACTATGGAGGTTGTCCTCGACTTACGACTGAGATATGTTCCTGGACTTTGGTCGTAATTCGAATTGGTCGTAAGTCGAATTTCATACGAAATATGTACATATGTACATAATTACATATTAAAATAAAACATGTGTATTTATTAATATATTTTTTATTGTTATATTTATACTTATTAATTTATACAAAATAAAATATTTACTTCATTAATATCTAAAATATTTACATCAATAATATTTAAAATAATTACTTCACTAATATTTAAAGTGTTTCGTCATCTGGACTTATATGAGTACAATCCATTGGCTCATCAACAGTAGTGGAAGAAGAAGCAGTATTAATCTTTTTAAAAAAACCTATCCAATTTTAATTGAGTTGTTGGTTGTTTTTTTTTTCCGTATATTTCTTTGAAGCAAGCAAGATCTTCCTGAATACGGCGGCTTATAGTCAAAAATCTTTCGTTATCCGAATCCACTTTTGCAAATTTTTACATTGCTTGGTTAATTTGAAGGAACGCTGCTTCCATTTCTTTCAATACAATTTTTTTTTGGAGATTCCATGATAATTTTTTTTTTGGTCTCTCCTTCAACCCTTTTCATTTTCGATGGATAATAATTCTTCATTTGTAAGATCTTCCGAATCATATTCTTTAAGTGGGTCTAAGTCTTCACGATTAATATTAATATCAAGTTTCTTGCAAAGCCCTACAATGAGATTTGTAATGTGTTCGATTTCATTTTCTTTTTCAAATTGAGACTGAGTTATGTTTTCAAAACGTTTAGTAAGCTTTTTCCATATTCCATACATGCACGATGATAACTCTTGCCATCCCTTACAAATATTTTTAATTGCTTGGTGAATATTAAAATTTTTCCAAAACTCTTTAAGCGCGTTTCCCTCGTCAAGCGCTACTATTGCTTGGGCAAATGTAGTTTTTAAATAATAATCTTTAAATGTGGCAATAGCTCCCTGGTCCATGGGTTGCAAAATACTGGTGGTATTAGGGGGTAAATACACGATTTTAACGTTAGGATGTAAATTCCCGATATGTGGTGGATGTCCTGGTGCGTTGTCTAGTATTAAAAGTATATCGAATGGAATTCCTTTCTGATTACAATATTGTTTTACTTCTGGAATAAATAAATTCAAAAACCAGTCTTCAAAAATAAATTGTGTCACCCACGCTTTTTTGTTATAACGGTAATATAGTGGTAACATATCGATATTGATTCCTTTGAGGGCTCTCGGATTTTTAGAGTGATAAATCATTAATGGTTTCAATTTATATCCAGAAATATTGCCACCCAATAAAAGTGTAAAACGATCCCTTAATGCTTTGAAGCCTGGCATACTTTTTTCTTCCTTATTAATTTAGGTACTTTGAGGCATTTTCTTCCAATAGAGCGCGGTTTCGTCAACATTATAAATTCGTTCCTTGATGTATACTTCTTTCCTAATCATTGCGTCAAATGTATGGATAAAATCTCCAGCAGCCTTGTAATCGGCACTAGCTGCCTCTCCACTTATTTTCACATTTTGATAATTCGCCCGTTTTCTGAATCTCGCAAGCCAACCATTAGTAGCAGTAAATGTTTGCTCGTAGTTAGTTTGCTCCTTTAATTTAAGGTTAACAAAAAGACTCAGCGCCTTTGTCTTTATGGTCACAAGGCCAAGGGGGATTCGTTTTTTTATCAAATCTTCCATCCAAATCACTAATAGTTTTTCCATTTCGTAAATGGGTCCAAGTTTATTTTTGTTATTATTGTAGATTTTAAGGATATTGCTCCTTTAACAGCTTCACTAATACTTAGTTTATTCTTCAAAATTGTAGAGATCGTTGAATGTGATAAGTGTACATCCCGAGCTATGTCCTTCACTCTTTTACCACTCTCATATTGTTTAATTATTTTAAGTTTTATTTCTAAATCTATAGCACTTCTTTTTTTGTCACTTCTACTCCGTTTGCCAGTCATTATGGGCACGATTTATTGATATTGACTTCAGATATTAAATGGGTATATGTAATATTTATATCTTATTATATTAATTGTATATATGTCCGTGTTCAAAGACACTGTGTCAACTGAATTATGTATATATATATTTTTTCATAATTTTAAAACAACGAAGGGAAGAAGTGATCTACTGACCGGAAGGAAGTTTTTATGGCATCATTATTGCGTCATCTTTGTTAACGCATAACTCAGGTTGACACGCAAACCGCAATACAATTTTTTTGGTGGTAATTATTATTATTTTTTTTTTTCAAATTTTTGGTCGTAAGTGCGAATCGTCGTAAGTAGAACCGTCGTAAGTCGAGAACCACCTGTATTACTATTACAAAATAAATGATTTAACATTAATATAAATATTTTACAATTGATGCGCATACAGAAACATAGCAAACAATATCATGTATGATGTCTCTCTTATCAATTGATGACAGAAAGATCATACAGAGTTGACGATTTTAACGAAATGGTCAATCTTGAAGACGACCCCTGCAATGGCGGTCGAAATATTGGTACAAAGAAAGTTGCCACAAGCTAAACCCAAAGACACAATAACATATATTATTATTTGTACTGGTGGAGCGATTGTAATAAACAACTTGCGTATTCATTTGTAATTTTAAATTAATTAATTTATTCAGAAATATAATAACAAAAGACAATCTTTATGTACTGATTGTTAGATACATAATTGTTTGTTTATGTGGAATTGGATTCATTTATTTTATGTCTCAAAACACGTTTTTTTTTTTTTTTTTACAAACAAAACACTTTATTATAGACATTTTATCTTAAAAAGAAAACAGTAACTTCTCTCTATGATTTATATTATTATAAATAACGTCAACACATTGAACATATTTCACGTCTTAGATCTCCTAATCAAAGAACATTATTATTGGCATAGCTGCAATAAAATTATAAATAGTGATATCCATTGATTCGTTTTTCTTTAAATAAATGATGTGTGAAGTAAAGTTGGACTCGTAAAGAAATATATTTTTTAAAAATAATAATAAATTAAATAAACCGCCAAATAAAATGATGATTTGTTTTTGTATTTCACAACTACCTAACTTTTCAATGTTACATGAATACTAACCATAAATGATGCAAAAGTACAAAAAAGGTTTTTCACTTTATTTGTAATTTTAAAAACAACATGTCATAAATAAATAACCAAAATACTTAAAAATGACGATTAAAATGTGTAAAATTTAAAGTGAATGGCGCAAATGAATATGTTTTTTTGCTCAAAGGTACGTAGCAGAAAAACTGTGTTTTTAAAATAGTTTTGAAGATTTCTCTTATTTATTAAAACAATAAAACAAAATTAGATTTAAGATAAAGTATGCGTTAATGCTAATTCTGAGTCTGAGATCTGAGATACGGCCAGAAAGACCAGTTCTTAAGGAAGACACTCAAATCTTGACCAGCCCTAAAACGGGGTCGGCGTCAGATTGCCGGGGCTTCATGAGAAAAGGTACCTTCCCCGATCATTATATCCTTGAGTGGTGCCACAGAGAACCTTCGTGTGTCGTGACTAGTACCGCAAGGTGGGGCTGCTGGCTGGGATTTTATTGAAATACAATCTACTTGTACGCCAATCGACGCACAGATGACAACCAGTTTCAATATATTATAGAACTAAATGACCGCAGTTAATGCAGAAATGCGATTCCTCCACGCCATGGAAACTGATGAAGCTTACAGAATATAGAACGACACCGAAATTTACTCGTTTTAATGAGAAAATTACTCTTTCAACAGTTGCGCTATCTAGCGGTGAGAATCATGAAGTACATTTTTGTAGACGGCTACTGTAGAAATTTCAGTCGAATAGGACTAGAAGTTTTGTTTTGACTGCGAGTTGAAGCGGGCGTGGCCACTGATTTTAGATAAATGTAAAAAGAGCAATATCGGTCAATGATTCGATTCTTAATTTTGGAAAGGAAATCTTGCAGCAAAATAAAAGAACGCTTAAACTCTGTGTACTGTGACTCTTCTCCTTTGATGGCGACCGTGAACAATTGGCTTTTTTAGCGAGTTTTAATTTGATCGCACGTGAGTTTTTGATGAGCCTCACTCAGGTTCCCCGAAAACGTCTAACACGGAGGATAACATGACAAAAAGCCACGATATCGTATTGATAGACCACTTTTTGAAAAAACGCAATTTAGCTGTGATAGCAAGCATCTCAAAAAACTACGTGAGTCATATCCTTTAAAAAACTTTTGGCATTATAAAGCTGTTATCACAACGGGTACCGCGTTTGCTTAGTTCGGACAACAAACGCAACCGTCAGGCCACTTCAGAGCAGTCTTTGATGCTGTTTAAGCGCAATACGAAGAAATTTCTGCGTCGCATGACCATCGACGAAATATGCATCCACTGGTACATACCAGAGACCAAGGAACAGTCGGAACAGTAGACTTCACCCGGCAAACATGCTCCAAAGAAGGCGAAGACTGTCCTATAGACCAGAGAGGTGATGACCACCAATTTCTGGGATTCACAAAATGTAATCAACACCGACTACCCGGAGAAGGGATAAATGGTCACAAGACTGTACTATGCCGAATTATTGGGCCGATTTGAAGAATTTGGCGTAGAAAAAGTGCTCTTCATCCATCACAACGCACCGGCTCACAACACCACTCTCGCCACGGCCAAATTGGACGGGTTAAAGAAGTTGAAGCATCGCTGGGTAAAGTATATCGAGGTAAAAGGAGATGAGGTTGAGAAATAAATCGCAACATTTCCAAAACTCGTTTTTCTTGTGTAGGCTAAGTTCTTATCAGACCACTTTGGTATAAAATGGATAAAATCTTCCAAATTTAAAGTCAAAAACGTTTTATTTATCTAAAACTAGCTGACCCGGTGAGCTTTGTGTCGCCTGAAAGGTAATAAATGAGCAGATATTGGATTTTATTCAATTGAATTTTTCGGCACATATGATATCATATATTTGGTCTGGTTGAATTCTATTGCAGTAATCGACGAAACTTCAGCAAGTAGTTGTCAGCATTTCGACGAATAATCAAACGATATGCGTAATAATTCGGTGAGCTAACCTTCTTGGTAGTTTCTTCTTCTGAAATAGATTTGTTATTTTGTATGTAAAGCTAACATCCATATTTTTAGCATAATTATAAAGGGGTGAAAATAAATTATTTTAAATCGTTTGCCGGTTATTTGTCCAATTTTATCTAAACAAACATCTTAATCTTTAAGTCTGTTATTTTTCTGGTAATAAGCAGTGTAATTGGTCTTTTATTGGAAACCTAAAGCAAAACCAAGCACTGTAAAATGTATGTCATGACGGAATCAAAACTATGATATTGATTATATATATTGATTACTCACCATTCAATGGATTTTTCATTTTGATATTGAAATAATATCCATCTTCTCCTTGCCAAAACATCAGTAGTGGGTATTGCAACGTGTCATATGAACGACGTATTTCAGATACCTGTTGCAGTTGCCCCGTATTGTGACGTGTGTTCCAGATGGTCGATTATCCGCTCTGATCAGGTTGAATTCTTTCCACTAACCAAATTAGAATGTGCGTGCGGCAGGCCTCGTTTTTGCCATTCGATTGAATACATCCAGCATCGAGTATCTCCAAAGACGCGTTGTTTAACAATCTAGTTCATCAGGAACCGAATTTTTTGCCTGAATACACGTGCTGTGATGTCATGTCGATCACTTGATGTTTGTCCGGGAAGCAGCAATTGAAAAATTTCTATCCATTTTAGATTACAGGTAAAAGTAATAAAGAGATCTGGTCTACCGTAATGACGAACATATGTCATTGCATCTTGCGCATATTCATGCATATGACGCGGACTGCCTATATACGACACTGGTAGAAAAGTTAATCGACCAATATTAGCTGCATTTCCTTCAGAACTAATTGCATCACGTAAATGGATATATTCCTCAGAACGCATTTTTGCTTGGTTCAACCGAATAAAAGTAAAACGCTCCGTTTCCATTTTGACGTATATGTTGACGCAATATTGTTGTACTAATCGACGAAACCGCAGAAAATAGTTGTGAGCATTTCGACGAAACATCAAACGATATGCGTAATAATTCATCGAGCCAACCTTCTCAGTAGTTTTTTCACGTGAAATTAAGACAAAAGATTTGCTATTTTGTATGTAAAGCTTACATCCATATTTTTAGCATAATTATAAAGGGGTAGATAAATGATTTTAAATCGGTTGCCAGTTATTTGTCTAATTTTCTCTAAGCAAACAGCCCCTAATCTTTAAGTCTGTTATTTTCCTGGTTATAAGCAGTGTAATTGGTCTTTTATTAGAAACCTAAAGCAAAACCAAGCACTGTAAAATGTATGTCATGACGGAATCAAAACTATGATATTGATTATATATATATTGACTAGCGTGTACCCGGCATGCGTTGCAATGCCAATAAAAAAAAAAGAAACCGCGAGTTTTTATGGAAACGCCTCGTCGGTAGCCTCTCGCCTTCCGATTGGATAAGTCGGACTTGAGGCGTAACCAGAGTCAATTAGAAACAATAAACTTAGGTTATGTTGTTCTAACCTAAATTTGACAGTGGCGCCCGTATGTGTTTTTATTTATTGGAGTGCTTTTGGATACACAATGTTTTTTTGTTTTTCAGCCATCATTTACAACTGCATCGCGTAAATGAATATACTCTGTGGAACGCAACTTGGTTTGATTTAATTAAATGTAGAGGAGTCGTTCAGTTTCTATTTTCGCGAACATGTATTGATAGAACAAATTTCGACCTTTTAGGCTATGATTTTCAGCGTTTTCACGGATCAGCAATCGATATGAATAGTAATTCATGGCAGTGACTTTCTTAGTCGTTTCCTTATCTGCTTGTGGATTTCTCAACGCGATGTTGAAATGGTATCCGTCTTCTCCTTGCCAAAATAAAATCGAATATTGCAATCCATCGTAAGATCGATACGTTTCTGAGACTTGCTAAACATGACCATTTGTACGATGAGGAATGATTTGCGTTCGGCGGTGGTAGTGATAAGAATTCTACTTTCGTATGTTTGTCTAGAAATGTTTTGATTCACTTGTATCAGCCGATACCAACGTTAATAAAGGTTCGGGGGGTGAATCTAATTCTGGAAATATCAATTTTCCACTCGTGCAGCACATTCCAAGTGTTTCATTTTTAAATTTAAAGGCACTACAATACACGCATAATTTATCAATTTTTCCAATAACAATACTTGGGTGCAGACTGTATCTATAGAAATCATAATTAGGATCGTAATGGAAAGCACTATGATTTAAATCAGCATGCAGAGTACGTCTGGTATGATCTATGCGTACTCGATCTGCTTCCAATCTTGCTTCCCGTTGCTCATCTGTTTCATGTGAACGGGCTTGAGCAGTGTGTACTCTAACTGTTTCTAATCTCGCTTCCCGTTGCTCATCTGTCCAGATGAACGGGTTTGAGCAGCGTGTACTCCATCTGTTTCCAATCTTGCTCTCCTTTGCTCGACTGTTTCTGAAGCTCGAGATGCCCTTTTCATTCGTGCTTGAGTTGTACTCTTGACCTATTGCTTTTCGTTTGGGTGGCATAATTGATTTCACAGTGAATGTTACGTTTTGAAATTCAATTTTGAAAAATAAAAATAAATTGATTGATATAATACTAACATTAAGGTTATCAACTGACAATACTTGGTGAAATAATTATAATTTAAGAATTAATTATAATTAAAAAATATAATACATAGTATTTCATAATATCTTTTTAAATTGAAAGCAAAAAAAATATTATTGTATAATGCTGGCTGTCATAGCTCAATGGTAAAGCGTTTGATTTGAAAGCCAAAGGTCGTGGGTTCGATCCCCGACGGAGATTAAAAAAAAAGGATTTTTAATCGATTTCTGAGCTCTAAAATACCCCGGTTGGTGTGAATTTGATCCATCACCCGTAAAATGTCAGTCAAAGCCTATCAATTAAAATTGGTGGTAGACAAAAGTCATCCCGTGAAGACCACCCATTCATAGTAGATTCCTGTAAAAATAAAGGATGATGCGTGAATCTCGATCTATGACGTTGGCGGATCAACACTCCACACGCAGCGTTTAGCCATATGCACCATGGTAAGCGTCATAGAATTCCACAGATGAGACAAAAAATTACTATCACCATCTGTCGGTATTCTCCTGTATGTGTTTACATAAAAAATAATAAAAAAAATATCTCAATACATTAAGACTAATCACATACCAATTAATTTTAAAAATAACCTTTTTCAATTGTTGTACCCGCACACATATACAACCTGTAAATATGTGTGTAATAATATAGGATCTTGTCCATACCTATATAAGCAACGGCCTGTTTTTATTTTTTCATTATTGAAGATGGTCTCCAGGAAGGCCGAAACATGTAAACATTAAAATAAATTGTGAATCAAAACTAAATATTTTTAATTTATTATTTTATTAATTTTTTACTTAAAATTAATTATTAAATTATGATATAATACTATTCGAAGCCGACCAGCAATTGGAATTCCAAAATAAACTCTTTCTACTGTATATCACACACAAAAAATACGTTATATTTATTTTAATTCGATAAACAAAAAAGTCGTCAAAAATTCAAATATTGAAATAGTTTATTCGAAAATCGAATTTCGTTTCAAAATATTCAGTACCTTACGTTAATACCTACTTAAAATACCTACTAAAATTACCTACTCAAAATAACTTCAGGTCAATGAATTTTTGTTTACGGCGTTGCTAAGGAAACACACAATGTTCTAAATTGGCCGTTCTGTATTACAAAAGTATTGTATGAAAACATGTTTTACGTGAATATTCAAATAATTTTTGTAATTAAATCAAATTTTGAGTATCCTATCTTTTTCTTTTTAGTATCAGCAACAATTCGACAAAGTATTATCGCAATCGGGTTAATGGTAACGGAATGCATCAACGACACACATACATACAGACAGACAGACATTGATTTTTATATATATAGATGTATGCATTTATCCATTAATATCAATTACTTCTGTGAAATAAATGAAAATTAAAAAATATACTTTAGTTATTTTTTTAATTTACTTGATTATATATTTGCTAAAAAATGTCGTGATTCAGGTGTTTCGCCAGGAAGCAATGAACGCAAAGGCTCAGGGGGCGAATTTAATTTTGTCAATTTCACTTTGCCACTAAGGCAACATAATCCTGGTGTTTCTAAGGAAAACTTTAATGCGCCACAATACTCACAAACAACGTCCATTGGCCCAATGCGAACGCTAGTATGCAAGCAGTAATCATTGCTGCAATCGTATCAAAATGCTACTCGAATCAAATCAGTACTTGATAAATTTCTTCTTGAACGTCGAAAATTATCAATTTGTTCATGTCTAAGGTTTGCTTGACGATTTTGCATTGCCAACCGAGACGTTTCACGGGCTGCCTCACTTTGTTCTTGTGTAAGAGAAGCACGGAGTCGAGCTATAGAAACGCGGCATTATTGAAACGCCATTTGTTGTTGTTCGTCAGTCCTTTAATTTGCAATGTTTTGATTCCTAGTTGCACGACGGCTTTGTCGTGAAAGATTTGAACGTCTTCTTCGCGGCATAATTAATAATAATATCGGCACAATAAGCTAATAGAAACTCGAAAGATCTCGAAACAAAACGTCAACCGATAGACAAAATATCTATCAAACCACAGACAAAAATACGATAGCTGTCACATGTATTCTTTTATTCTTTTCCAGTTGCCTTTTGTTGTAACATTTTTAACAAATAAAAGATTAAACTGATATTGTGACTAATATTTATTTTGTTTTTGTCTTTTTTTCCCTGACTTTTGTTTTTTTTTTGTTTCAAAATATTCCCTATCTTACGTAGGAACCTACTTACAATACCTACTTTTGCGTCATTTTTGTTTATGGCGTTGCTATGGCAACAACAATCAAACTGACCGTTCTGTCAAATGACAATAGTCTTGTTTGAAAACATGTCTACGTAAATGTTCAATATTTTTTCTTGATAAAATCAATTTTGAGTATTTTTTAGCCTATTCCCGGCTTAACGCTACCTTTCCACCAATTTTTAGCCAAGTCGGTTTGGCCGTTCTTGAGTTATAAGAAACCTAACGTAGTCGTCTTTCTTTTATATATATAGATATACTAAAAGTTGTCGTTAAAACCTTGCCATAGTAAGTGTCAGATATGACACGCTTTAAGCGTGTCGTTCATTTAGGACAGCCCTGGCTAAACCGCAGCCCGCGGGTGAGGAAGAAATCAATTATTTTATGACCGAGGAGAATATGCCTATTCCCGAATTAACAAATGAAGAATGGTTGCAAGACTTATGTTTCTTGGTAGACATTCCGAAAAAATTGAATCAGTTAAATATAGAGTTGCAGAATCAGAATAATTTAATTACCGATGCTTGCAATTTAATTAAAGCGTTCTAGGTGAAATTATTATTGTTTGAGAGCCAACTTAAAAATAATAATGCAGAAAATTTTCCATTGTTGAAAGAATGGTAAAATAATATTTTTAAAAAATATTCTGACGAAATAAGAAAACTTAGAGTAGCCTTTAATTGTCGTTTTAAAGAACTAGTCAATTATGAGAAAGCATTTGAGATGTTCAGTTCTCCATTTGGTGTTGATGCTTCCACTGTTTCAGAAACCTTACAAATGGGATTAATCGACCTACAATGCAATGTTGAACTATATATATATAATCGTGTCGGAAACAACAGGGTCAGATCCTGTCTGCCCAGAAGTGGGCGACGTCGATGGCGTTACTTCTGGCCATCATCAGGTCTTCCTGGGTGCAGCCACTCGGGCACAGCGCCCACTCCAGAAGGTGTGACAGGGTCTGCTCCACGCCGCAGTCACATTACAGCGGACCGACTGAATGTTGAACTAAAAAATATATATCCCACGATTCCAAAAATTAAATTTTATACTAAGTACATTACAGCAACAAAATTTCCTAATATTAGATGTTTTGCCCAAAAAATTATTAGTGCCTTTGGATCTAAATACGTTTGCGAAGCTTTTTTTTCCAAAATGAAATATAATAAAAATAAAAATAGGGCGTCAATAACAGACGTAAATTTGGAAAACCAGTTAAGATGTGCAACTTCAACTATTGAAATAGATTTAGAAAAATTAACCAACCGAAAAGAAACTCAAATCTCGAACTGAAAGAAGTGGTCATGATAATTGGTTTTATTTAAAATTGTTTGATTTATGTGTCTTAACTAACTTTGATTGTTAAAATTGTTAAACATGTTGATTACTATAAAAATACATTTTTTGTTTGTTCAATGTGTGTTTTTTTTTCACATCTGGCTATAGTATTGTTTTCTTCACATTTACCTGATTGTACTTTCAAATTACCTCTGCATTCAAATTATTTATAATACTTACAAAAAAAAAGAATTAAGTTTGAAATTTGTTGTGATAGAAAAATGTAATTATGATTGTATAATGTCTGTTTGTGCGGCCCTTGGAAAATTTTAGGCCGTCAATGCGGGCCAGGGTGCAATTTGGGTTGGCCAAGGCTGATTAAGGATGTAAAAAACACCCTATTATTATAGGCAAGAAACGTAACATCCTAAAAAATTCACGTGTAATACGTATGATTTATCAGAAATGAACTAGAAATTACGCATAAGTATATATTTTAATACGTATCACGAATGACACGTTTAAAGCATGTCTTTCATTTAGAATGAAATAAAAATCATTATTAATAATAATAAAATCCCCCATGACCTGTAAGCATCTGAACAATTGTGTGGTGAAAGGTGACCTCTCTCACCACTTTGTACGCTGCGCGCACGTCTGGCAGGAAGGCTCTGGTCACCGCACCCGTCGTCGACTCGGTGTATCTTCTTTGCCAATTCTCTATGGTCTCCTCTCTGAGCTGACGTTTGATGAAAGAGAT
The DNA here is from genome assembly GCA_022606575.1 of Glossosoma conforme. Classification (NCBI taxonomy): domain Eukaryota; kingdom Metazoa; phylum Arthropoda; class Insecta; order Trichoptera; family Glossosomatidae; genus Glossosoma; species Glossosoma conforme. The sequence continues at coordinate 198,736 of JAGTXR010000390.1, forward strand.
TGGGACGCTGTCGTATGCAGGTTTTGTCTTCAGCTTGAGTGCCGCATCCTTTGCTAATTGATCAGCCCGCTCATTGCCAGCTGTAGCAACATGTGCTTTTGTCCAGGAGAACTGTATTCTCTTCCCCATCTCCGACGCCTCGGTGAGACGCTTCCTAGTTTCGAAAGCAATCGGGTGGAAAGACGCTCCGTTTTTGAGCAGCTCCAGTGAGGACATAGAGTCACTAAAAATTACTACATTTTTGTCAGGCATATGGAGGACATCGTCAACTGCGGTTAAAATGGCGCACATCTCTGCCTGAAATACTGTGCAGTAATCTTCAAGTTTTATTTTTCTTGTCTTCACTTCGTTGTCGCCCCTGAAGTATGTTATGCCAGCGCCGACCCTGCCTTCAATTTTGCTCCCGTCTGTGTACACTTTCATAACATTTTCGTACCCATCTGCATGGTCCTGCGAGCTCTCGAGGCAGAGAAATTCAACTGATGGTTTTGAAGCTGGATGAGGAGCCTTCAAGATGGTCACATTCTGTTCGATTTCTCTATCGGCCATTCCATCGATTTCTCGGCCTTTCTTGTATTCGAAAAACTTTGCCGCCTCTCGAATTCTGAGGTCCAGGGGTAGAATTCCAGACAGAACAAGTGCTGCACTCAAGCTTACGGTGCGATGTGACCGGCTCACCTTTCTTGCAAACCCTCGCTGCACCGCATCCAGCCTGTTTCTCGTTTCAACTCTCTCCACAGCCGGCGCCCAGACGCTCGCTGCGTACAGTATGATCGGCTCTATTACAGCAACATAAATGTTCCTGGTGATCTCTGGCTGCAAACCCCAACTCACTTTTGTTTTTTTTTTTTTTTTTTTTTTTTTTCGTTCGGAGGAGAGAATCTTCATAGACACCCCTTGAGCCCGTACCCAAGGGGTAGTGTCGGATTCCCACCGACTAAACTCTCCCCCTGTTCACTGTTGTTTTCTCTCCCATAGCTCGAGGAGGTCTTAGTATACTTTGTATTTGAAATTTCTTCTTTTTTTCTTTTTTCGTATAAACTACGTGTGAAGACGCAGTTTTTTTTTTTTTTTTTTTTTTTTTTTTTAATTACACAATAAGAGACGTGCTTCCGTTTCTTGGCAGTACATCTTTCAAAATCAGTTCAAAGAATCTCAGAAGGTGCTGTTGGCTCCTTTCCGACGCGAACAATGCCGGAAGATTTTCAAGTGTTATTCTTGAATCTGTTTTGAATGCCAGTTCCAGCCGGGGCACGTCGTATTTGCTGCAT